>SJYT01033142.1:15328-48628 GCA_006410635.1 Cephalophus harveyi
GCCCACTTGACTTCACATTCCAAGATGTCTGGCTCTAGATTAGTGATCACATCATCATGATTATCTGGGTCGTGAAGATCTTTTTTGTACAGTTCTTCTGTGTATTCTTGCCACCTCTTCTTAATATCTTCTGCTTCTGTTAGGTCCATACCATTTCTGTCCTTTATCGAGCCCATCCTTGCATGAAATGTTCCCTTGGTATCTCTAATTTTCTTGAAGAGATCTCTAGTCTTTCCCATTCTGTTGTTTTCCTCTATTTCTTTGCACTGATCACTGAAGAAGGCTTTCTTATCTCTTCTTGCTATTCTTTGGAACTCTGCATTCAGGTGCTTATATCTTTCCTTTTCTCCTTTGCTTTTCGCCTCTCTTCTTTTCACAGCTATTTGTAAGGCCTCCCCAGACAGCCATTTTGCTTTTTTGCATTTCTTTTCCATGGGGATGGTCTTGATCCCTGTCTCCCGTACAATGTCACGAACCTCATTCCATAGTTCTTCAGGCACTCTATCTATCAGATCTAGGCCCTTAAATCTATTCCTCACTTCCACTGTATAATCATAAGGGATTTGATTTAGGTCATACCTGACTGGTCTAGTGGTTTTCCCTACTTTCTTCAATTTGAGTCTGAATTTGGCAATAAGGAGTTCATGATCTGAGCCACAGTCAGCTCCCGGACATTACATAGGCTGATTAGAAGCAAATAGATTCAAGATGGTTGAGTAGTTCCAGAGCCTCAGTGTATGCTCTTTGTAACAGACCAGCAAAATAAGTGACACACCCATCAGCTGGTGGTGGCCCAATTCAATATAAAGAAACTTTTAGGGATAGAAAATGTAAATGAGATCAGAACGTTTAGATAAACTGTTAAGAATGAATATGCTTTAGAAATCTCTAAAATAGTCTTTGCAATTTTGCTAACTTAAAATTCTGGAGTTGCATTAAATTGAGGAAAGTTTATTGAATAGCTGGTCATTCCCAAATAAGATACTGAAACATTAATTACTGAACATTGACTTCCTTTTACAGAGAAACTAAAGATATTTAAAACTATTAATGAATGTGTTTGGTGCCACCCTGCGATGTTCTCAATCTGAAAGCTTTTTTTTTTTTTAGAAATTATCACTGGTATTTGTTTCTAGTCTACAAAATACTAATGCAGAGGACATTAATTGCTTACTTCTTAGTTTTCACAGGAAATGAAGGTTTTAAGAGATGAGGATTCTAATTTAAGTATGTGATTAAAGCTAACAGAAATAAAAAATTTTCAGCAAACAATAGTAAAGCAGGGTGTAAGTTATCAGTAAAGATGGCATGTGGAATGGAGTTGAATTTTATCGAGGGAAAAGGAAATCGGTCTGACTTAAAGCTGTTTGATTGGAAAAAATAAAGTTGTACAGAAAGTGGTGAACCGTTTGAGGAAAGCAGACCCCAAGAAAACAGCTTTGTGCATGATCAGGAGTGACGCGGGGCTTCCCTGGTGGTCAGCGGCAAAGAATGTGCCTGCCAATTAAGGACACAGGAGACACAGGTTCGAGCAAAAATATTCCAGTCTCCTGACCTTGGTGAGTTTAAATCTGGCCTGTGGTGAGTTCGTTGCTGTTCCTCCTTTGATTAGGAACTGTTCCTGCCTTTTACAGTGCAGGAGAAAGCAATCTGCCTGCAATGCAGGAGACCTGGGTTCCACCCCTGGGTTGGTAAGATTCTCTCCCATTGGGTTGCAGAGTCAGACACGACTCTTAACTGTTGATGTTGACGGCTGCCTTTTGGAACTGAGAGATCATGGAGGCTGGAGTCTTGCCTATAAGAAACAAAGTCAAAATGAAGTCGCTCAGTCATGTCTGACCCTTTGCGACCCCATGGACTGTATGTAGTCTGCCAGGCTCCTCTGTCCATGGGATTCTCCGGGCAAGAATACTGGGGTGGGTTGCCATTTCTTTCCCCAGGGGATCTTCCCGACCCAGGGATCGAACCCAGGACTCCCACATTGCGGGCAGACGCTTTGCCGTCTGAGCCACCAGGGAAGCCAAAGAAACAAAAAGGGGCCAAAAAGGCCTCCGCGCCCAGGAGTCCCATGGGGCGCTAGCCAGCGTCCAAAAGTGTTTCCTCTGCTTCTGCGACTCTTTTCGTAGCCCTTGGGAATCACGAACGTTCGTCTAGTGTACCTCGGCTGTTACACACGTTTCCCATCACAGCCGTGTGCTGACCGCAAACTCCTGTTAACGGAAGCTCCCTGCCGGCCCCGTGGAGAGTCCCGCGAGGCGCGGGCTCTGAGCATGCGCAATAGCTGCTGGCAAGCGCGCGCCCCGGCGCCTCCTCCCTCCCGCTTGACAACGGGAAGTCTGCGAACGTTAGGGCGCGTGCGCAGCCGGAGCCGGGGGGGAAAACGCCTGCAGAGCGCATGGGCAGAGCCACCGTACGTCCGTTTGTCCGGAGCGGAGGGGAGAGAGTGGGCGCCATCTTCTTCTGGGTTCGCTGAGGGCTCTCCCGGCTCTGGGGAGGCTGCTGCGGACGAGGAGTGCCCCCCGCCCCCAGCCTTGGGGTTCCGACTCGGCGGCCGCGGTGTGTGTTTGATCGCCCTAGTGCGAAGCAGTTACCGCAGGGCGTCGGGCGTGGGGAGGGCCTGGCGGCCGGGGCCGAAGCACAGGGAAAGGCGGGGCCGCGCCAGCAGCGAGCGTAGCTTCTGCCGTCAGGGCACCCTCTTTTCCCCTGCTAAACGCACCCTACTTCCCCGGCAGCCTCCATGCGGTGTTGTGCGTGCCCTTGTCAGTCGGCTTGAGAGAGTGGAGATCTGGAAGGATTCCATAGGTACTTGTTTTTCTTTGCTATGTCATCGTAGTCAGTGGTGGCAGGAAAAGCGCTTGGAGGCCCGGCTAGTTTTAGGCTTGAGGGGAGCCCAAGTGTTTAGGTGTAGGGGCAGCTCACCCATGGGCCAGTCGGGGCGGAATATTTGCCCTTGAGCCGGTGTAACGGAAAGGCACGGAGGTTGGGTGGTCCAGGTTGATTTGAAGGCTGATTTGGCTGAAGGTCTGGCAAGAGCATCGGATCCCACGTAGGAACTTTGGCCTGGAGCACAAGAAGGAAGCGCTGACCCCTGGGAGTCTGGACAAAGGCTTTTTGAGCTATAGAAGCAATGCCTTCGGATGATCCCCATTTGAGGAGGATGGATGTTAATGGGAATTCCTGTGCCGTGTGGATTCGCCTTCATTTCCAGTTTCTACTGGGGACCAGGCTCTGTGTCGTCATGGCTTTGGCTTTTTATTTTAATCATCTACGTTATAAAAGGATAAAAAGGCAAATCGTCATAAAGAATCCTTATGGAGTGGGGTAGATTATTTTCTGCAGGATTTACTCTTGCATTTTAAATGTACTTCATCATAACTTTAGGTTTTAAGAAATAGCAGTTATCTCTCTCACCATGTCTGGAAAATGACTTGCCATTCTCTAGTTAAGATAAATGGATCGGAGATAATACCATTTTAAGTTAGCTTTCCTCCATTTCCCTTTAAGGCTTGATTGGAAAATAAGCATTTCGTGGGGTTTTTGTGATAATGATTTAAGTGGGATGAATCGTTGGATAAAATCAGCTAAATTATTTAAAATGAGCTTGTTAATTGCAGCCACTTACTCTTAAATGAGCTTTTAAGGATTCAGTTCCTTTTAAAAAAAAGTTAGAAGTTGTAGTAACTCACTGTCTTTTAATCAACACAGCTATAAAGATGGTTTTGTTGCATTCGTAAGAAGAAGCATTTTAAGTGTTGAGTAGGGTTTTTTGCTTTTTGTGTAGCATTCTAAGAATAGAATTTCTGGGCTATTTGCTTAGGAAAATCACGTGGAAACCACAGGAAAGTTGCTCATTTTGATTTCTGGTTTCTTACAGGTGATCTCCTAAGTGTATAATTTAAGTGGGATGAATCGTTGGATAAAATCAGCTAAATTATTTAAAATGAGCTTGTTAATTGCAGCCACTTACTCTTAAATGAGCTTTTAAGGATTCAGTTCCTTTTAAAAAAAAGTTAGAAGTTGTAGTAACTCACTGTCTTTTAATCAACACAGCTATAAAGATGGTTTTGTTGCATTCGTAAGAAGAAGCATTTTAAGTGTTGAGTAGGGTTTTTTGCTTTTTGTGTAGCATTCTAAGAATAGAATTTCTGGGCTATTTGCTTAGGAAAATCACGTGGAAACCACAGGAAAGTTGCTCATTTTGATTTCTGGTTTCTTACAGGTGATCTCCTAAGTGTATTTCTTTAGAGGGATAAATAGTACATTACCCTTCTATTTCAAGGGCAAAAAAGTTTAAGCAATAGTTATGTTTCACTGTGGCAAATTAGAAGAAAAATTCTTTATATTCTTGAATTGGAATTCATGAATTTGTACTCATGAAACTGCTTAGTTAAAATGTTGTTTTCAAATTAGGATAAATTATAAGACTTTTTAAATTTGACGGTAATTATTTTGTGAAATGTTCTTGGCTATTTTTGTAGATATGTTTCACTTTTTTAAAAGTTTAGCAGGGATAAAATGTTTTACACTACTTTCTAAAAGTAACAGGAGCTAAGTCATTTTGCATAGGAAAGAGTCTTGGAATATTAATGTGAACAACTATTCCAGAAGCCGTTTGTAGTTTTTATTAAAATGTTGGTGTGGGTTTTTTTGAAGAAATTAAGCTTATACTCATTTTTTGGGGTGTTTGGGTGGTACTATGCAGATATTGTCCAATAGATTAAGTTTTAGAACTTTTTTTATGTTCACAGTAATATTGAGTGGAAAGTACAGAAAATTTTTATACGTGCTATGTCCGCCCCACCATTTTCATGCATTAATATTTTATTGTAAACCTCACTAATCGGAGAAGGTGATGGCACCCCACTCCAGTACTCTTTCCTGGAAAATCCCATGGTCAGAGGAGCCTGATAGGCTGCAGTCTATGGGGTCCTATGAGTCGGACATAACTGAGCGACTTCACTTTCACTTTTCACTTTCATGCACTGGAGAAGGAAATGGCAACCCACTCCAGTGTTCTTGCCTGGAGAATCCCAGGGATGGGGGAGCCTGCTGGCCTGCCATTTATGGGGTCACACAGAATTGGACACAACTGAAGCGACTTAGCAGCAAACCTCACTAATACTTTTAATATCAATTTGGCATTGATAATTCAAATGTGTAAAAAATGCCAGTTAATTTCTTGATTCTTGATATCATCGTTAGTTGTAGTTTGAAAAGGAAAATAGACCTTGCAGACCTCAAAGACCATGTTTTCAGACAGCACTTTGTGGATGAGTGGTATTTAAGTTTAAGTACTGAATTAAAACATTTGTTCATTAAAGACAATTTATAATCATTAACAGGTCCTAAAAAACATATTTGGTAAGAATACTTAGTTTGGATGTCTCTGAAAGTATTTGATGTAAGGAATCTTGAGATTTTTCAATAGTTAATACTGATATCCCCAAATATTCCAAATTAATGTATTCTTACTATGTTTCTACCTTTCTGCATAGTCATTTGGGTTTCCCCAGAAGGCAGGAAAGTTATTCAAAATGGGGTAAACTTATTAGCCTAATAAAATTTGAGTTTAAGATACAGAGTAGCAATAGTTGAGTATAAGTAATTGACATTTTAGATTTTAGGGATATTTTACTATTTGTCTTAGTGGAGTCAGGAAATTGGGTTCCATGTTTGGAAGTGTGAGGTGTTTATGTGGAACATAAAATTGTGTCCAGATGGTAGCCATTGGTTTGGATTTATTGCTTTAAAAATGGTTTTCTTGATTTATTGTATCATTTATTAATTTGATTTGCTCTTATGACTTGAAAGATTTACAGGAGAATTAGAAATGATGAATTAGATATTGGTTTTTTCAAGTGGAAGATAGGGTTTCGGGAATTTTTGGTGTTAAATTGTCATTTTTACTTGTAGAAAAGATTTTTTAAAATAGGTTGTAAAATTCACATACAGTCAAATGCACAGACCTTACTTAAGGATAGATTCATTTAGCCTTGATAAATTTATACTCCCAGGTAACCAATAGCCCAGTCCGAATATATAACATTTCTGTCACCTTATTCTGGGGCCACTTTCAATTAAGGACCAATTGTTAAGTTTTCAGGTTTTTTGTTTCTAAATAATTTGCAGATGTCTCCTTGGAATTTCTACCTTTTTGCTAAAAGATGATTAATTTTCCCCTTGGAACAAAGACAACCATTTTGTAATACCCTTAGTTAGGCTTCTTATATTGCTTCACTTTTAACAGGTAATTGTGAAGTGAATATCCTAATCTGGCGTTGTTTAAGGTCAATTACAGGGTCCAAGGATTAATTATATTTCATTTTCTTTCCACAGTTAAGTTGCTTTTACAGAATTAACAGGTCTGCAAGAAATAAAAAGGTAAGATATCCAGAGCTTAAGGCTTTTCACAGAGGCTTGACAAAAAAAACAAAGTAGTAGAATAGTACACCTGGGTATGCATGGCTTCTGTACTTTATGTCTGGCCAGTGATGCACTAGTGGTAGGCAGTTTGTTATCATGAGCAGAAATGATATACTGTCCATAGATGGCTTTTATAAGTATGTAAAATTTGTTGTGGTTGGTAAAATTGTTTAATCCACAAAGCTCGCTCTCATGTTTCATTAGCAGATATGTCTGAAAATAGTTTGGTCATGTTGTGAAGTAGCACTTGGCAGACTTAGATGTGACCTTTTTTTCTACTCAGCACTGTATAGGATAGGTGATAGGAAATGTTTCTTCCAAGTAGCTGGCTTATTTGTATGTTTAGTTGGGAGAAAATTTATTCCATTTGTTTAAAGAATTAGATACAATCAATATCATTGTGAACTCATATCTTGTTTTCATTTATAAATGCTGAAGAAGGTAGGGACCAGTAATTATTAAGCTTAGTTTTGGATTAGGTACTTCAAAAATAAGACTTGCTATTATGTGTACCTTTCTGTCTGCAGGTCATTATTGCTGTGGTTTGCGCTCAGCATGGCTGTAGTCATCCGTTTACTGGGGCTTCCTTTTATTGCGGGGCCTGTGGATATCCGTCACTTCTTCACGGGATTGACTATTCCTGATGGAGGAGTGCATATAATTGGAGGGGAAATTGGGGAGGCTTTTATTATTTTTGCAACAGATGAAGATGCAAGACGTGCTGTAAGTCGTTCAGGAGGGTTTATCAAGGATTCATCTGTAGAGCTCTTTCTTAGTAGTAAAGCAGAAATGCAGAAGACTATAGAAATGAAAAGAACTGACCGCATGGGAAGAGAGAGACCAGGATCTGGGGCATCAGGGGTTGGCAGCTTATCTAATTTTGTTGAGGCTATTAAAGAAGAAGGAAGTAATTCTGGATATGGTTCTCCGATTAATCAAGATGCTGGGTTTCATACTAACGGTACAGGACATGGTGATTTAAGGCCAAGAAAGACACGGCCATTGATAGCTGAGAATCCTTACTTGTTTCTACGAGGCTTGCCTTACTTAGTAAATGAAGATGATGTACGTGTCTTTTTTTCTGGTTTATGTGTGGATGGAGTAATTTTTTTAAAGCATCATGATGGCCGAAATAATGGTGATGCCATAGTAAAATTTGCCTCATGTATTGATGCTTCAGGAGGTCTTAAATGTCATAGAAGTTTTATGGGTTCAAGATTTATTGAAGTAATGCAAGGCTCAGAAAAACAGTGGACTGATTTTGGAGGTAATTTAATTAAGGAAGGTGACATTTCGATGAGGACTGAAGAACATACATCGCTAAGAGGAATTAATGATAGACATTTTCGGAAACGATCTCATTCAAAATCTCCCAGAAGAACGTGTTCTCGTTCTCCTCTCGGATTTTATGTTCACTTAAAAAATTTGTCTGTAAGTATTAACAAAAGAGATTTAAGAAATTTTTTTAGAGATACTGATCTGACAAATGAACAGATTAGGTTTTTATATAAAGATGAAAGAAGAACAAGATATGCCTTTGTAATGTTCAAGACTCTGAAAGACTATAACACTGCTCTGGGTTTACATAAGACTGTTTTACAATATCGTCCAGTTTATATTGATCCAGTTTCTAGGGAACAGATGCTGAAGTTCATTGAATGTTATGAAAAGAAAAGACCAGCATCAACAGAGAAAGAGAGACTTGGACAGGTCTCCCAAAAACACTCTCAAGAAGGCTACTCTGGCCAGAAATTGTGCATATATATAAGAAATTTTCCATTTGATGTTACAAAAGTTGAAGTGCAGAAGTTCTTTGCTGACTTTTCCCTTGCTGAGGATGACATTTGCTTGCTTTATGATGACAAAGGAGTTGGTCTAGGAGAAGCATTGGTGAAATTCAAATCAGAAGAACAGGCTGTGAAAGCTGAACGTTTAAACCGACGGAGATTCTTGGGGACAGAGGTGTTGTTAAGGCTCATATCTGAGGCACAGATGCAGGAGTTTGGTGTAAATTTTTCTTCAATGTCTAGTGAAAGAATGCATGACCATTCACAGTCTTGTGATAGAGATGATCATTCCCAGTCGTTTGACTCAAATGATCCACCAGTATACTCGGGTGGCCCTTCGGAAAACTTTAGGCATCAGCAAGAGGACCTGAGGCAACTGGACAATTTCAAGCATCCTCAGGGGGATTTCCGACCACCTGATAGACGCCCTCCAGAAGACTTTAGGCATTCCCCAGAGGATTTCAGGCGGTCCCCGGAAAACTTCAGGCGCCTTCGAGAGGAACACTTCAGGCGACCTCCTGAGGATGACTTCAGGCACTCTCGGGAGGAGGATTTCCGGTACCCAAGGGAGGAGGACTGGAGGCGGCCACCTGAGGAGGATTTCAGGCGACCTCCCAAGGAAGACTTCAGGAGACCCCAGGAGGAGGACTGGAGGCGCCCCCCAGAGGGAGACTTAAGGAGGCCACCTGAGGAGGATTGGAGGCGGCCTCCTGAGGAAGACTTCAGGCGGCTTCCCCCAGGGGAATGGAGGCGACAACCTGAGGAAGACTTTAGGCGGCCTCCGGAGGAGGATTTCAGGCGCCCTCCTGAGGAGGACTTCCGGCGACCCCACCAGGAGGACTTCAGGCGGTCTCCTGAGGAGGATTTCCGAGGTTCTCCCGAGGACTTCAGGCGGCCACCCCCGGAACACTTCCGGAGGCCGCCCCCAGAGCACTTCCGACGCCCCCCCCCAGATCACTTCCGTCGGCCGCCCCCGGAGCACTTCCGGCGACCACCTCAGGAGCATTTCCGGCGGCCACCGCAGGAGCACTTCAGGCGGCCATCCCAGGAGCATTTTAGACGTCCGCCTCAGGAGCTTTTCAGGCGGCCACCCCCGGAACATTTCAGGCGCCCCCGAGAGGAAGATTTTAGGCACCCACAGGATGAAGATTTCAGGGGCCCTCCGGATGAAGACTTTAGGCACCCTTCTGAAGAGGACTTCAGGAGTTCTCAGGAGGAAGATTTTAGAAGCCCTTCTGATGAGGACTTCAGGCGCCTCCCGGAGGAAGACCTCAGGGAAGCTCCAGAGGAGGACTCCAGAGTTCCTGACAGTTTTAGACTTCCTGGTGAGGAGTTTAGGAGCCCCCCTGATTTTAGAAGTCATCGTCCTTTTGTGAATTTTGGTCGCCCAGAAGGTGGCAAATTTGATTTTGGAAAGCGTAATATGGGAAGTTTTCCTGAGGGGAGATTTATGCCTGATCCAAAATTAAATTGTAATTCAGGTAGAGTAACACCTATTAAGATAATGAATCTTCCATTTAAAGCTAATGTTAATGAGATTTTAGACTTTTTCCATGGTTATAGAATCATACCTGATTCAGTTTCAATACAGTATAATGAGCAAGGATTACCTACAGGGGAAGCCATTGTTGCCATGATAAACTACAATGAAGCTATGGCTGCTATTAAAGATCTGAATGATAGACCAGTTGGCCCCCGCAAGGTTAAGTTAATTTTGCTCTAGAGAGCATTTCTAAATTCATAATTATCTCCCCACAGTATTGATGCAGTAAAATGCATTTTAAGTGTTTATTTTTAATTAATGAAAAGAAACATTTTAATTTTGACCTGTGAACAGAAGAACTGTAAATAGTAGAATGTGAATCTGGTTTTCTTTTGCTTGCAAATTGCCATTCACTTTTTCTAACTTAAAAATATATATGCTTTTTTTTGATGGGGGTGGGGTGGGGTGGGGGGAGAACTAATTCCCTGAGTGCAGTAATTTTTGTTGATGTCATGGGTAAATGTCAAGACTTGTATAAAGTAGAAAACTGTGTTTGGGGAAAACAAGTTTTATGTTTACTTTTGTTTCCATTCTGTAGTCTACATCTCTACTCCAATTGTATAAGGAAATGGTCAGTGACTGATTGTTCAGGGTTAGCATTTTTATTGCTAACTGCCTGCAGAATTAATGCCCTCTTCCTTGTCTGAGATATTACTGTGTTAAGCCTCTCCTTAATCATAAATAGTTCAAAATTGACAGACTGTGAACTTGAAGTTTACTTGTGTAAAAGGCTTAGGAAATTAACTTTCAAAGTTTTTATAAAAATAAAAAAGTTGCAACTGAATAGATGAACTAATTAACTTGTATTTGTATATATATAAAAAAGAATTACAGCTTTTTTTGTGAAGGTTTTGAACGGCTATATTAAATAATATGACAGGAGGGACCAGACATTCTATAATAGTATATGAGTTCTTTGTGTAGTTCTGTGATTTATTCCAACATTCTCATCAACCAGACTGATAAATTTACTCAATACTTAAAAGACAAAAAAGTAATTACAGGTACAAAGGGACCTTCAGGTTCTCGTTGGGAAGAATCTGATAGATGGACATAGTTTGTTTATAGGAAGAATTTACTGATTTATGTAACTTGTGGTTGTTTATTCTTAATTTCAATTATCTGAAGACTCAATGACTAAATATAACAAGAATTCTGTGAGACTGAATTTTTACTTCTTTGATATTTGACACTATAGAGATTTTGCAAATACTGGATTTGATTTTTCATACCATAATAATAATGCTAACATTGGGCACTTTCTATGTGCTAGGCAGTGTAAGTGCTTTACATGCATAATGTCAATTTTAATATGCCCTAAGAGGCTTACAAATATTTATTTCACAAATGAGATAAATTCAGAGTTTTAAGTAACTTGCCTAAAGTCATAGTTGTAAATCATGAAGCCAGTTTCAGCCCTGACAGACTTACTCACTCTAGTTCATGCTCCTAATACTTTGGCCGACCAGCTTTGTTAAGTGGTAGTTTTTAATTTTAGTAAGACCATGCTGGGCTTTCTTGGTGGCTCAGTGGTACAGAACCCGCTTGCCAATGCAGGAGAAATGGGTTCAATCTGTGGGTCCAGAAGATTCCCTTGAGAAGGAAATGGCAACCTACTCCAGGATTCTTGCCTGGGAAATCCCATGGACAGAGGAACCCGGCAGGCTACATCTGTGGGGTCACAAAAGAATCTGACATGACTTAGCGACTAAAGAAGACCATGCTAAAAATATTTTCAAAAGAGGAAAGGATATTTTCTTACCTCCATTGTTGCTTTAAAAATAACATAAAAAAATTAATATGCCCAAACATTGTGAATAAAAGACAAAGTAACTAGACGTTACTGTATATCCAGGGATTCTCTATGAGACAGACAGTATATACTGGCTTCTAATTTAAAATTGTTCATTTTATCTAACATGATTTGATTTTGATCGGTCTTTTATAATTTACATAAAACAGTTGATTTCCCTCAATTTTGTGATAGATACTTCCCCACACTGAGCAAATAATAAAATTTGAATTTATATACAGTAGTTGGGAGGGTATTGTAGAATACTTTTTAGTATTTAGCCATTTAGTACTGCAGTACTCATCTTCAGTGATTTAAAGAAGTCTAAGAAAAACTAACTGAAGTTTCTGTGTTTTTAATTATGTTGAACATCCTACTTGCAATAAAATGAATTAACTGGTAAATTTGGTTCAAAAAAGCACATCAATATGGCACTTGAAACTAGTATGCTCACAAGCTAGGAAAATGACAATAGGAAGAAAAGATTTAAGTGCTCAGAGATTGTATGGTTTATTTGATCAAATCTTACTGAGAAGTGTATTGGAAGACCTAAAAATGCTTCTCAAATAAGTACATATAAATAAATGAAAGCTATGATGAAGCTTAAG
Organism: Cephalophus harveyi; assembly: GCA_006410635.1. NCBI lineage: Eukaryota > Metazoa > Chordata > Mammalia > Artiodactyla > Bovidae > Cephalophus > Cephalophus harveyi. The sequence continues at coordinate 27,482 of SJYT01033142.1, forward strand.
GTGAAGTATAACTTAATATGGAACTGCTTCTCAGTCTAGGTTAGGGTTGAATGGTGGTGGTAATTAAAAGGCTAACACAATAATACGCACAGGCTTTGTATTTTGATTGTAAAATTATTGGATCGATAAGAATTCTACTCCATGATCTTCAGTTTAGTAGATTTTTTAACTTTTAAGTTTGCTACAGAAAACTGGCTTCTACTGCTTGGGAGCCATTTCTGCACATCTGTTCACAACTTTACCTTCAGTGACATGTTGGTAATTTAAATTGGCCATGGTAGGAGTATTTACACCATGGAAACTGGTAAGTGCAGACTATCAGGGCGTTTTCCACCCCAGTGAGCCAGTTTACCAACACACCACCAATTTCAAACATGTAAAAGAGAACAGTGCACTAAATCCTCAAAAACCCATTGCCCAGCTTCAATGATTATCTCATAGCCAGCTGTGTTTCCTCTCCTAGATTTATTAGGTATTATAGTGGCATATCGGTTATCAAGTTTAATACCCAGTGGCATTTTAGTTATCTTAAAGCCAAACTTTTGATTTGAGGCATCTGAAAAATACAGATCATGCCTAGAAAGTAAGCTTAATCTCATAATCAAGAGATAGTGAGACTCCTTAGGAGTGCACACTTACACACTTACTGACAATACTCTCATGAGCATTGGCTCTTGGTCCACGTATCACCTACTAAGCAGTGACCCTATCACCTCCATCTCTGCATTAAACGTTAACTAATATTTAGTGAACTGTAATAGGTACTATATGATCTTTATGTATGAATTAACTATATAATTCCAATAACCCTAATATACCTATTTTGGAGACAAATGGAAGCCTATGGCCAACTAACTAGTCAGATTAGTTGCCTGTCTTTTTATAAGGAAGCTAAAAAGAGGTTTTTATATTTGAAAATACGGTTACCTAAGTATCTATGTAATAGCCTTGATTTTGTCCCAGCTCACAAATTGTAGAAATAGGTACTTTATAACCCTTTTAAGACTTTCCCTTGTGGCTTTAGTGATAAAGAACCCGCCTGTGAATGTAGGAGATACAGGTTCGATCCCTGGGCCACGCAGATTCCTTGGAGAAGGAAATGGCAATCCGTTCCAGTATTCTTGGCCTGGGAAATCTCATGGACAGAGAGCTCTGGTGGGCTACAGTCCATGAGTCACAAACACTGGACACAACTTCGCGACTTGACAGCAACCCTTTCAGGTTGGCCAACCTATTGCTGGCCTAAAAATTAATTATACAGTTAAAAGTATTACATGTAATAGTCCTTTGGTCCTTACAATTTTTTTTTTAAATAGAGCATACATTTTATATCATAATTTGATTGCTTTAAATATCAGGCACTATTTTAATTTTACAAGTAGGGCAACTGATGCTCAAGTGAGTTGCGATCATAATCTGCAAGAGAAATACTACAACCTTATTTTTTTTCGCCTAGCTACAATACCAAGATTAAATACTGAGAAAAGGCAATGACATCCTCAGTTTTATATGAATGTAAATTATTTGTGCATGCTGTGTGGTAAGTCACTTTAGTTGTGTCCGACTCTGTGATGCTGTGGACTGTAGCCCTTCAGGCTTCTCTGTCCATGGGGTTCTCCAGGCAGGAATACTGGAGTGGGTTGCCATTCTCGTCTCCAGGACATCTTTCCAACCCAGGGATCAAACCAACCTCTCTTACATCTCCTGCATTGGCAGGTGGGTTCTTTACCACTAGCACCACCTGGGATATTTATTTATAGTTTTAAAATGTTTTGAATATTTTATTAAGTAACTATCACTTAGGACTATTTTCAGGAAGCAGTGCTTTGTTAAGAACAGACCATGAATAACAAAAGTCAAAAAAGCATTCTAGGAAAGTATTTTTCTGTTATGAATAACTGCTTTTTGTGGTAATCCCAGATAATATCTATTTCCTAATTTTTATATGCCAGACTTGGATTTGTGAAATAATGAGAAGTACAGTTCTCCATCCAAAGAAATAAGGCTCTGACTAAATTGTTTTCTATTTTCAGGAAAGAGAGTGATTGTGTACTCTTACTGATTATATGGTAAACTGATAAAATATATAATTTTTTACTGATTTATGATTTGCTATATTTTTTAAGGGAAACATTCCACCAAATTCTAGCTTTCCAAAAGTTGCGGTGCCATATATAGTGGTTTAGTTTGACAGTGGTTTTGTTTTAAAACCAGAATCAAGCTGAAAGTAGCTTTTTAAAGCTAAAATTTATGCTTATGTATAGTTGTAAAACACTGATAGTGCTCTATTATTTGAGAGTGACTATAATACTCTTGTTGATAAGTAAATTTATATACTGAATAATGAAACTTAAGGTTGTAGTAAAAGTGAAAAAAAAGGAAAAAGAACACTTGTTTTTTTGGTGAAAGCTTTATGGAATAAAATTTGTATTTAATCAGAAGGACTACCTAGGACCCTTTTCTGATGTTGAAAGCATGGTGTCTTAATCTAAAGGAAGTAAGTGGAATTGTTAAATCTCTTTTTGTTGTTATTTACCTACTACAACCAACTAGGTTAGTGTATTTGAAATACTTCCGAAATACATTGTTTTTAAAAAACAATGGAACCTATAAAAAGGTAGTATGATGCTAGATAGAAATGTTGAAATGACTGATGTTTTTTAAAACTTCCATTTTTGGTTGGCATAAATTTCCTTTAATAATTTCTACATTTCCAATAGGATTTAATTTTGAGGTTTAACGTTATCAAGCCAGTATTATGTTTTGCAATTTTAGTAATTCTGGATTCCAGGTCATTTAAGATGAAAATGGAAATGCAAAATTTACTTAAGAAATTTAATTTTCTTCTTCTGTAACATCTAAGTCTTCATCCTCTTCATCATCATCTTCTGTTTGCTGATCCTTTCGTAGTCGACAGGTCAATACCTGTTAAAAGTTAACGTGTTTTAAAAATCACTAACTTAAAAATATTTTTACATGCCTGGTATCTTTTTTATGCCCTGATAGATAGATAAGGGTACACAGAATAAGTATCAGAAAAATGTCCATAAATAATAATCTTTAGTAATGAAAATTCTAAATTATGAATTGTCCTTAAAGGTTTGAAAACAATCACAAAATTTTTTCATTCATGTTGTTTTTTTTGAAGAAAAGTGTGAAATTAGCCATTTGAACTCCAGTTGGATATCAGTACTTTGATAACATACTTCCAGAGAAAAGTAAAGTACATTATAAATATTAAATATATTTTAAGTTAAATAATTCTTAGGTCACAGAAACACAAGACTCCTCAAAGGGATGGCAGAACACAAGGATATTTCAACTAGGCAAAAATATTAAACTTTGAACATAGTCTGATTTAAAATTAATGAGACGAGAATCTGAATTCATGACTTGGCTTTCATTTCTGACTGTTGCCACTTGGGTCATCCTGCTTCACACTTTTCAGAGGGTGACTATGTCTCCCAGGGGACATCTGCGATGTCTGGAGACACTTAATTGTCACGACTGGGGGAGGGTAAGGGCATTACTGAGTTCCTGTGGGTAGAGGCTGGGAACACTGCTCAGCATCTGTACAATGCACAGAACAAGATCCCTCACCCCCCGCCCCAAATCATCTGGCTCAAAGTTAACAGTGCTAAGGTTGAGAAACCTTGGCATTACGTAGTCTAAAGTGTTACACAGATCTTGGCTAAGTAGGTGATACTATTAGCTCTAAATAGTCAAAATTCTCTATGTACTATATACTATAGATTAATGAAATTTATGTGCAAGGCAGTTAGTACTGGAATAATAAAAGTATAATTTGGTTAGGGGGAGAGATGTGTAAGTTAAAAGCAGTAAATAAGTGCTTAGAAGATAAATGAAAACAACATACTGGGTCACATACAACTGTTGGTGTTGGTGTGAAGTCACTCAGTCGTGTCCGACTCTTTGCGACCCCATGGACTAGCATACCAGGCTCCTCCCTCCATGGGATTCTCCAGGCAAGAGTACTGGAGTGGGTTGCCATTTCCTTCTCCAGGGGATCTTCCCGACCCAGGGACCGAACCCGGGTCTCCCGCATCCCAGGCAGATGCTTTAACCTCTGAGCTAAATTCTGAAGGCTAGATATGGAAAAGATCATAGCTTTCTAAATCAGAAGCTGGCAAGTTAAAGCCCAGTTTGTCTTGTTTCTATAAATAAAGTTCTATTACAACATGTTGATTTGTTAATGTATTGTTTGTGGCTGCACTTGGTTGGGGCAGAGACTATGTGGTCCACATAACCTGGTATTTTCTCTGTGGCCCCTGAGGAAAAAGAGGATATCTCCTGCTCTAGATACCAGGTACCTCAGGTTTTCTGGATATAGAAGAAAAGAGAAAACCGATGCTTTACCTAAGGATATGTGCTTCTGGATCTATGATAACATTCAGCAAAGGTCCTTTTTAGGTATAATTTCCAGTAGGCCATGCTGGTGTTGCTGATGCTGCTGCTGCTAAGCCATGCTAGTGGGATTCAAATCCCAGGCAGTTTGATTTCAGAATCTGTGATCTTCACATTATACCACTGAACAAATGTAAATTAGCACTCTCCTGTCCTTTCTACCTCTGCTCCCAAATGTTCTGCTTCAGAGTCATATCTTTCAGATAATAAAAGAAATACCAATAATAGAGCAGAACCTAGTGCAGTTTTACATCAATTTATACAGAAGAGGGGAAGAGCAGGTTATTCAAGATCCTGTGATTTAAGGGAAACATTTTTAATACTGAACAATTCAAAAGGCAGTAGCTTACATTCCGTAAAATATTATGGTTTCTAGCTCACCTGTCCTGTTCCAGATACACACTTAGCAGACAATGATCTTTGAAGAGGTGACTTCGAATTTGCTCTTACAATATCTAAACGGGATGAATAATCTTGCGGATACAGAGAATGTCGGAAAACCTGTTGCAATTGTAAAACAATGTTACAGATTAGATACTAAACTGGAAATCTAGAAAGTCATGTTCCCTTTAGTTCAGAATTTGTTTAAGCAACTCCGCTCCCCCACCCTTGCCCCGGGGACATTATTTATTTAATGTAAATTTAAAACAAAAATTTAAAAAATATTTTACGTGGAAAAGATGTAAGCCAAAAAATTCTACTGAACCATGTAAAATGATGATGGATCCTGAAAGTCACTTGAGAGATTTTACTTGTGAAACGTGAAGAGTTCTACCTTCAAAGAGCATGCAAGCCAGTGAGACAGTAAGTCACAGCTTCACGCCTCTGATTCTGTTCTGCCTATCCTCAGCTCAACAGTTTAAATTCACTACAGTGCTGTCCCAGTATATCACAGAAGAGCATATGAAATTCCAGTCTCAGTAGCATCTGGAATGTCACTGCTTGTCAGTTCTTTTTCCTGAAAGTAGTAGTTCCAACTATTACTGCACTCTTAAGCTTCCTTATCTTTTATACCACTTTGTAATATCAAAACAGGCAAGTCTATCAAATGTGAATTTCTTCATATTGCTTCATTTTCCCCTCATTGCTTCATGCTATCGTTTTGCTTTTTTAAAGCAAGTGTGATTATGATTCCCCACAGTACATTTTCCCCTTAGCCAAAACTTCAAACCAACAGACAAAAGCTTGCTCTTTTTTCTGCTTTTTTTAAACATTAAAGAAGTACAGCATATAAAAACAAAGGATGAAACTTAACAAAAGAGGTAAGCCTTGTGTTTTAGGGCAATTCAGGCATATTGATAATTAGGTTATTAACAGTTTTACTGAAGACACAATTATATTTTGGTGCTAGACATGGACCCTGCCATCCTGGTAGGATATCAAAAGTGGATGACAAGTCACTGGTATTTCAAAGAAATACATTTTTGTTAAAACAACATTCTTTGGATTTTCTAGCAAAGATAAAAGTGGGAAATGGAAGATAATATACCACCCTTGGGATAAAAGTCTAAACCAGTTAAATATTAATCTATTGCAAAAGAACATATTTATAATGAAATATTTATTGGCAATACTACATTTTCCAATATGTGGTCCAAGATCTTTTCTAGGAGTGAGTCTCAAGATCTGAATATGCTCTAAACTGAATGTACAGAGGTGATCTTTTGAAGGGGAATATGATAGTACTTTTAATGTGAAGAACAAATCAGTTAAGATGGTTTCTGATATAACTGGATGTAAAATACTAGCTGCTATCTGAATAAATCCGCAATTCTCATGTAGTAAGGACTACTACCTAAGAATAGGAAATTGTCCCTCTCTGCATCTTTTCTCTACTTGTTTCCAAGAGACTTTGTATTTAAAGGGTCCTTCCTCTCCTTGGTAGCTGATGTAATTTTACTTTGGCTTGTCCCACACAACTCTTCCCCAGACTGCTTTCCTCTCCTTTCCCCAAGTTCTGGCATCATAATGCATTATACCTCAGGACCTTTGTATAACTATCTGTACTCTGCCTGAAATTGTAGACAGGGATTCGACATATTCCTCAAACTTCTGATTAAGAAATCATTCTTTGATTCTCCAGACTATTTAGGATCCTCCATCACATACGCTCATTCGCACCACAGTATGTTATCTATTATTTTTTCCTTCATATTATAAGACATATCTTTTTTTAATGCCTGAACTCCTTTTTTAAGTTTCTGCTTTTTGACAACTTGGACCAACTCTATAGTGCTGAATCCTCAGCACTCAGAACAGATGCTCTGTTATATGTCGCATATAACAGATGCTCAGTAAACAGTTGACGAACGTACATAAGTGTCTCCATTTTACAGATAAGCAATGAAGTGTGAAGAAATTAACTTGCTCAATAGTGCCCCATCAGAAAAAGGGGGGGAAAATTGATACTCAAAAACACATCTAGACAGCACTGAGATTTTGAGTGTTTACGGATCTCTCTTACAAGCTACCTAGCTAGCTGATGAAGAACAGTGTTAAGAGAAGTGGTAAAGGAAATGCTGTGACAAAAAAAGATACCTAGGACCTATGGAACGAGAAAGAAAATCTTCGGGTCCAGAGGGCTTGAGGAACTTGAAAGTGCATTAAGTCAAGGGTGTTAGAAAATGGAGAATGAAAATACTTGTAAGGGGAACTTTAGCCTTATAGGGAAAGTAGGGGATCAATTTTAAACCTGCCACTCAACACAGTGTTTCTTGCAGGAAATAGTTCATGTCACTCACCAAGAATCATGCTTCTGGCAGCGTAGACAGGATAAAAACTGTGTGTGTAGTCGGACTACTGTTTGGCTTCCAGCTATTTTACTAGCTATGGGATCCTCTGGAAAGTTCCTTAACCTCACTGTGCCTCAGTTTTTTCATCCGTAGAAACGAGGACAGTAAGTACTTTTATTAAAATTCATGGTAGGATTAAAATAATACAGTGAAAATGCACAGGTTAGTAGCTGGTTAAAGTAATCACTGTATAAACATTTGCTATTTTATAAATTACAGTTAAAAGCTTGATTATTTTTTTTAAAAAATAGGATGTAAAAAGGAGTGAAAAATTTTAGTAGGGAATAGAAACCATTCTATTAACAAATAGTAATAGAAATATGATTGTGTATGCTTCACTGAGGTAAAAGTGAGATCAGATTTTGGCACTGGAAAACATGTACTTTATTTTGGCCAAGCTGTAGAGTCTGGTTTTACTGAATTCACATTTCTTGAAACCAGTGGAGTAGTGGGAAGTGGGGGATAGTAGCCTTGGGGGATCTTGATAGATATTTTACTTAAAAAATAAATGGATCCTTGAAAATTATGGAATTATATAATTAAAAAATTTTGGCTATATCTTGAGAATACATGGCTATTCTCACTTCTGCTGGAGAGATATATGGACAAAGTATATCTTGAATATTTAAGAGTTAATATTTGCATTTAACTATCAATACAAAGGAAGCCTGGAGAATCCCATACATAGGAGCCTGGCAGGCTACAGTCCATGGGGTCACAAAGAGTTGGACACGACTGAGTGAAACACCCCCCCCACCCCCCCCATATACAAATCTACACATTTCATAGGTTACGGATTAAGTCTCACAAAACTAGTTAGAAGCCAGATTCTGCTCTTCTATTAGCTAACTGGTCAAGCGCAAATTAAGTTACTTAAAGCCTCTACACCTGCGTCTTTAGTTGTAAATGAATGATCACAGGAGTGAGTGAGAAAATGCATGTGAAGCTTTCAGTGTTGTGCATGGCATAAACACTCAAATTTTGGCTTAAATCAATAAATAGTATTTTTAACACACATAAGTGACTTATACCATTGGTCAAAACGATACCTTATTTCACATTATGGCTTTGTTTCTATGTTTTACTAGATATTCTTCGAACTTAACTATGGTTAATTTGAAAAGTTAACTAGAAAGTCATAAAGGTTCAGCTATTTGGAACTGCATACAATGACATCTAAACCACAGAGTGTAATTTAAGACATTTTTACCCACACTATAATGGTTTCTTTTAAATATTTCCATATCAATAGAAGGACTGAGCTTAGAGAGACATAGTCCTACCTCTAAATCTTCTTCTTCATCAATCTTTTGTATATTTTGGTAGGCAGCAGTGTAGACCTCTAAAGCTTTGCCGTGAAATAACATTTCAATAGTGATAAATTCTGAAAATATAGTCTGAAAAAACAAGGATTTGAATTTAAACAAATTGCTTCATGAATTTAGTAGAGTTATTTTCTAGTCTTGACATTTTATTAAATACAGAGGTTTTTCAACAGGGAAAATGAAGTACAAATGATAATCAGAATAAAAATAGTTGCAAATATCTTTTGCAGCAAAACTTTAAAATTACACAAAATATGTAGTATCTTATTATTTACTTCCATTTTTAAGTATGTTCTATTAGATATTTATCTTTAAAAAAGATGTTTGTCAGTACATCACTAAAATGTCACTATTAGCTAAAAAAGTTCAGTTCTGAACCTGTTTTTTTAGCAGCTCCAACTGGTGTTTAAAACAATGTTTTTAGGCAAGAATTCCATCCTAACATATTTATATGTTGCTTGTATTCTCCAGCCACAATTCCTACTCCTGAAAACAGCACGATACATTTGCATAGAGCTTTCCAGTTTACAAATACATGACATGCTCAGTATTGCTCATAGCTGTAATGTTAAGACTTGGGTCTGATTCTTCAAGGTCATAGCTCCTGCTCATTGTACTGTGCTGTCCTCACTGGACTCAATTATTTCCTCTGCAAATACACTGCAGGTAAACTTTACCAGCAAGATGATGACAACTTTTGGTCGGGAAGGTTATGAGAAAAGAGAATGAATGAGGATGTGCACATTGATCTAAGCAGGGGTGAGAGAACTGGTAGGCAGGCAAAGTATGTAAGCCAGATATGTTTTCAATAAAATAGGATCTCATCCTTCTATTATCTTGTCTCTTATCAAAATAAAATCGGAGCATTAATATAGAGATGTGGACAGAATAAGAATAGGATAGAAAATACTCAAGCATTGTCCTTAAAGGGGCAGTATAGATGAAATGGGTTAGGCTCAAAAGCAATAGTCAAATACTCATTTTTCTTTATTTCTGCTCTCCTGTCTTAACCATCCAGATAGGAGTGGTCCTGCACCCTGGAAAATAGCCATACAGCTATCTTGTAGTATCATATTTAGAATAATTTTCCTCAAATAAACACCTTTCAATGATCACATGTAATCTGCTAATCTGGAATGGGTCAGTATGGTAAGAGATGGGCATTCAAGGAGTTTCGTTTCCCCCCTTTTCAATTTTATTTTGTTTGACAAGAAGGCCATTTGGGTGGGTACTTCCCTTTTATTGGTGGGGGGTGGGGGAGTTAATGGAATTCTCTACTCAGTGGCAAGTATTCTGTAAAGCAGGTAGCACAGTAGTTAAAAATAGGGGCTCTGGATTAAGATAAACCTGATTTCAAATCAGGGGTTCTCAGATGGCGTTAGTGGTAAAGAACTCGCCTGCCAATGCAGGAGACATAAGAGATGCAGGTTCAGTTCCTGGATAGGGAAGATCCCATGGAGGAGGGCAAGACAATCCACTCCAGTATTCTTGCCCGAAGAATCCCATGGACAGGAACCTGGCGAGCTAGGTCCATGGGGCAGCAGAGTCGAACACGACTGAAGGGACTTAGCACGAGTTCAAATTCAAGACTGAAACAAATCAGCTGTGTAATGTTCAGCACTTTATCTGTTCTTTTTCCTTAATTTCAAAATCATAGGTTTTGCCTTAAGGATTAAATGTAGTCCAAGAAAAAGTATAGTATGGCTACTGGCTTAGAGTAAGTGCTCAGCACAAGTTAGCTAATTTTATTGCTAAAGAAGTAAGCCAGATAAATGAGAAACTGTTCCTTATGTAACATTACAACCTCTATCCTGGTTTAACTGGAAAGCAGAATATTTAACGAAAAAGTCATTAAAAGTCTTGTTAACAATTTTTACAAATAAAGGTACAATGACAGCTCTTTAGAGTAAAGGCTATTCACTGAATGATTTCAGGGGAACTTTCTATTCATTAAAAAATAATAAATTTAGACATAGCTGCCTCAGACCATATGTAAAATACAACTGCATAAGCTATTTAAATATTTAAAATACTAAAAAATCATACAAAGACTAGAAGAAAATACAGCAAATAGTTATATAATCTTGGGGATGAATACTTCATTCTAAACATGACACTAAGGCAGAAAGAGACGACTAAGAGATCTGGCAGCAAAAATAAGACCATGAGGTGGCAAAAACATACCATAAGCAACAAAATGGGAAAATGTATTTCAACATATCTTCTCTTTAATATAATCGGTTAATCTTCTCAGTCTGAAGAGTTTTTAAAAATTAACCAAAAATGCCAACACACTAAAAATATAAGCTAAGGTCAAGTGCAAGTAATTTAGTGTCATTAAATATATGAAAAAACACTCTTCCTCAACAGTACTAACGGCAAATTAAGATGATACTGATTTTTCACCATCAGATTGGGTACTATTAAAAATACTACTACTCAACATTGTTACACTGGGTGCTTGTGTAATGTTCTGCAGAAATGTAAATTAGTCAAAAGATTTATGGACAGAAGTTATAAATAGCTATCCAAATTGAAAGTGTGTATGCTCTTTGAACAAGAAAGCTACTTCCAGTAATTTATCCCCCCCAAAAAGAACTGAACCAGCAAAAAGACCGATGTCTAATGATGCAATGACATCTATAATAGCAAAAATAATCTAGATGTCCATCAACAGGTGATGGTTAAACATATGAATATATCCATATAGCTATACTATTCTCCATATAGTACAGCAAAATACTACATGGGGATATCAAAAAGGACAATATGGATCTTTCTTAGCACAAATATATCCATGATATATTAAATTTTAAAAAGAGATGCTACATATAGTGTGGTCCCACTTAAATATAACTGTATAGGGGTAACAATATTGGCCTTTTTCATAAGACACTGTGAGGAGAAAATGAGTTTATTCACATAAAATACTTAGAATGTGTGGCATAGTTAATGTCTTAAGAAATATTTATTGTTGTCATTCTCCTTAGTATATTTCTTGTGTATGTTTCATAGAAAAAAGTCTAGAAGGATATAAACCAAGATGCTGATTATTTCTCAGTAGGGAATTATGTTTTCTTCCATAATTTTATGAAAATTTATGGTCATTTTATATTTATAAGAAAAACAAAGCTGATAGAAACTAAATCTTGAAGATGTTTCTTGTTCACATCAGCTACTTTACCAATACTGAATTGCTATCCCTATCTGTCGCTGGAATGACTCCTGATCAAGATCCTTTTCATAGTCAGAAAATTCCCCTGACAACATAAAACTGATGACTTTTCCTATTTCATGGGAAACAAATAGAACTGTGAGTTTTCTTCCACATTCTATACAAGTAACTAAGTTCATAGCAACTTCTCTCAGAAAGACAAACACTTTGCAAGGTTTGTATGAAGTCTTAGTTACTAAGAATTGTGCTACCTTACTAATTAATGCTGCTACTAAAATTCAGATGGACATGTTGATAAACCCCACCTCATAATTAATACATTATGAGCAGTGTTCACTATTGTCAATCATTTCTACCCTCAGGGAGATTTAAGCACCCAGAAGTTCTGCTTCCATCTGAAACAGTTGCCCGAAAACAGGAAACAATAAGAACATTCTTAAAAAAAAAAAAAAAAAAAGAATGTTCTGTGTCTGTTTCTCCCCAAATATGAGTGGCATCAATGATTTTTTCCAAGAATTTGTCTCATAAATAGAAGCATTTGTCAGACAAGCTAACATCAACATAGTAGTACCCAAATACTGTATAAGGGTGTGATAAAGTAACCCTTTTAATCTGATTTTTAAGGCTTTTGGGTGTAGGATTTGTGCGTCCTTTATCATAAAACATCTCAAATGAGGCTTAACTTTGAAAAGGAACAATTTGACAGATAAGGAGGAAAGATACAGAGAATGGAGATTCATAATCCTAACAGACTGGACTTGATTCCTGGAACTCATAATTCTGGGATTTTGATAGAGTTTGTATTAAAAGTGTACATTTTCACAGATGACATGATCTTATATATAGAAAATCCAAAGGAATATGCAAAAAACTATCAGAGCTAATAAAAGATTTCTGCAGGGTTGTAAGATATAAGGTTAGTACACAAAAACCAATTGTATTTCTGTGTGTTTGCAATGCACAACTGAAATGAAATGAAGTAAGCAGTTCCATTTATAGTAGCATCAATAATTATGAAATACTGAGGAAAAAGCTTAAAAAAGCACAAAACATACATTATTAAAATAACTTAAGGATGCTTTAACTAAATGGAAAAACAGCCCATGTTCATGGATGAGAAGAGTTCATCTTAAGAAGGCAGTACTACCCAAACTGATCCACAGATTTGATGCAATCCCTATCAGAATTTGGTGGCGCAGACGGTAGCTGCTTGCAGTGCAGGAGATCTGGGTTCAATTCTTTGGAGAAGGGAGTGGCTATGCACCCCAGTATTCTTGCCCAGAGAATCCCATGGACAGGGGAGTCTGTCGGGCAGCAGTCCATGGGGTCGCAAAGAAGAGGACAATGGCTGAGTGACCATGCACACATGCGCACGCTGTCAGAATCCCAGCTGACCTGGAGAAGCTGATAAGCTGATTCCCAAATTCATACCAAACTACGACAGATTCAGAATAATCAAAAGAATCTTAAAAAGGAACAAAATAGAGAATTCATACATCCCGATTTTAAAACTTACTGCAAAGCACTGTTAAAACAGTATGGTACTGGAATAAGAAGAAGGAAATGGCAAACTACTCCAGTATTCTTGTCTGGGAAATCTCATGGACTGAGGAGCTTGGTAGGCTACAGTCCATGGGCTCGCAAGAGTCATATATGTTAGTGACTAAACCACCACCCTACATCAATAAAAGAGAATGGAAGTTCAGAAACAAAACACATCAACTAACTTTCAACAAGAGTGCAGGACTTAAAAAACAGTCTCTCCAACAAATTGTGCTGGAACAACTGCACTGACAGATGGAAAAGAATGGGGTTTAACTTTCAGTTCACGTGATACATAAAAATTAACTCTAATGGATCAAAGACTTAATAGTGAAAACTATAACAGTGTTAGAAGAAAACCAGGGTAAATCTCGGATTTGGCAATGGATTCTTAGATAATGACACAGTCCACAGAATTCTCCAGGCCAGAATACTGGCGTGGGTAACCTTTCCCTTCTCCAGGGGATCTTCCCAACCCAGGGATCGAACACAGGTCTCCCACATTGAAGGTGGATTCTTTACCAGCTGAGCCACCAAGGAAGCCCAAGAATACTGGCGTGGGTAGTCTCTCCCTTCTCCAGGGGAACTTCCAGACCCAGGAATCGAGCCACGATCTCCTGCATTACAGGCAGATTCTTTGCCAGCTGAGCTATCAGGGAAGCCCAAAGATAAACTGGACTTCATCAAAATTAAAAAGCTTTGTGTTTCAAGGGATACCATCAAGATAGTGAAAAGAACTCACAGAATGGAAGGAAATAACTGCAAAACATTCGATAAAAGATGTGCACACAATATAAAAAGAACTCTTAAAAATGAAATAAAGAAATCCAATTAAAATAATCTGAATAGACATTTTTTTCTCAAGGAAGATATACAAATGGCCATAAACATCAGCAGGAAAATACAAATCAAAACCACAGTAAGATACCATTCTACACTCACTAGGATGGCTATAAGGAAAAAGTTTGGTGAGCAACAAGTATTGGGGAGGATGCAGAGAAACCGGAAGCCTCATATAATACTGGTGGGAAAATACAGTGGCATAGCCATTTTTACAAACAGTCTGGCAGTTTCTCACACAATTAAAGATAAGAGTCACCTTATGAGCCAGCAATTCAACAGGGTATATGGTTGAACGAAAATGAAAAATGTCTAAGAGAAATGAAAATATATCTCAACAAAAACTTGTACATGAATGTTTCTATCATTAATAATGATAGCGAAAAGGTAATATCCATACAATGGAACATTATTCCACCATACAAAGGAATGAGACAGGTATTCATACATGTTATACCATAGATAAAACTTGAAAGCACGCTAAGTGAAAGAAACCACGCTAAGTGAAAGAAACCAGTGATGAAAACCATGTGTTTTATGATTCCATTCATATGAATGTACATTCAGAACAGCCAAGTCCAAAGAGACATGAGATTAGTGATAGTTGCTTAGGCCGTGGGTGGGGGCTGTGGGAGCAGGGAGGTAAAAGCTAAAGCGTACTAGGCCTCACTCTGAGATGATAAGAATGTTCTAAAACTGAGTGGTGATGGTTGCAGATATCTGAACATATTAGAAACTGCTGAGCTGTATGGTGAATTGTATGGTATATGAATTATCTCTCCTTTTTTTTCGTTTCCTCCTGTTTTTTTTTGTGCGACTGCCACAAGACCTCCCTCTTGCAGGGGCGTGAGACCGCAGGCAGAGAGCGCAGAAGCACGTTTCTCCCCCTCCACTGGCAGTGCCTCACTCCCTGTCCTGCTGCTTCAGGAGATCCCAGCTTGCAGTCGGGAATTCTATACTCATTGTCTCTGCTCCAGTTTTGTAACTGGTGGTGCTCATGGGATTATAAACCGCCTGTAGAGTTAGCCAGCATGCAAGAAGAAGAACATGGAAGTGAGCTCAAAGATCAAAGACTGCCACATGTAAGAGAAGAGTGCAGGGATGAAGAACAGCAGTAGGGTGAGGACTCAGGCTCCCAGGCCACTGAAGAAGCCGTCAGGTGGCAATGAATCAGGCATATCTCACGAGTCTCCAGTCTCCTTTTTTAGATTAAAGCTAATTATTTCAACCTTCCTTCCCTTCTCCCTCAGTTTAAGAGAGGATGCCGGCAGTTACGTTACACCCTGCCAGTGTTCCCCCACGTCGGCAAAAGGGTTGTCTCAGGACAGCCTCCTACGGAGCTCTTCCTGAGCAGCGATCTACGTTACACTCTTGAGTGCTGAATTGACAGGCTTACTTTTTTTTTTTTTTTCTTCTTTGACCTTCAGGACCAAAGTAGAGACCTTTGAGCCTGGCTATTGGAAAAAATCAAAGTTCTGGAATCCTATGAAACTATGATAGGAAATTAAAAAATATAAAAGGACAAATAAATGTTTCATTGATTGCAGAGAGGAATGGTACAATTAAGTGGCAGATAATGCTGATTTTACTGATAAGGGCATAACTTTTGAAAGAAGGATAACTTGTTAGTAAGTTATGAAAATAACAAAAAATACTTCTCTTTAAAAGCTGTTCCAGAAGAATTTGCAGTGAGTGAAAAGGCATCCTTAGATGACTTGTTTTAAAGGACACAACATGGTCATAAGTAATCCTCCAAATCTTTCTGAAATATTGATGAAAAAGTCACTGAAGACCATCTTTAGGTTTGGGGATTTAGGAGGGAGGCTCTGGAGGGAGGGCATATACATAAAATTATGACTGACTTGCATTGTTGTATGGTAGAAACCAATACAACACTGTAAAGTAATTATCCTCCAATTAAAAAAAATACCATCTCAAGTCCAGGAACCTGAATGTCTACTGATGTGTTACAATAAAATAAGGCTGTTCTTCCTGTGACACTAAATTACGGTGGATGCAAGTTTATGTGGTTAGCTACTCTTATTTATTCGATAATGTAGGAATTAGAAAGCTACACGCCAAAAAAATTAGTAATAGTGTTAGGGGAAGCACACTGACTGAACCCGCCCACCCTGGCCAGGCACCGTAGTAACCATCTGCATGAGCTGTTTTATGACAGGAGGTCCTGGTAAGGAACACGGGACTAATAAGCCACCACCAACCAGAGGAGTTCAGGAAAAGACAAGAGACATCACATGTCCGACCACCTCCCAGAATCCTTCTCTCTGGCATCCATCTTGGCTGAACAAGGCAGGCACCACCGGGGAGGACTGAGTCCGAATAAAAAAGACAACCCGGAAACTAATCCCATCACCATGAAATATGAGACCGCAAGCCACGTGGCAGGGCTGTTCTCCTGGTTCCCTTACCCTGCTGCTCTCCACCCAGGCGCCCCTTCCAACAGAATCTCTTGCTGTCTCAGCACTTGTCTCCTCAGACAGTTCTTTTCCGAGTGTTAGACAAGAGCCCAGATTCAGGCCCTGAAAAGGTCCCCCTTCCTGCAAGATTGCTGTATAGTCATGGAAAGCACAGGTTTTTAAAATATATAATTGGCTTATAGTTCAGACTTTGAACTGTGGGCTGTGATATTGCCTTATATCTCTGCTTAATCACCTCACTTTCATGGTAATATCCATACAATGGAATATTACTCCACCATTAAAAGGAATGAGACAGATACTGGTACGTAGTACACAGAGATGCTACACTATGGGGTTGCTGTAAAGATTAAAAGGTAATTTATGTAAAGTGCCTGGACTAGTGTAGTACCTGATACATAAAAACATAATAGACTTTATTTTTCTGTGGCTAATAGTATTTTTGATAACATCTGAATATCTGGGCTCTGGTTGGGAATGTAGTCCCTTTATGTACTGTTGTTTCCATAAGAAAATAACATTTGATATATTTTGCTTATATCTTTCTCACACAGACTTATGTGCTAAAGAAAATCAGTAATTTAAATTTTTCATAAATTTAAATAAATAATTAATTTAGAATACATATTTTGAACCTTAATAGTTATTTTGTTACCTTTATATCCTTTATTTTCTGCTTTTCAAAATTGTCAATAGTTTCCTCCAGATGACGAGTTGTTCGGGTAGCATCCATTGTAGCTCTTTGTAATTCAGTTTCTGCCTACAGAGGTAGTCCCCAACCAAAGATACAAAAAACAAAAATCGTCAGAATCCTTTTGATTGAGTCTTTCTGTAAATGCTACCTTTGTAAATACAGTGTTGGCTTTTTGTAAACGCAGTACTGTCAATGCATTTGTAAATGCAAGACTGGTTTTTTGCCATAACAGTGTCAATCACTCAAAAATACATATTACCACATAAAGCAATCTATATGATAAACACAACAGAATAAAAAACTGTAAATTTATCAGATTATATGATTCATGATCTCAAAACAAAATTCCTTCCCTTCTTTATACAAACCATTTTTTTTTTCCTGCTATCATCCTTGTTTGATTTACTGTAAAACTATTTTCTATATTTTCTACTGCTTTCCCATATTTCCAGTCTCTGCCATTTATTACCTTCTCCTTTTCCTCTCACTATCTCTCTCTCCTTTAGCCCTGTGTCCTGCCAAAAGACCTGTGACTTAAGTATTTTCAATCTTCTAGTTCTCCAAATGCATGAAATGTTTCTACTGCTGTAATATCCTAATCAGGTAGAGTAGAATATACATGTAAAGAAGGTTGAGCACCAAAGAATTGATGCTTTCGAACTGTGGTGCTAGAGAAGAATCTTGAGAGACCCTTGGACTTTCAAGGAGATCAAACCAGTCAATCCTAAAGGAAATCAACCCTGAATATTCATTGAAAGGACTGATGCTGAAACTCCAATCCTTTCACTACCTGATGTGAACAGCCTGATTGGAAAAGACCCTAATGCTGGCAAAGATTAAGGGCAAGAGGAGAGTGGGTGACAGAGGATGAGATGGTTGGATAGCATCATTGACTCAGTGGACATTAGTCTAAGCAAACTTCAGGAGATAGTGAAGGACAGGGAAGCCTGGTGTGCTGCAGTCCATGGGGTCACAAAGAGTTGGACATGACTGAGTGACTGAACAACAACAAAGAATATACACTACAAATGTTTATTTCAGTATGAATATTCTTCTTATAAGCTAGTATTATTGCACTATTACTACTTAGTTAATGGTTATTACAAAGTATATATATACATACATACCAATTACTAATAAATTAGATGGAAAGTCTAATGTTTTGCTTCAAAGTACTCATACTGTTTAGATTCACACTGTACAGTCAGTAATGGTAGCCACTAGCAACGGGTAGCTATTTACATTTAAATTAATTAAAATTAAAAAGCTGATTAGTCTAGTTGCCATTTCATGAGCTCAACAGCCATATATATAGCTAGTGGCAGGTATTTCTCTTTAAAATATCTCTTCCTTAATGACAACAGTTGTCCAAAAATATTTAAAATGTTTTGTTGAATAAAACATGTTTTAAAAACATGGCCCAATTTTCTGATTAAGTTCTAATAATGTTTTGTTTCCTATGCTAGTATTATGTTCACTGAAAAGTATCACATATCATTTTAATAATTATTGCATAGAAAAAATCTGCAGTTGTAAGTAAAGTTTTGTGACACATAATATTATAACATTTACACTTGCTTTCTTTTTTAAGAAAATGTATAAATGAAAATAAAGTAAAAGGGTTTACTACAGGGATCCATCTCTTGACACATCACTTTATTACCCACCTGCGACTGAAATTTTTCATAAAGGAAAAATACATTTCAAGTAGAACAATTTATTCCAATAAATTAAAATCATATGCTCTGACAGAATTATATCCTCTTGCAATCAGACTATACATTAATCGTAACTTATATTGATTATATACTCTTAAAACTAGGTTAATTCAGATATACAATTTCAAGAAGCTAACCTTTAAAACATATTCATATATATCTGTGTGTGTACATTTGCTATAGAGGGTATAAAGTTTTCCTGCATAAGTTTACATGCAAACTTTTATTCATAACCAGTAATCAGAAACAGTTCACTTTATTACTGGGCTTTGGATTTTTTAAAATAACTATCACAGGATTTATTATTTTGAAAAACTTTCTAGATGTTATGCTGTGTATTAACCTTTAACTAATGAAAATACTCAAGCAGAGTATTTTTCTAATACAGTTCAATACATGTGACTCATGAAATTCTTTACCATGACTACTTAATTTTGACAGGTGTTTTCCTTCACCATTTTTTGACAGTTTCATTTTAAAATTTGGAAGGGTAGGTTGAGTTGGTTAAACTAGGCAAGAGTAGGAAGCAGAAGCCACAGCTGGGACATCTGTTATCTTCATCTCCTACCACCCTCCAGCAACTATTTTTCATTCCTTGAAGTCTCAAATCCTTTCACTCCAGCACAGCAACTTGCCCAAAGTTACACAGCTATTTTTAGGAACGTGGATACAGATCTGTATTCCTTCTTTTTGTTGAAAATTCTTCAAAATCATATAACATACTAATTTGGGTAGGAGATACTTTTGATTAAAATATTAAAATGCTTTATAAATAAGGGTATCAGTGTATTTAATGAAATTGGCCTGATTGCAAAATGGCCTATAGAAGAGTGAGCCAGATTGGTGTTTTTCAAACTGTGCTGCAGGAAACTTTTCAGAAGCTACCAGGGGCCTCGGGAGGGGTCCAGGTAGTGCGCTAGGATTCTTCTTCACCCCAGCCTCTTGTACCTCTTTATCTTACATACTGAACTTTAATGTGTTTGTTAGTAGTGAGAAGAATTTTAAGGGTCATCCTGGTAAATATTCTCTGATACTATGACTGAGTATTTTTATATTTATAGTGGATGCATTTATACATAGACTGTCCTTTATTTTCTAGTATCAGGTTGTCAAAATCATGAGACATATGAAAGCATGGGGAAAGGAGGCAGCAGGGTAAGCTGAAAGTGAAGTGAAGGTCGCTCAGTCGTGTCTGACTCTTTGCGACCCCATGGACTATACAGTCCACGGAATTCTCCAGGCCAGAATACTGGAGTGGGTAGCCTTTCCTTCCCCAGGGGATCTTCCCCACCCAAGGGTCAAATCCAGGTTCCCTGGATCAAACCCAGGTCTCCCACATTGCAGGCGGATTCTTTACCAGCTGAGCCACCAGGGAAGCCCCACAGTAAGTTAGTGCTTTCTATACAATTGTACCTATCCCAGTTGCTTACAGTTAGTCAGGTACTATTTTTCTTTTTTTGTTTAGTTTTGAATAGGCACATTCTAAGTTTCAGAAATAATCATTCTTAACACAAGAGCCTTGTAACAGTAGACAAGCCTATTAAGACTTGTGTCCAGCTGTGAATCTCAATACCTTGGAATATCCTAAGGGTCTCTGGCTGGAAGTTATAATTGCAGATTCACAAAGTAGTTGTTTTTTTAAGACGAAGGGAATTTCACGGGGAAAAAAATAGTTTGTTCCTTTTCTCAAATGCAGAGCTGAGAAGGCATTGATATATTAGGATTAATGGCAGATCTTTAAGTTACTTTTATAATTAATATTTAGTCATCAATCATTTTTAATGTAAAAGATCTTAGAATTTTGTATGTACTCTTTATAAAACATCTATACGTATGAGTGTTTAAATTTTGAATATCTATTGTGGTAAACAACACTAGAGGACTGATTTAAGTTGTATATTCTCTTTAAAATTAACTAATTTCCACAGTAAGCATTTTAAATGTCTGTGTTTCTTTTCAAACTTTATATTCATATTCTTTGCAAATTAAAGCATAAATGCATAATTTTCATATATATTTACTTTTGTACAGCATACCTTACAGAATATTTTTTTAAAGACCAAAATTCAAAGGATACAATAACATGTCGATCAGATGGGTTTCTCTGACGTGTTCTTTCTAACTGAGTTAACTGTTTAGCTTCTCGATTCCTTGCTGTTAATGTTGCTTTGAGATCATCCTGCAAAAAGGCATTTTTT
>SJYT01033146.1:0-95338 GCA_006410635.1 Cephalophus harveyi
TGTTTCCCCATCTTTTTCCCATGAAGTGATGGGACCAGATGCCATGATCTTCGTTTTCTGAATGTTGAGCTTTAAGCCAACTTTTTCACTCTCCTCTTTCACTTTCATCAAGAGGCATTTTAGTTCCTCTTCACTTTCTGCCATAAGGGTGGTATCATCTGCATATCTGAGGTTTTTGATATTTCTCCTGGCAATCTTGATTCCAGCTTGTGTTTCTTCCAGTCCAGCATTTCTCATGATGTACTCTGCATATAAGTTAAATAAGCAGGGTGACAATATACAGCCTTGACGGACTCCTTTTCCTACTTGGAACCAGTCTGTTTTTCCATGTCCAGTTCTAACTGTTGCTTCCTGACCTGCATACAGATTTCTCAAGAGGCAGGTTAGGTGGTCTGGTATTCCCATCTATTTCAGAATTTTCCACAGTTTATTGTGATCCACACAGTCAAAGGCTTTGGCATAGTCAATAAAGCAGAAGTAGATGTTTTTCTGTATAGATGTTTCCACTGTATATATGCACCAAAGCTTCTTCATCCATTCATCTGTCAATGGACATCTAGGTTGCTTCCATGTCCACACTACTGTAAATAATGCTGCAATGGATATTGGGGTACATGTGTCTTTTTCAATTTTGGTTTCCTCAGGGTATATGCCTAGGAGTGGGATTGCTGGGTCATATGGTGGCTTTATTCCTAGTTTTTTAAGGACTCTCCACACCATATTTCATAGTGGCTTTATCAGTTTACATTCCCACCAACAGGGCAAGAGGGTTCCTTTTTGCTCCACACCCTCTCCAGCTTTTATTTCTGTAGACTTTTTGTGTTGATGGCCATTCTGAGCATTGTGAGGTGATATATCACTGTAGTTTTGATTTGCATTTGTCGAATAATGAGGGGTGTTGAGCATCTTTTCATTAAAAATGTATTTTAACAAATAAAGCAAACTGCTTATTAAATTCATTGCACTGCAACAGAGGATGAAAGTTACCTTTATTGATTTTATAAAGCAATATTCATGTATTTTATCCCAGATGGTATATATTCTAAGGACAAAAAATTTATAAGTATTTAAGACACATTCTATAGTCTTATTAGCAGTAAAACTGATACTGTGTTAACTGATTAATATGCATATGTATACACATATATACATATATGCAAATCATATAAATTTTTTATTAAGTATCAAGATTGTCAATGTAATAAACATATGATATAGCATAAAAATCAAAGACGTTATGGGAAACCCTTAATTTTTCATTTGAATGGAAAATATATGAACTCGTAATACTTTTTTCTCTTAAAATACTCCCAGTACTATTTACCTAAAAGTCTACGAGAATGACAACACAGTGAAAAAGAATCATGATAGATAAAGCAGATGCAGAGAAATTTCCAGAGTGTGATTGTATATGAAACAAATTAATGAGTCTCAACTATAAAAGTATAATAAATGCTATCCTTGGAACTTATTTATATCCTGAGTCAAAAATATCAACAATTACGACATTTGATTATGCATTGGGTGTTAGATAATATGTAAAGATATTGAAAAAGAACCATTTTTGTTATTAAGAAAAAAATTAGCAAATTACTTACAAAAGAAGTGATTTGATGCTCAGGATTTCATTTCTAATAATCTAGAAAAAAGTATTTTCAATGCAAAGAAATAGAGGAAAAAGAACAGAATGGGAAAGACTAGAGATCTCTTCAAGAAAATGAGAGATACCAAGGGAACATTTCATGCAAGGATGGGCTCGATAAAGGACAGAAATGGTATGGACCTAACAGAAGCAGAAGATATTAAGAAGAGGTGGCAAGAATACATGGAAGAACTGTACAAAAAAGATCTTCAAGACCCAGATAATCATGATGATGTGAATTTAAAGAGATCCAACCAGTCCATTCTGAAGGAGATCAACCCTGGGATTTCTTTGGAAGGAATGATGCTAAAGCTGAAACTCCAGTACTTTGGCCACCTCATGCGAAGAGTTGACTCATTGGAAAAGACTCTGATGCTAGGAGGGATTGGGGGCAGGAGGAGAAGGGGACGACCGAGGATGAGATGGCTGGATGGCATCACAGACTCGATGGATGTGAGTCTGAGTGAACTCCCAGAGATGGTGATGAACAGGGAGGCCTGGCGTGCTCATGGGGTCGCAGAGTCGGACACGACTGAGCGACTGAACTAACTAACTAGAAAAAAGTAAAAAATTTGGATGACTGAGGACTGGCAGTTCAGTTCAGTTGCTCAGTCATGTCTGACTATTTGTGACCCCATGGGATGCAACATGCCAGGCTTCCCTATCCATCACCAACTTCTGGAGCCTACTCAAACTCACATCCATCGAGTCAGTGATGCCATCCATCCATCCCATCCTCTGTCGTCCCCTTTTCCTCCCACCTTCAATCTTTCCTAGCATCAGGGTCTTTCCAATGAGTCAGTCCTTCCCATCAGATGGCCAAAGTAATGAGCTTCAGATTCAGCATCAGTCCTTTCAATGAATATTCAGGACTGATTTCCTTTAGGATGGACTGGTTTGATCTCCTGGCAGTCCAAGGGACACTCAAGAGTCTTCTCCAACACGAGAGTTCAGAAGAATTACTTCTTCAATGCTCAGCTTTCTTTATGGTTCAACTGTCACATTCATACATGGCTACTGGAAAACCATAGCTTTGACTAGACAGACCTTTGTCAGCAAAGTAATGTCTCTGCTTTTTAATATGCTGTCTAGGTTGATCATAGCTTTACTTACAAGGAGCAACTGTCCTTTAATTTCATGGCTGCAGTCATCATCTGCTGTAATTTTGGAGACCAAGAAAACATACTCTATCACTGTTTCCATTGTTTACCCATCTATCTTCAGTGAAGAGATGGAACCAGAGGACATGATATTAGTTTTTTTTATTGCTGAGATTTAAGCCAGAATTTTCACTCTCATCTTTCACTTTCATCAAGAGGCTCTTCAGTTCCCCTTTGCTTTTCACCATAAGGGTGGTGGCATCTGCATATCTAAGGTTATTGATATTTCTCCTGGCAATCTTGATTCCAGGTTGTGCTTTATCCAACCTGGCATTTCACATGATGTACTTTGCATATAAGTTGAATAAGCATGGTGACAATATACAGCCTTGACGTACTCCTTTCCCAATTTGGCACCAAACCATTGTTCATATCCGGTTCTACCCATTGCTTCTTGACCTGCATACTGATTTCTCAGAAGACAAGTCAGGTGGTCTGGTATTCCCATTTCTTGAAGAATTTTCCACAATTTGTTTAGATCCACATCATCAAAGGTTTTGGTGAAGTCAATAAAGTAGAAGCAGATATTTTTCTAGAACTCTCTTGCTTTTTTGATGATCCAACAGATTTTGGCAATTTGATCTCTGGTTCCTCTGCCTCTTCTAAATTCAGCTTGAACATCTGGAAGTTTTTGGTTCATGTACTGTTGAAGCCTTGATTGGAGAATTTTGACCATTTGCTAGCATGTGAGATGAGTGCAATTGTGCAGTAGTTTGAACATTCTTCAGCATTGCCTTTCTTTGGGATTGGAATGAAAACTGACCTTTTCCAGTCCTGTGGCCACTGCTGAGTTTTCCAAAATATGCTGGTATATTGAGTGCAACACTTCAACAGCATGATCCTTTAGGATTTGAAATAGCTCAACTGGAATTCCATCACCTCCACTAGTTTTGCTCATAGTGATGTTTCCTAAGGCCCACTTGAGTTTGGATTCCAGGATGTCTGGCCCTAGGTGAGTGATCACACTACTGTGGTTATCTGGGTCACTAAGATTTTTTTTTTTAATAGTGCTTCTGTGTATTCTTGCAAACTCTTCTTAATATCTTCTGCTTCTGTTAGGTCCATACCACTTCTGTCCTTTATTATGCCCATCTTTGAATGAAATGTTCCCTTGGTATTACTAATTTTCTTAAAGAGATCTCTAGTCTTTCCCATTCTATTGTTTTCCTCTATCTTTGCATTGATCGGGCTTCCCTGGTGGCTCAGAGGTTAAAGTGTCTGCCTCCAATGTGGGAGACCCGGGTTCGATCCCTGGGTTGGGAAGATCCCCTGGAGAAGGAAATGGCAATCCACTCCAGTATTCTTGCCTGGAGAATCCCATGGACAGAGAGACCTAGTAGGTTACAGTCCACGGGGTCGCAAAGAGTCGGACACGACTGAGCGACTTCACCTCTTGCATTGATTACTGAGGAAGCCTTTCTTATCTCTCCTTGTTATTCTTTGGAACTTGGCATTCAGATGAGTATATCTTTCCTTTTCTCCTTTGCTTTCCACTTCTCTTCTTTTCTCAGCTGTTCATAAGGCCTCATATGACAACCATTTTGTCTTTTTGCATTTCTTTTTCTTGGGAATGGTCTTGATCACTGCCTCCTGTACAGTGTCATGAACCTCCATTCATAGTTCTTCAGGCACTCTATCTATCAATCTAATTCCTTGAATCTATTTGTCACTTCCACTGTATAATAGTAAGGGATTTGATTTAGGTCATGCCTGAATGGTCTAGTGGGTTTCCCTACTTTCTTCTATTTAAGTCTGAGTTTGGCAATAAGGAGTTCATGATCTGAGCCACAGTCAGCTCCCAGTCTTGTTTTTGCTGACTGTATAGAACTTCTCCATATTCAGCTGCAAAGAATATAATCAATCTGATTTCCATATTGACCACCTGCTGATGTCCATGAGTAGAGTCTTCTCTTGTGTTGTTGGAAGGGGGTGTTTGCTATGACCAGTGTGTTCTCTTGGCAAAACTCTGTTAGACTTTGCCCTATTTCAGTTTGTACTGCAAGGCCATACTTGCCTGTTACTCCAGTTATCTCTTGACTTCCTACTTTTGCATTCCAGCTCTGTATGATGAAAGGACATCTTTTTTTTTTTTTTTTTTTTGGTGCTAGTTCTAGAAGTTCTTGTAGGTCATCATAAGGTGAGGTAAGGTGAAGTCGCTCAGTCGTGAAGTCGCGACCCCGTGGACTGTAACCTACTAGGCTTCTCCGTCCATGGGATTCTCCAGGCAAGAATACTGGAGTGGATTGCCATTTCCTTCTCCAGGGAATCTTCCCGACCCAGGGATCGAACCCGGGTCTCCCGCATTGGAGGCAGACGCTTTAACCTCTGAGCCACCAGGGTAGGTCATCATAGTACCTTTGAATGTCATCTTCTCTGGCATCAGTGGTTGGGCCATAGACTCGGATTACTGTGACACTGAATGGTCTGCCTTGGAAATGAAGAGAGATCATTCTGTCATTTTTGAGACTGCAACCAAACACTGCATTTCTGACTCTTTGTTGACTATGAGGGCTACTTCATTTCTTCTAAGGGATTCTTGCCCACAGTAGTAGATATAATGGTCATCTGAATTATATTCACCCATTCTAATCCATTTTAATTCACTGACTCCTAAAAAGTTGATGTTCACACTTGCTATCACCTGTTTGACCACTTCCAATTTACCTTGATTCATGGACCTAACATTCCTGGTTCCTATTCAGTATTGTTCTTTACAGCATCGGACTTACTTCCAATCACCAGTCACATCCACAGCTGGGTGTTGTTTTTGCTTTGGCTCCATTTCTTCATTCTTTCTGGAGTCATTTCTCCACTCTTCTTCAGTAGCATATTGGGCATCTACCAACCTGGGGAGTTCATCTTCCAGGGTCATATCTTTTTGCCTTCTCATACTGTTCATGAAGTTCTCAAGGCAAGAATGTTGTAGTAGTTTGCCATTCCCTTCTCCAGTGGACCATATTTTGTCTGAACTCTTCCACCATGACCCATCTTGGGTGGCCCTACATGGCATGGCTCATAGTTTCATTGAGTTAGACAAGGTTGTGGCCCGTGTGATTAGTTTGGTTAGTTTTCTATGATTGTGGTTTTAATTCTGTCTGCCCTCTGATGATAAGGATAAGAGACTTATGGAAGCTTCCTGATGGGACAGACTGACTTGGGAGAGACAGACTGCCAAAAATCTTGTAATAACTGAAGGTGAATTATGGGTTCATTATACTACTATCTATAGTTTTGTGTAAATTTGAAAATTTCCACACTGAAAAATGGGGGTAAAAGGAAAATATAGCTAACTCCTACCTTGCTTAAGCCCAATTTTGTATGAAAGTATGGGAAAACTTTCTATAAAGAGTGAAAAAAAAAGGATTCCAAACACTTTTTTCTTGTCATCATCAAGTACTTAATGACTTAATAAATGAATTTATTATAAATTAAATTCTTATTACTGCATTTAATAATTTTGGTTAATGAACCTTTATTAAAGGTTTACAGTATAACCTTATGCTAATGATTAATTGTGACAAAAAATGCTTCACCTTTATAGAACTTGCAGCTGGTGAGAGAGAAAAACAAGAAAATGCATAGTCAGATGAAATGGCTATGGATTTTGATAATTATTATGAAGAAAACAAACAAGAAGCTATGATAAATAGTATTAGAAAAAGTAAGATATTAGAGTTGTGAAGATAAAGCCTCCATATGGTCAAATATTAAAGTTCTGACCTAAAGGATGTCAAGAAAACAAAAACAAAAAACAAAATACAGTAACAGCTGTTATGGTGGTCAGAAATCTAAGTCCTCGAATATTCCAGGCCTAAAGTATACATACACCTACTGCTAGTTATTCAAATTACTCTAATATAGGTACTATAGTGAAGAGGTTATATAGGTGCAATTAAGGTTCCCAAATTAGTTGACTTCAAGATAGACAGGTTATCCATATGGGCTTAATTTAGTCACATAATCCCTTTAAGAGAAAAGAGTTTATGCTGGCTGACGGCAGATGTCAGTGACTTGGAAGCATGAGAATGATTTGACGCACTTTTGTTGGCTTAAAGCGGGAATCGGTCAGGTGGTAAGGAGTGCAGGCAGCACCTGAAAGCTGAAAGAAACCCTTGATTGACAGCCAGCAAGTACAGACCTCAGTCCTGCAACCACAAAGAACTGAATCTGGTCAAGAAGGAGACTAGGCATCGAAACTGGTTTGTCTTGTTTTGCTAGCGTTCAGCTTGAGTGACATTTTGAGTAGATCTGTGATATCCTGAACAGAAAACTTAGCCATGAAAGTGAAAGTGAAGTCGCTCAGTCGTGTCCGACTCTTTGCGACCCCGTGGACTGTAGCCCACCAGGCTCCTCTGTCCAAGAGATTCTCCAGGCAAGAATACTGGAGTGGGTTGCCATTTCCTTTTCCAGGGGATCTTCCCGACCCAGGGATCGAACCCAGGTCTCCCACATTGCAGGCAGACACTTTAACCTCTGAGCCACCAGAATTCTAATCTTCAGATGAGTCCGTCATACAATATTTGAGGGGATACGTTCCGTGAGAAGTGACTTAATGGTGGAAAATGGAAAGTTCTTATTTTTAGAAAAAGTTTCTCATACTACTTGTGAATGGCACATTTGCCAAAAGAGACATTTGAGGCAGGAAAATACTTTGAATTCCATTTCAGTGATGAAAATAATCTGGGGTTTGTAAGTTGAGGAAATGAGAGTTTAAATGCATCACTTAATGTGTGTATATATTTAATAGGGCTCAGGTACTGGTTAGATGTGGGGGCAAGCATAATAAAAAGAATGGAGAGAGTATCTTGAACTTAGCTGGTCAGAAAGTTTGGGATGCCGAAAATGGCAAATTAGAAGGGACAGGATTGTTGGGGAAGATAATAATTTGAGTGACTATCATAAAAATATAACTTAAGGTTACAGCAGAGATTAGAAATGCTGAATGGAAACAAGAGAGAAATTATGAGCTGCAGTAAAATATGCAGTAGTCATTTCTATAATATTACTAGGTATGTAAATAATAAATATGGATGAATGTGCAGAGAGGGGAAAAATGAGAAATCTAAAGACTACGCCTGAAAGGGTGACTGTAGTTATGTGCTGGATCTAGCTTGCCTAGACTTGCCTGAATAGGTTTCGCATACTCCTTACTAACTCCAGATTCACTGACTTATTACACTGGTAACTTGAACTAGAAGCTTCCCTAGTGGCTCAGTGGTAAAGAATCTGCTTGCCAACACAGGAGATGCAGGAGATGTGGGTTCTATCCCTGGGTCAGGAAGATCCCTTGGAGCAGGAAATGGCAACCCACTCCAATATTCTTGCCTGGGAAATTCTATGAATGGAGAAGACTGGTGGTCTACAGTCCATGGGTCCTCAAAGTCGGACACAACTTAGTGGCTAAACAACAACAACAACAAAAAAAAACTTGAACTTGACTGTACTGGAAATATTTAAACAATAGACACCAGCAAACAGTATGATCAAGTGCCCTTTCCCTCACCTTCCAGGGAACCAGAGTTCTTAAACATTTACTGGCTCACTACTGAATACAGAAGATAGGAAATGTAAGTACAGCCAGTTCCAAAGTAGTTAAAAAACACACCAAAAAACAAAAAACTGAGGTAGTTGATAGATAAGAAACTGCTATCATGAAAACTGTGTCTACTGTGTAAATAGTTCAGAATGTTAAAAAAAAATGAATGACTTTTGTGACTATGAATTTGTCATTAACCCAAGAGCCTGTTCAATAAAGGATAAGCCAAATGACAAGAAATTGGGCAAAGATTATATGCTGAGAAAATAGATGCTAAATATTGATAGAATGCTGTTATTTCACCCAAATGACATGGTTCAGTGCAGAGTTTGCTGGAAGAAAAATCAGATCTGAGTCCCTTAGGCTGATACTATCACTTATCCCTCTGGGCCTCAGTTTCTCACTTGTAAAATCAGGGTTTGGATGAAGTTTTCTCCAAGGCCTATTCAGGCTCTCTTAGTTGAGGACTGATGTTCCAAAATGTCTAAGAAATCAGCTAAAACAAAAGAAATAAAACTCCAGCATCCTCACACCCACCTCAGCCTCTTTTGACTACACTTTTGTAATTGTATCCTTTCTCCCATGAACTCGGTATCTGGAGTCATCTCTTCTAGGAATTAAACACATGCATCATCTCACATTTGGTACAGGTATTATTAAAGAGAAGAATGAACAGACAGTCAGCTGAAGTTGATTAATGTGCTGTCTCAGGGCAGGGGGAGCAAGGAGGGAAAGGACTGCATTAAGTGAAGCTACATTTCCCACTTTATCCCTTCAGCTCATATTATTCAGTCAGTGATGTCAGGTCAACTAAAATGATTCCTTGTGGTTGAAAACAGAATATTTTTTTCATGTTAAATCTTAAAATACATTTAAAATTATTTTAATCAAATATTTATACAGAAAAAAAAGCTTAGCTCTTCTATCAGGGGTTTCAAGGATAACACTGATATGGAATCTTCTTGGAAACTTACTGGTTGGCCAAGCTTCCTCTGATGTTTTGACACTCAACTGCTGAGTTTACCACTAGCTTTTAAGCCTGAGAATTGTCTTAGAGTTCTGGCAAAGTGTTCTTATACTCGCCTCAGTGGTCTGATACCTGTGACTAAAACTGTAGAGGAGATTAGAAACCAAATAAAGTTTTACCATTCACTGAGAGAGAAGAATGATGCTAAAGCTGAAACTCCAGTACTTTGGTCACCTCATGCGAAGAGTTGACTCATTGGAAAAGATTCTGATGCTGGGAGGGATTGGGGGCAGGAGGAAAAGGTGATGACAGAGGATGAGATGGCTGGATGGCATCACCAACTCAATGGACGTGAGTTTGAGTGAGCTCCAGGAGTTGGTGATGGACAGGGAGGCCTGGCGTGTTGCGATTCATAGGGTCACGAAGAGTCGGACATGACTGAGAGACTGAACTCAATTGAACTGAGAGAGAAGATGGGCTGCAGGAAAATCTAAGTTCTTGTGATGGAACAAACATACTTAACAATTGACTCTAAAGCAGGTGGTGAAAGAAGATTTGGGAGCCCTGGATAAATCCTATGGTCTGACCCAATGTCTGATAATATTAAATACCAGTGCCAGAGCCAGAAGCACAAGGGAACATAAGATTGATGAGAACAAAAAATGCAGTGGTTCTGAAGAAGTTGCAAGCTTGGTTTTCTGAAGGACATAAAGAAGGTCAAGATGTCTAGAGCAAAACAAGTTTTATGAACTAAATATTGTTGATCCTTAAACAACATGGGGATTTAGGGTAACTGACCTTCCTTGCAGTTGAAAATCCAAGTATAGCTTATAGTAGGCCCTCAATAAACACAAATTCAATGAACTGTGAATCAAGTAATATTGCAGCATTTACTATTAAAAAATAATGTGTAAGGGAGCCTTAGCAGTTCAAATTTGTGTTATTCGAGGGTCAACTATAATTCCATGAGCTTGATATTCATGTACTCAATAAATATCTACTGAGTTTCCACTATATTCTAGGTCACAAAGCTGGTAAGTTGTGAATAAAACAATTTGTATGCTGGAAAAGTCTTCAGGAGAGATCAAATGTGATGATGCAATGATAAAGACACACAGTTATTTTCTAAAGAATCTGGCAGGCATTGCAATGACTGATCCATGTAAAGGTCCACTGAAATGAGACTGTATGCACTGTATTCTGTCCTGCAACTTTGTCACTACTTCAGTTGAAGCAATTTACCTAATGTTTCTAAACCTATACTTCTTCATTTGTAAATGACCACAGTAAAGCTTCATTCCTCATAGACACTTGAATATTCAGTTCAGTTCAGTTTAGTCGCTCAGTAGTGTCCAACTCTTCGCAACCCCATGGAATGCAGCACGCCAGGCCTCCCTGTCCATCACCAACTCCCGGAGTTTACTCAAACTCATGTCCATTGAGTCGGTGATGTCATTCAACCATCTCATCCTCTGTCGGCCCCTTCTTCTCCTGCTTTCAGTCTTTCCCAGCATCAGGGTCTTTTCAGATGAGTCAGTTCTTCGCATCAGGTGGCCAAAGTATTGGCGCTTCAGCTGCAGCATCAGTCCTTCCAATGAACATCCAGGACTGATCTCCTTTAGAATGGACTTCTTGGATCTCCTTGCAGGCCAAGGGACTTTCAAGAGTCTTCTCCAACACCACAGTTCAAAAGCATTAATTCTTCGGCACTCAGCTTTCTTTATAGTCCAACTCTCACAACCATACATGACTACTGGAAAAACCAGAGCCTTGACTAGATGGACCTTTGTTGGCAAAGTAATGTCTCTGCTTTTTAATATGCAGTCTAGATGGTTGTAACTTTCCTTCCAAGGAGTAAGCGTCTTTTAATTTCATGGCTGCAATCACCATCTGCAGTGATTTGGGAGCCCAAAAAATAAAGTCAGCCACTATTTCCCCATCTATTTCCCATGAAGTGATGGGACCAGATGCCACGATCTTAGTTTTCTGAATGTTTAGTTTTAAGCCAACTTTTTCAGTCTCCTCTTTCACTTTAATCAAGAGGCTCTTTAGTTCTTCTTTGCTTTCTGCCATAAGGGTGGTGTCATCTGCATATCTGAGGTTATTGATATTTCTCCCGGCAATCTTGACTCCACTTGAATATTACTTGTGTTAATTAAAGCAAACTTCCTAATAAAGTGTTGTCACTGAGTAGGCATTCAATAGGCAAAAGTTCTTCCTCACAAGACACCCTATATATACTTGGAGGTATTTGATTCCAAAATAGTTTGGTTCAGAAGAGTAATTATGGAGAACACTTCAGATCATCATTGGAGGAGATAGTATCAGAAATGCAGGTTCTTTAGAAAAAGGGGCCTCTGAAACAAGCCTCAAGTCACCTTGTAACCACCCTCCCCCACTTATGTTTATGAATAACAAATGGTTAGAATCAGGTTACCCAATGTTCAGATACTAGGTTACAGACAAGCAAGAAGAGAAGACTAGAATGATTCATATAGTAATGAACTAGAATTTTAGACAGCGGTATGAACTTGTATTTAACTTACTATTTTTGACACTGGGGGCTTCCCAGGTGGTGCAGTGGTAAAGAATACACCTGCCAATGCAGGAGATGCAAGAGATGCAGGTTAGAACCCTGGGTCAGGAAGATCCCACGAAATAGGAAATGGCAACCCACTCCAGTATTCTTGCCTGGAAAATTCCTTGAACAGGGAAACCTAGCAGGCTACAGTCCATGGGATTTGCAAAGTGTCAGACACTATTGAGTCGCTGAGCACACATTATTAACATAGGAATTACCATTAAAAAGATTAATAGAAATACATGTCCACATAAATTAGTATATAGACACACATATTTCCATATCATTTAGATCTTTGTTTCTCATATTCCCTAGTGAAATAACTGATTCTAAGGCAAGGACAGGGGAATACAGAAGATGAGCCAAAAGTACCTCAGTTGCAAGGAGTACACCTAGTAGGGAAGGAAATATACAAGATAAGCATAGCATTCTGTAGTGCTAGAAAGTAAGAAAGTACTAAAACACACCACATACACCCACACCCCATACTATGCCACAACCCACACCTCCCCACACACAATGATAGGGTTCTGTCATAGGGTTACAGACCCAATTCTAAGAGCTACCAATAATCAAAACCAGAATATTTGGCTAAAGTAAAATGGTATTGGATTATAATTCAAAGTATAAAATAAATATATATGAGACCATACTGATATAAATAATTGAATGAATAACACATGGGGAATAATAAAAATCCCATATAGAAATTACTAATAGAAATACTAATTACTAATATAGAATTACTAATAGTTTATGTAATAAGCTGCTTTTAATGTAGTGGAACATAACTCTTTATGACTTAAGTATGGAAAGGAAAGAAAAGTAACTTTACAGTGATGAAACCTTACAAATATTACCTCAAGCCCAGTGATCCAAGTGACGTGACACATTAATAATACGTACCCTTGACATGAACACTGCCTCAGTCTAACCATGAGAAAAAGCACTAGCTGAATCCCAACTGAGATAGAATTATACAACACACTTGGCTAGTACTCTATAAAAACTGTCAAGTCCATCAGAAACATGGAAAATTTGAGATACTGTCACAACAAGGAGCCTAAGGAGATTAAGGCTACCATAATGTGATACCCTAGGATGGAATCCTGAAGCAAACAAACCAAAAGAACAACCAGGAAAAATTAAGGAAATATGAATAAAGAACAGACTTCAATAAAAATATAAGCAATATTGGTATGATAATTGTGACAGATATGCCATAGTGGTGCAAGATATTAAGAGGAGAATCTAGGTGTACAATATACAAGAATTATCTCTACTATCTTAACAATTCTGTTACACTAAAATTAAATGTTTATTTTTTGAAAAAAAGAATGGAATTAAAAAAATAAGACATGAAAATATCTAGTCGATGGTTTATACCAATATTGATTCAGTATCCCTAAATGTGTTTTCCATGGAAAGGAAGTCATATAACATGCCCTAGGAAAACTAATCATTTATTTGTTCAAATAATTTTAAGACAGGATGCATATTGCAAGGAGAAGGAAATGGCAACCCACTCCAGTATTCTTGCCTGGAGAATCCTGTGGACAGAGGAGTCTGGAGGGCTGCTGTCCATGGGGTTGCACAGAGTCAGACATGACTGAAGCCACTGAGCATGCATGCATGCATTGGAGAAGGAAATGGCACACCACTCCAGTGTTCTTGCCTGGAGCATCCCAGGGACGGGGGAGACTGATGGGCTGCCGTCTATGGGGTCGCACAGAGTCGGCCATGACTGAAGCGACTGAGCAGCAGCAGCAGCATATCGCAAGAGCTTTAGACACACACAAAGCACATTAGAATATTAACAGTGCTAAGAACTCTTATGGAAAGCATACCATTTAATATTATCACAGTATTTCCCAAACTTACTGTAACTTTTACGTTTTTGGCTATATCTCCTAACATCTGTGGAGATACCAATCCCTAGAACATACTTTTGAAAGTATTTGTTGTACTGCTGTGTTCACTACTGAAATAAATATTGAGACACCTAAGGAGGAAATATGTGATATTTTCTGAGTTGAAGTTATGTAGAAAGTGATTACCTCTCTCTGTTCTACAAAAGAAACTAGCATCCAGACCTAGATGAGACAGTACTCTAGGACTCCAGTCCACCATCTCCTCGGATACCCAGCTTTCCAAATAAAGTTGTTATTTTTTGCCTCAAACCTTGTCTCCCAATTATTGGCTGGTAGTGCGGCAAAAGACCGAGCTTGGACTCTGTGACAGAATTAGAGCTGTTCAGGGATCTATTTGATAGAGACTAAAGCGACTTAGCAGCAGCAGCAAGGACCCACTCCAGTGTTCTTGCCTGGAGAATCCCATGGACAGGGGAGCCTGGTGGGCTGCTGTCTATGGGATCGCACAGAGTCGGACACAACTGAAGCGACTTAGCAGCAGCAGCAGCAGCAGCAGCAGCAAGGTCCCAAGTACTAGAGGTGATCAAACTGTAAGATAAGGTATGAAGGGATAATGTAAAGAATAATGTTGGAGGAGGTGACCTTCAAGACCTCTGCTAATCTTATGATCCCACTTACATAGTCACCTATTCACAAAATGGTCAGTGCCTATTAAGTGACAAGCACCATGCTGATTTTGGTGTAAAATATTAGCATATTTTAGGTTCCTCCTCCCCCACTAATTTCAGTCTAATAGGAAATAAGAAAATGAGGGCTATGGAAGAATGAAAGTTGTCCCTTCTAAAGATCATAATAGAGACTGGGAATATTTCCAGGGAAATGATACCTAATAACAACTGTGCACTTAGATAGTTCTATTTGCCAATCATTTATTATATTTATATATTGAGTCATTTCATTCTCATAATTTATAAGGTAGATTCTATTATGATTATCTTATTTTGCATGTGATAACACTGCCTGACCAAGAGGTTTTAAGCGTAGGCATGCTAAGTTGCCTCCATTGTGTCTGACTCATTGTGACCCTGTGGATCATAGCCCACCAGGTTCCTCTGTCCATGGGATTCTCCAGGCAAGAATACTGGAGTCGGTGGCCATGCCCTCCTCCAGGGGATATTCCCAAGCCAGGGATCGAACCTGAATCTTTTATGTTTTCTCCATTGGCAGATGGGTTTCTTACCAGTAGCGCCACTTGGGTATTTGATGTCAGGAGGTCTATCTCTAAAGCTTGAACTCTTAACCATTTACTACCAGTGTCCAAATTAAAACTTAAAGGATAAGTAATCAAAAAAAGCTGTGTGGGTATGTGTACATATAGTAGAGATAATGATGGAGATCACTTCAGTTCAGTTCAGTCGCTCAGTCGTGTCCGACTCTTTTCGACCCCATGAATCGCAGCATGCCAGGTCTCCATGTCCATCACCAACTCCCAGAGTCTACCCAAAACCATGTCCCTTGAGTCAGTGATGCCATCCAGCCATCTCATCCTCTGTCGTCCCCTTTTCCTCCTGCCCCCAATCCCTCCCAGCATCAGAGTCTTTTCCAATGAGTCAACTCTTCACATGAAGTGGCCAAAGTATTGGAGTTTTTCAGCTTCAGCATCAGTCCTTCCAGTGAACACCAAGGACTGATCTCTTTTAGGATGGACTGGTTGGATCTCCTTGCAGTCCAAGGGACTCTCAACAGTCTTCTCCAACACCACTTCAAAAGCATCAATTCTTCGGTGCTCAGCTTTCTTCACAGTCCAACTCTCACATCCATACATGACCACTGGAAAAACCAGTGGATAGAGATATCTCCCTATCTCTTGATGGAGATGGGAAAAAAAAATAAAGGTTTGAAAGTTAAGCAGAATATCTTGCTCATTCTTTCTGAGATATGTGAGTAACTAGGGAACATATGATAAATTTAAAATACTTCTGAGTTACTTCCCAGACTAAAATTCCTGATATTAGCAAAAAGAAGAAAATAAAAGCAGGTTTTCCATTTTATTTCTTTTATTCCCTCCATCCTCACACAAACATCCACCTCTCTTCCATATACACACACATACACAAATATATGGGCTTCCCTGGTGGCTCAGAGGTTAAAGCATCTGCCTCCAATGCGGGAAACCCGGGTTCAATCCCTAGGTCAGGAAGATCCCCTGGAGAAGGAAATGGCAATCCACTCCAGTATTCTTGCCTGGAGAATCCCATGGACGGAGAAACCTAGTAGGTTACAGTCCACAGGGTCGCAAAGAGTCGGACACGACTGAGCGACTTCACCTTCACCTTCACACAAATATAAACACATACACAACAAGGTGTAATTTAGAAAATGAAGAAGGTGTACTAACTCCCTTTTAAATCATAGTTCCACAGAGCTGAGGTTACCCTCCTCCTCCCTTCTATGTACCTAGGAAAATTAATTTAGCAAAGCAAAATTAGAAAGGTAAAGACTCCATCTATTAACTTATTTTCTCCAGATTTCTATAGGACTTGGGAACTTGAGAGGGATTGCCTGAGGGTTCAGCCTGATGGTGGTGATGACATGATGGGTAAAGCTTGCTCAGCTCACAGATTATCTGTCTGCTGAAACCAAATATTTGAAAATGACTGAGTCACTCTAGCAATTATGAAATTGGATACCACTCAGGTCTGCAAGACTCTTTAGTAGACACAGTGATTCAGAGTTTCTAAGACCTGATCCACATCCAGACAGGTTGTCCATCTTTGGAAATGAAGCAAATGTTGAGAGGGTTGGGCTGGTGACCGAGCTCCTGTAAGGTGGAGGAGGGAGAAAGTCTTTGGACCCACAGAGCACAGGTGCTTCATATTTTGTAAAGCCCTTTTTCATATCCTTACTTTATTCTCACTTGAAGGAGAGAGAGGGGGATTTTTCAATTCTCTTTCAATTAAGGAACCTGAGTCTCTGAGATAAAGTGACTACGTGACTATCCTAGATCAAGCAACTTCCCAGCCATAGATCCTGAGCTGGAAAACACAGTTATGCGTTTTCACCATAGGGCTTCCCTCATGGCTCAGCTGGGAAAGAATCTGCCTGCAATGCGGGAGATCTAGGTTCGATCCCTGGGTTGGGAAGATCTCCTGGATAAGGGAACTGTGACCCACTCCAGTATTCTGGCCTGGAGAATTCCATGGACTGTATAATCCATGGGGTTGCAAAGAGTCAGACATGACTGAGCAACTTTCGCTTCACTTCACTGAGGTTATGAGGTATGGTAGGAATTAGTAAATCCTACTTTGCAAGGTGGATAAGTCAATCACAGGCATGAAAATGCTATTAACAAACAGCTATATAATAAAAACAGCAAACATCACTAAGACGTCAGTTTATCACTTAAGTCTGAGGGCTGTCCAAGGGTTTGCTGATAAAGACTGTATGCGAGGAGATTCTGTACCCACTGAGCCTTCACCCTCCTCCTGGGAACAGCAGATCACACCGGGCGTGTTCTCCTCATGGTGTGCACAAGAGCACAAGAAAGAATACACATCTGGAACTGAGCCTCAAAATGGTACTCTCATTTTTACCCCATTTGTTTGGTTGAAGGAAGTTATATAGACAAATCCATAGAAAGCAGGGAAGTATATGTCACACACAGTGGAAGGGTGTTGCAGATTTACATACAAAATAACACGGATGTTGTCAGCAGTGTAGAATTTGGACAACCTAACACTTTGGATGGGGCTGCCCTGGTGGCTCAGAGGTTAAAGCAGCTGCCTGGAGTGAGGGAGAACCGGGTTCGATCCCTGGGTTGGGAAGATCCCCTGGAGAAGGAAATGGCAACCCACTCCAATACTCTTGCCTGGAAAATTCCATGGACTGAGGAGCCTGGTAGGCTACAGTCCATGGGGTCGCAAAGAGTCAGACACGACTGAGCGACTGGATAGGTGATTGTGGACCATGAGGACAGAAGGTTGAAATGCCTCTTTTTCACTGCTGATGGAAAGCTTGGAACACACCGAGCAAGACTCGAGATAAAAGAGCTGGTCAGGGACCTTGCGTAGCACCCCATATATTTTAATAAAATTTTAAGATTTGTTTGTATAAATAGTAATGAGTCTTTGTAAGAGTTGAAGTAGGGATGTGATATAACCAAACTTGCATGTTCAAAAGTTCAACATTAGAGAAAGATAAACCAGTTAGAATGCACAGTATTTCTGGAAAGAGAAGTGGCAATAGAGATGGCGGGGGGAAGTCTCACAACTCTCAAAGCATCAGACGATATCTGGAGATTAAGGTGAAAGGTCTTAGGAAGTGATGAAGAGATAGGAGTGGGAACTGAGGGAGGTGGCACTGAATGTCATGAATGAAATGCAAA
Organism: Cephalophus harveyi; assembly: GCA_006410635.1. Classification (NCBI taxonomy): domain Eukaryota; kingdom Metazoa; phylum Chordata; class Mammalia; order Artiodactyla; family Bovidae; genus Cephalophus; species Cephalophus harveyi. The sequence continues at coordinate 18,142 of SJYT01033146.1, forward strand.
GTTCTGGCTTGAGCAATTTCGGGATGAAAGTGGAGAAGACAGGAAGAGAAGCCGAGATTCATACTTGGCCTTGCTTGCAAACAGTACCACTCAAAAAATGAAATTTCAGACTCTGCTCTGCTCCTCTAGGGCTGGACACTGCCCATGGCCTGAGATTCAAGTAGATTTTACCCTCCTTTCAGGCAGCATATGTAGCAGCTTTGTTTCTCAGGATTTTATTATGACAAGTGTCAAATACATAACAAAAATAGAAGCCCACATTCTCTAACTTCCACAGTTATCAAACCATGGCCAATTCTGTTTTATATATACCTACAACGATTCTCCACTCAGATTATTTTAAAGTAAATTCCTGGCATGATATAATTTCTTTTATGAATATTTTAATAGGCATCTCTAGTAAAATTAAAACTTTTAAAAATACCACTTTAGACTTAAAGAAGTTAGTAAAAGCTCTTTAATAACATCAGATAAGGCAATAGCCAAAGTTCCCTGATGGCTTTGTATTTTTAATAGCTTGTTTTTTAAATTAGTATCCATATAAGGTTCATATTTTGTAATTGCTAGGGAGGTCTCTTAAGTCTCTTTCAGAATATAGGATTTCCCTCCATATTTTTGCATTCAGTTTATTTATTGAAAAAAGCTTATTTGTTCTATAGCATTTCCAGTGATCTCAATATTTGCTTATTGTTTTCTATGATGTCATCTAGCATTTTTCTATTTTTGTATACTGTAAAAATTTGTAGTTTTACACAGACTGATCAGGTTTTAGTTTTATTTTCTGGCAAGAAGAGAAAGCATTCTGATAGAACAAGTAGTGTGAAAATATCAGAGTAGATAGAAGAAGAATGTCTGTGCTAATATCAGCTGTTTTTCACTTTTTCCCCCTAGTTTATGATCCTTGAAAATTCTTGAAGCCATTCCATATTTTACCTATCATAATGGAAAACATGGGAATTATAATGTAAATTCCTGATATGAGATTAAGAAGCCAATATTTCTTATTTTGGTTTGTAAATACACCAAAATCATCTGATCTGTTTGTTTTAAATTTCAAATAACTGAGTCCTACATTAAACAATCTGAATAAGAATTTCTGGGATCAGATCCAGATATACATACGAATTTTTGAAAATCCTCACGGACCATTTCGGTTGAGATCTATGTACTTGACAACAAACACCCACAAGGCAGGGACTGTGTCTTATTCACAAGGTTCTGACTCATATTTAGCACTCAAGAAATATTTTTGACTGACAGCATGATTGAATAGATGAATGGATGCATAACTGGTGGATAAATAGCTGAATGAATTTTGAAGAGTTTGATGTTAACTTAGATAAAAAGGGCTTCCCTGGTGGCTCAGACAGTAAAGAATCTGCCTGCAAGGCAGGAGAACTGGGTTCAATCCCTGGGTCTGGAAGAAGGGAATGGGTACCCACTCCCGTATTCTTGCTGGAGAATTCCATGGACAGAGGAGCGTGATGGGCTAAATCCATGGCATTGCAGAGTATGACATGACTGAGTGACTAACACTTTCATTTTTCACTTTAGATAAAAAAAAAGGTTACATAATTTTCAAACTAAAAAAAATCATTAAATATTTGTGATGTGGGCCAATATGACAAGCACTCTACATATAAGTTTATTAAAGGAACATTGGATTTAAGTTCAAGGTATTTAATAGAAAGGTTTTTAATAAAACGGTGGTTGGAATTTGGCCTAAGTAACACCAAAATGAGTAGAGATCTTGGGGGAAAATGGGATTGTTGAAGGCAATCAAGAATATTTTCACATGAGCAAAATTATCTGTATGAATAGTAATCAGAAACAGGGCCAAACAAATTCCATTTTTCTGAGTGTGGTGAAATTCAGGACTGAGCACAGCTGAAAAAAACCTCACCACACACATAAACACATTCCTGAAATGTCAGAAAATTGGGGTTGAGAAAAAAAGTATTTTGAACATTTTTTCAAGCCTTGCTCTGTGCAAAATAATATCACATTCCCTAAAAGTCACATAGGCAATAGATTTGTCTTAATCTAATCACCTCTGATAACCATCAGGATTATTAATCTAAAAGAATTAACTCTAAAATTCAAGAACTACTGAATTGGAATGAGTGTGGGTGTTTATGGTTCTAACAGCTATTAAATTGTTATACAATTCTACTGTGTCTACCAGTATTTTTTTTTTTTTTTTGAGATTTCCTCCCTGAGTTCCCACATTGCAAATGTTAGCTTGTGCTATTGCTTTTATTTGATTTTGACATTTAATTGGTGAAGATTGCAAACATTGATCTTTCTACCTCTCGTACTACCTGCTCTGTTTACCTGCGAAGGTTTTTGTGACAATCCAATGTAAAACAATATATGAAACGTGTAGTTCAACAAAAATACACAAGTAGAAAGAATTACAAATATAACCAGTCACCACCACCACCACCACCATCACAGGAGCCTTGCTTTTGGGGGATGGGGATGAGGGATAGAGCATCACCCTAATCACCATTTTCTGCTGAAAGGACCAGTGGCAGTTAGACCTCCATCAAATGATTCACTCACATATGGAGAGGAACCAGGCTATTTTACAATGATATGGTCACCATGGTGGACAGGCAATGCAATTACCCACGTGGGAAATAAAGATTAGAAGGAACAGTGGAAATCCTGCCTCTTCTATTGCTTCTCTGTAGCTGACCAGCTAAAAACAGAAGATCTCTTTGAATCTCTGATCTGCCTGTCTCTGTGTAACTTTCTAATTTGAATGTTCCCTTCTCTTCCCTGCAATTCTGGTTAATGGCAACAGAGAGAGGGGGAAAGGTCACCATAAAGTATGACCACTCAACTCAAATAGCACAGGTTTACTGGGAGAGCAGAGGCATTGATTTCCCCCGTTGCACTTGGTAATTAAGGCTGATGCCAGTTAACTAACCACCACCCCTCCCGGCAGAAGACCCTTTCATTGCTTCTTTTTGCTTCTATACTGTGAGCTTAATTCTTAATTCTTCTCTGGTTTTAAAATAATTATAAAGATTCCCAGCTACCTGAGCTACTATTCCATATGCCTCTACTTATTAGATGTGTGAACTCTGGCTACTCACTTGACTTCTCTGACCATTTGCTTTCTTCATTTTGCTATAGATACAATTTCTGTCTTACCTTATAAGAATGTTAGTGACGCAAATTAGAAAATATTTGAACACGATTTATAAGTTGAACAAGACAATCAAATAATGAGGTATAATTACTGTAATTTAGTCTCTGACCCAACTTTTTATTCAAGTTTTAAATTCTATCATACACGGGGAATTCTTTGAATACACAACTAAGTCTCCGTTGTCTGGGATTTCTTCTTATATATCCACTATGAATGGTTGGGAGAAGCTGCTTGTAGTGCCTGTTGGGAAGAATTCTAAGTTCATTTCTAGACTCTGTAGGGGAAGAAGTCTATGATCAATGAGCAGCTTTTCCCAGGAAACAGAAGCACAGGAAAGAGAAGCAATGTCAGCAGAGTATATATATTCTAGCTCCATACCATGGTCTAAAACAGTAGCATCTAATGGAGATGCATAAGTGAAATTCAGTCCCAGATATGTTTTATACTGCCTGAGCGGACATTTAAAGTTTCAAAGACTTCACATTATAATCTGGGATTTTTTTTTTTTTTTCATATTCTCTTGAAAAAACTGGAACATCCAGTAAAACTATGGCTACACTTTCTCCATGACAACAATAAGCAAAAAGTAAATACTGTTTTCATTTCTCCTTTTAGATGAAACACAGGCTCTCCATTTTTACCTAGCCCCTATCCCTCCTAATTGCATTACTGCAGTCTGCTTGCTTCATTTATTTTATTTTCCAAAGTTTTGTAGGCATTATTATTTCTTATGGCTGGTTTGGCGTTTGTGGCTTTTTTTTTTTTTTTTTTTGCAGAGATTAGTGTGTCAGATTCATCTTCAAAAGTTAGGCTATGAGAAACACTATTTGAGGACCACATGTTAAGATAATTGAACTCTCAAGACCAAAAATCTTAAATGCTCAAAAATACTGTGCTGCACAGGCTTTCTCATTTCAAATCCAGCATTGTAGGTCCGGAAAAATGTCAATGCCATTATGCATTGATCAAGCCTTTTAGCAAAAGCTTCATTAAATGAATCATGGCCAACTCCAGAGTAGGAAAAGAGTCGTGCCTCTCTCCCTCTCCCAGTAATCTCTCAGGACTGTCAGGATCCAGCCAAAAGCAAAGAAAGAGCAATATAAAATGAAGTGAGTAATTCACCATTTGTTGAGGGAACATAAATTAGCAGCTTGTTGTGATGCCTTTTTTTTTTAACTAAAAATCTCCACAGATAAGTTTAATGTGAAAAAGTACATTTGATTTCTTCTAATAGGACATGTTTACCTCCCACTCCCCACTCCATACTCCTACATCCCCTCTCAGATCCCCTCTAATTGAACAAAGTGGACTTAATTTGAATTAAACTGTCAAAAATCTTCCACTTAAATTGATATATCTACTTTCCGAGCTAAAGCGGATTCATTTCTGTGCAATATAAAAGAGGTGTTGATGGATTGTATTTTGTGAATTAGGACTATTTTGCTTGCATCTCTACTCAGGGATGGAAAGCACAGGAGATGTGGGAGGAGAATAGGTCAGCGAAGGATTAGGAAACACAAGGGACAGACGAGGTGCCAGAACTGCATGAAATGGCTGTGCTTGCATTAAAAGAAGAAAATAATAATCTTTATATTTTTGGAAGCAGACTAATTTTTCAAATTAAATGGGCTAAGCCCATCTTGGGCTCCCCCAGTAGCTCAACTGGTAAAGAATCCGCCTGCAATGCAGAAGAAGCTGGTTCGATTCCTGGTTTGGGAAGATCTGCTGGAGAAGGGATAAGCTCTGCACTCCAGTATTCTTGGGCTTTCCAGGTGACTCAGCTGGTAAAGAATCCACCTGCAATGCGGGAGACATGGGTTCAGCCCCAGGGTTGGGAAGATCTCCTGCAGAAGGGAAAGGCTACCCACTTCAGTATTCTAGCCTGGAGAATTCTGTGGACTGTAGAGTCAATGGGGAAGCAAAGAGTTGGACACAAGTGAATGACTTTCACTTTCAACCCCATCTTAACTTTGATGCAGTTCACTGGCAAAACTCCCCACACCTGGCGTTTTATTGATATTGTCCATTTACCAGGATATGATTTTACATGTTTAGATAGAATTTATAATTAAAAGAAGAAAAGCTGAATTTTTAATATTGTGAGCTTAATATCAAGTGGTGATCTTTAAAATAATGTCCAGAAGTCTTTGTAGACTTTATAGTAGATTATCAGCTTTATGTTCACACACACAGGATTACAAAAAAATAAATTCAAATATAATAACTAGTTCTACCTTCAGTTCAGTTCAATCGCTCAGTCGTGTCCAACTCTTTGCAACCCCATGCATCGCAGCACGCCAGGCCTCCCTGTCCATCACCATCTCCCGGAGTTCACTCAGACTCACGTCCATCGAGTCCATGATGCCATCCAGCCATCTCATCCTCGGTCATCCCCTTCTCCTCCTGCCCCCAATCTCTCCCAGTATCAGAGTCTTTTCCAATGAGTTCTACCTTCAGGGATGTTATAATTTAATTAGTGAACATAAAACAATCATTATCATATTTGAGGAAGAAAATAATTTAGCACTTAAGTCTATGGTTATGGGCTATAAATGATGAAGAAAACAGAGAAAGGAAATCAATGTGAATTTGTGTAAATCAGGAAGCTTCATCAATGAGGTTCATGTGTGGGAGATGGAAACAGATGTTTCATGCTTGTTGGGGAAACTGGCGTACTGCTCACCAGTCCGCCTTTGGCAGTTTTGACCAATGCTATGGATATTGAGAGAAAGTTAACTAAGTTCAGTTCAGTTCAGTCGCTCAGTCGTGTCCGACTCTTTGCGACCCCATGAATCGCAGCACGCCAGGCCAGCCACTGCCGAGTTTTCCAAATTTGCTGGCAGATTGAGTGCAGCACTTTCACAGCATCATCTTTCAGGATTTGAAACAGCTCTACTGGGATTCCATCACCTCCACTAGCTTTGTTCATAGTCATGCTTTCTAAGGCCAACTTGACTTCACATTCCAAGATGTCTGGCTCTAGATCAGTGATCACATCATCATGATTATCTGGGTCGTGAAGATCTTTTTTGCACAGTTCTTCCGTGTATTCTTGCCACCTCTTCTTAATATCTTCTGCTTCTGTTAGGTCCAGACCATTTCTGTCCTTTATTGAGCCCATCCTTGCATGAAATGTTCCCTTGGTATCTCTAATTTTCTTGAAGAGATCTCTAGTCTTTCCCATTCTGTTGTTTTCCTCTATTTCTTTGCAATGATCGCTGAAGAAGGCTTTCTTATCTCTTCTTGCTATTCTTTGGAACTCTGCATTCAGGTGCTTATATCTGAAGCAAACCACTTGTTTATAAATCACCGAGTGAATACCTGAACTTCTTTCTGTAGGGCTCTGGCAAACAGAGGAGTAAAAGAACATGGCTTAGATGTGAAGTTAAGGCAGACCTCCAACCTCCCTCCTATTTTAAGTATCTGTATTCAAATCCATATATTCAGATATGCCTGCAAAAGGAGAGCAAACAAAGGAAGTTTGGAAGAGTCGTCACCTAGTCTGTTACCCAACCAGATGTATGGATGAGTCACAGAGGTCTGCCTCTCTCATGCATTCAAAGTCAAAACAGAAAAACAGGACAGCGCTCAATCCTATATAGCCCAGCTGAGTTGCCCACAATAAGAAAGAAAAGGCAAGAGAGAGAAAGAAAAGGCCCATTTATAAGCACTTGCTTTAATTAGTGTTTCTGCCTACCTGTAAAATGTAGTTCTTCATTTTAGAAAGAATTGCTCCTTCCCATAGGGAAATGAAGAAAAAAAAATGTGGCCAGGAATGTTAAAATTATGACAAATCCTATGAGCTGAAGACAAAATTTTAGCAGCACAATTAATCCCTATAAACCGGAAAATGAATTGTCCCATGTACCTATTATTGTCTAAGACAGCCTAGAAACAATTGACTTATGTCTGTAAATTTCAATTTCCCTTTGCCATCACACGTGTCGTGGCTCAGTCCTGTCCAACTCTTTGCGACCCCATGGACTGTAGCCTATGAGGCTCCTCCATCCATGGGATTTTCCAGGCAAGAGTACTGGAGTGGGTTGCCATTTCCTTCTCCAGGGATCTTCCCAACACAGAGATTGAACTCGGGTCTCCTGCATTGCAGGCAGACGCTTTACCCTCTAAGCCACCAAGGAAGCCAGTACCTCCAAACGTCTCTTTCAAGCAAATGTCTCGTCTGTTAGCCATTAGAAATATCTTAACGTTATAACATATCTTGAAATCCAGATTTTTTTGAGGGCTACCTATGAAAATGGTAGCTCATTTAGCAAGGAGATGAAGTGAATATGAAGAGATTAAAATGATCAAGACTAGAGAAAAAGGCTTTTAAAAAAGCCCAGGGCTAAAAATCTTTGTGGGAGAAAGAGATACTAATAATATCACTATCTTCAAATGTCTATAGAATTATCATGAGAAAAATTCATGCTAATTCTTTATGACCCAAATAATAAAAGTAAATGCAATCAAAAATGCTCCCCCAATCAAAGGAAGTGTGTAAATACTGATATTTTAATAACTTACCAGGGATTTTGTAAGGTTATTCTTCAAATTTATTCTTCTTCAAAAGGATAATAGTCTAAAAGTTTAACTATCGTATAACCCTAAAATTATATGATTCTGTAAACATAATGACATTCCAAAAACCTTTAAACCATTTCTAAGTTTAGTTCTAGGAACACTGTCTTAAAACCTTTAACTTCTCCCAATATTTTCCCTTGAATTCATAAGTTTAGGATGCATATTATTTTTTATTGCAAGATATGAATCCAGTTTTGGAATCTGAATACCCAAGGGACCTGGTTGAGAGTAGTCCTCACTTAAGAGAGGAAGATAAAATTTCCTAAGTGTAGATTCATCCAATACCATGACTTAAAACACCACCTTTAAATGGAAAAATTCAATGAATCAAATTCATTGACAATCCAGGGCTTGCCTTTGAATCCTATATTCATAATGCTAACTGCCAAATAGAAATTTCTTCTTTGATGTGATAGGCATCATGAACAGTATCTTCAGGTAGAAAAATTAAACAAAAGTGGCAGGCATATTTCATCAGCCCCCTACCTCCACCCCCCAAAATAAAAGAAAAATGTCTCCCCACCACCCCTTCCCACCAAAATCCATATTCTCAGTAAACAGATTCAGCATCCATTTGTTAGCTCAGATCAAACACCATAGGAATCAATCTTAAACCATTGCTTTTTCTCCTTCTCTCCCTCTGAAGCTCTTCTGGTTCTTTCAGGTCTACTTCAAAATATATCTCAAATTTATATTCTATTTGCTCTGCTTCCATCCTCATCAATGCTGCCATTATAAATCCCCTAGACATTTGCTACCTAAGGATCCCCCTGCTTCCACTTCTGGATATGTCTGATCCATTCTCCACACCACAATCAGTGGAGGAAAGGGAAGACAAAGAAGATGGTATTTACACAAAAAATCCACTTTTCAGTTATGAAAAATGTTACTATTTGCATTTTGATGATGTGGCTAGCGTTTAAGGTAGTGGTGTATTGGGAGTCATTAAAGAAAAAAAAGCACTCCATTTTCACTTAGAAACAAATTCTTATCTCTAGAATTTGGGATGAGGAGTGGCAGGTTCAAGCTTCTATTGGTTAAGCAAATAAGAATTGTTTCTTACTTTATCCTAATCAGGCAAACATTCTTTACTGTTCTCATCCCATGTTCTTTCAGAAAGAAAGGCCATAAAGGAAAATATATATATATATAAAATTCACTTATTCATACTATCTATCAATATATTCCAGGTACTGGGAGAAAGAACAGTGATAAAGGCATTAGCAAATCAGTCACAGTTTCTGTTCTCATGTGGATTAGCGGGTGGTGGAAAATAAAAATAGTTAAAGAAAAGTTTACTCATTCATTTTTTGTAACAGCATTAATTGGGGGCAGAAAAGGGAAGCTGAGGTTGGTATGCAAACATAGGAGATTACCAGGTGAGAATTTTGTTTCTGTTATTAATACAATATCTTAGTTAACTAGTAAAGTTATCCCTATTAATGCCCTAGACTACTGCCATTTAGATAAGCAGCTCACCCTTCTACATCTATTTCTCTCCCAACATCCCCAAATAGAATTTATTTAAACAAAATAATGGTACATTTTAGAGTGACACTGTGAAAGAGTGAAAGAGAATTTAGGAAAACATTATTTGAGTAATACGTATAGGAGCTTTAGCATGTTATTCTTAAAAAAAAAAAAATGTACCTTCCTTAAGAAATAGAAATAGATATCCTACATTTTTTCCTTTTTTTGAAAACACAGTGAAAGAAAGTAAAAGTGAAAGTTGTTCAGTTGTGTCTGACTCTTTGCAACCCCACGTTGGAGTGGGTAGCCTATCCCTTCTCCAGGGGATCTTCCCAATCTAGGATTTTAACCAGGGTCTCCTGCAATGCAGGTGGATTCTTTACCTACTGAGCTATCAAGGGAAGCATTTCTGAGATGCAAGAAATTTGCTCAAGGCCTTATAGATAAACAGTGTCAGGACTGAAATTTAAGTTTATCTCCTCACTCCCAAATCCATGCATTTATTAATTGCATTCACATCATTTGTATATTCAATGAATCAGGCCAAGTCCTTGGGTTCGATATAGAAAAAGCTACTAGGACCTCGGAAATAAACCCCAGACTGAAAGAAGTCCCCCAGGCTTCCTGACGAAGGTCCTTTTCAGGGATCTGCCAGTTGAAGTCCCTCGCAAACTTCCTGTCAGAGTCCTCTGGGATTTTGCATAATTACACACTGCTTTTCTCCAGGTTCCTCCCTTCCGTTTGGCCCTTCTCAAATGGGAATTAATCCAGCCTCAAACAAGCTGTTGCTAAGTGAAGATGTTACTGTGATTATTGCTTGGGAGAAAGAAGCTGCCTTTTTGTCCCCTTCCTCCAAATGCCTTATTTACAGACTAGAAATCATGGGGCATGTGTCCAATTGATACATTTTCCTTCAAATAGCAGATCCAACACTGAAGTGGGATGCAAATTTAATTATTCCACATGTACAGAAGAGAACAGAAACAGAATCTCATTGTTAAATTTGTTCTCCTATGTTGGAAAGATTAAAAACAAAAGATGCTGAAGTGGTTTGTGTGAGCAGAATATATTTTGGTTCATATAAATGTGAGGCAATGAAATAAGGGCAACAAAGGGCTTATTTCTACCACATGGAATTATTATTTCTAAATATTTCTTCTCAGAAATCTTTGCTCCTCACCTGTGCACCCCAAGAGAGACTTTAATCCCCTTCTCTGTGGTGATTTCTCCAAATAATCCCCTTCAAACACCTTATCCTCCAGCCAAGCCCATCTATTTACTTTTTTAAATTAATTTGAAATAAAATGGAGGTATAATTAAGTAGAATATAAATGAGTCTAATGACTAAAAGCCTCTGTGCCTGGCTACTTAGAATCAAACCTTGGCAGTGTGTCTTAATAGCTGTATATTTATTAGCTCAGTTGTGTCTGATTCTTTGGAGCCCCATGGTCTGTAGCCCACAAGGTTCCTCTGTCCATGGAATTCTTCAGGCATGTTTACTGGAGTGGGTGGCCATTCCCTTCTCCAGGGGATCTTCCCAACCCAGGGATCGACCCCAGGTCTCCTGCACTGCAGGTGTATTCTTACCATCTGAGCCACCAGGAAGGCTAATAGTTATATAACCTTGGGCAAGTAATACTTGACTTCTGCTCCTGTCTCTTGCCTCATAAGATTGGGACAATTGATGGTATTCATTTCCTAAAGCTTTTGTGAGGAGAAAATAAGTCAACATAAGAATTGTACTCACAACAATGCCCAGAACTTGGTAAGCACTCGATAAACTGTAGTCATTTTCAGAATACATTCTACACTTATTTCCTTTTCCTTTTCAGTATATCCTTCAAGATTCAACTCAAATGTTGCCGATGCTATTAATCTATTCCTCCATCTAATAGTTCTCATCTCTAGAATTCCCATTAAACATTACATTTATTTATCCAAATCCCCTGGAGCAAAGAAAAGAGATCCTCTTACACTCTTATAGAATAGGGACAAACTGCTTGCTGATCACTCAAGTGAATAAAAGGACAGGGAATGTTTTAATTAGAACCCTTGAGGGCTTACTATGTACCCAACCCTGTGCCAAGATTATCTCCTTTCATCTTTGCAGCATCGGTGGAGGTAGGCTTTGTTATTTGTATTATACAGACAAGAAGATGTAAAGTTCAAGTCTGATAACTTTAATAACCTTGCACATGGACACCAGGCAGTAAGAGGCAGTATGGAAATTCTGATGCTGTACCTCTGTCTGGCTAACTCCAAAGTTTTGTAACCACGAAGCAAGACTGCCCTGTGGACCCCAGGCTTGGGAAAGGACAAGCCATGAAGTGCTTCTGTATGAAATCTGAGTTTCAAATTTACTGAATTTCTTACAGGTACATTTTTTTTCTATTAATGAGAATTGTTTTAGATCAGAAACTGTGTCTGAGTTCCCCTGATGAATCCTAGATTGAGACGGAGGGGAGAGCAGACAGTACATCCTTCTTCACCCTTATCCTCAGCCAGTCTTATCTCTGAGAGAGGGACTGCTTTCTTGATCACTCAGTTCCCACTCTTGTTGCTGCCGGTGATTTCTCGAGCCTGATTATCAACTTGCCCCTCCTTTTCTTCTCTTCTCAAGCCAAGAGGCCTTTAAAAACTTTTTGCATGTTCACCCTTCTTTAAGTCGCTTTGGCCATAGTCCCAACAGCCCTTCCCTCACTCCAAAGTTCTTGACTAAACAAATCTTATCCTAGCCAACTCTTCCTCTGGGAAGACAGTCCCTGGTCACTCCATGGATCACACTGCCTTGCATTTGCTCATTTATTTCTCATATCCCTTCAGAAGCCTGTATTCTCCATGAGGTTAGGGATGTCTTCTACTTTATTCACAATTAATTCCCCAAACAGACCAGCTAATTATAGGGAAGAATGAAGTAGGTCAGAAAGAGAAAATCAAATATTATAGATTAATCCATAGATATGGAATCTAGAAAAATGGTACAGATGACCCTGTTCCCAAGGTGGGAAACACAGATGTAGAGAACAGAAGTAGAGGATGGACATGCAGACGCGGAAGGGGAGAGGGAGAGCAGGGCGGACTGGGAGATTGGGCTCGACATACACACACCAGCATGGGTAACACAGATCGCTAGCGGAACCTGCCGTAAAGCGCAGGAAACTCAGCTCAGCGCTCTGTGATAACTACGATGAGTTTGTGGGCGGTGGGGAAGGAGGTTCAGCGGGGAGGGAATATGTGTATACATATTGCTGATTCACTTCATTGTACAGCAGAAATTAACACAACATTGTAAAGCAATTATTCTCCAATTTAAAATAAGGAGGGGGGGAGTGTGAGGTGGAAAAGTTAAGAATCCGAGGAAGATTTAAAGATGTTATACTGCTGACTTTGAAGATGGAGGAAGGGGCCACGAGCTGAGGAATGCAGGCTGCCTCTAAAAGCTGAGAAAAAATAAAACAAGTTTCCCCCTAGAGCTTCTACAAAGAAATGTAGCCCTAACATCACCTCGATTTTAGCCCAGTGAGAACTATTTCAGACCTGCAACTCCCAAAACTGTAATAAATTTGCATTGTTTAAAGCCTCTAAAAATATAGGCAGGGAAGGAGGTAAAGAGCAAAGAGGGAAGGATCTGAGATGATGAAAGAGATGGAGAATGGAAAGAAAAACTAGAACTCAGATTCCTGACTCCTGGTCCAGAGAACACAATTATCTCGACAGAATCCCTTCTCTAGCAGATCTTCCCAACCCAGGAATTGAACTGGGGTCTCCTGCACTGAAAGTGGATTCTTTACCAACTGAGCTATCATGGAAGCTTGAATTCTTCCAGAAAGTTTTAAAACAAACGAAAATAGAAGAGAAAATCTTTTCTAGGTTATCTGAGCCTTATTGGTGTTAGAAAAATCCCTCAAACTTTTAGGAAGCAGCTAAATTTAATTCCTCCTCCTCTGATCTACACCATCTTCCCCTGCTGACCCCTCACCAAACAGCATATAAGGGAGAAATAATTTAAAGATGAGATAACCTGGAGAAATGGACCAGTAATGTGGATACAAACTTCGCCTACCTTCCTTCCCTTATAGCTACTGACTTGCTCTTATTCTAGGCCCAGTGCTTTTTAGAATTTAGCACGCATGTGAATCACCTGGAGAGCTTATTAAAATACCCCCCTAAAGGAAAGGCAAAGCAGAAAAGGGAAGATATATCCGTCTTATTGCAGAGTTCCAAATAATAGCAAGGAGAGATAAGAAAGCCTTCCTAAGTAATCAGTGCAAAGAAATAAAGGAAAACAATAGAATAGGAAAGACTAGAGATCTCAAGAAAATCAGAGATACCAAGGGAACATTTCATGCAAAGATGGGCACAATAAAGGACAGAAATGGTATGGACCTAACAGAAGCAGAAGATATTAAGAAGAGGTGGCAAGAATACAAAGAAGAACTATACAAAAAAGATTTTAATGACCCAGATAACCACAATAGTGTGATCACTCACCTAAAGCCAGACATCCAGCAGTGTGAGGTCAAGTGAGCCTTACGAAGCTTCACTATGAACAAAGCTAGTGGAGGTGATGGAATTCCAGTTGAGCTATCTCAAATCCTAAAAGATGATGCTGTTAAAGTGTTGCACTCAGCAGTGGTCACAGGACGGGGAAAGGTCAGTTTTCATTCCAATCCCATAGAAAGGCAATGCCAAAGAATGTTCAAACTACCAGAGAACTGCACTCATCTCACACATTAGCAAAGTAATGCTGAAAATTCTCCAGTTAGCAACAGTACATGAACCAAGAACTTCAGATGTCAAACTGGATTTAGAAAAGCAGATGAACCCGAGATCAAATTGCCAACATCCGCTGGATCATAGAAAAAGCAAGAGAGTTCCAGAAAAACACCTACTTCTGTTTCACTGATAGTGCTAAAACCTTTGACCCTGTGGATCACAACAAATTGTGGAAAATTCTTAGAGATGGGAACACCAGACTACCTTACCTGCTTCCAGAGAAATCTGCATGCGTGTCAAGAAGCAACAGTTAGAACTGGGCATGGAACAGTAGGTTGGTTCCAAATTGGAAAAGGAGTATGTCAAGGCTGTATATTGCCACCTTGCTTATTTAACTTACATGCAGAGTATAACATGTGAAATGCTGGGCTGGATGAAGCACAAGCTGGAATCAAGACTGTCAAGAGAAATATTAATAACCTCAGATATGACACCACAGATGACACCACCCTTACAGCAGAAAGTGAAGAGGAATTAAAGAGTCTCTTGATGAAAGTGAAAAAGGAGAGTGAAAAAGATGCCTTAAAATGCAACATTCAAAAAATGAAGATCATGGCATCTGGCCTGTCATTTCATGGCAAATGGGGAAACAATGGAAACAGTGACAGACTTTATGTTCTTGGGCTCCAAAAATTGCTGCAGATGGTGACTGCAGACATGAAATTAAAAGATGCTTGCTCCTTGGAATAAAGCTATGACTAACCTAGATAGCATATTAAAACGCAGAGACATTTCTTTGCTGACAAGGGTCCATGTAGTCAAAGCTATGGTTTTCCAGTAGTCATATATGGATGTGAGAGTTGGACCATAAGAAGGCAGAGCACTGAAGAACTGATGCTTTTGAATTGTGGTGTTGGAGAAGACCCTTGGACTCAAGGAGATCCAACCAGTCCATCTTAAAGGAAATCAGTCCTGAATATTCACTGGAAGGACTGATGCTGAAGCTGAAGCTCCAATACTTTGGCCACCTGATGCAAAGAACTGACTCATTGGAAAAGACGCTGAAGCTGGTAAAGATTGAAGGCAGGAGGAGAAGGGTACCACAGAAGATGAGATGGTTGAATGGCATCACCAACTCAATGGACATTAGTTTGAATAGGCTCTAGGTGTTGGTGATGGACTGGCGTGCTGTAGTCCATAGGGTCACAAAGAGTTGGACATGACTGAGTGACTAAACTGAACTGAGAACCCAGCTTCCAATTAGATCCTAATTTAGCAGGTCTGAGGCAGGGCCATCATTTACTTTTCTGACAGCTCTCAGGTGATACCAATACTCCTGCCCTGCAGAGAACCTTCTAGTAGCAGTGATACAGTTTAACCGATGGGTCAGAGTCACCAGTTATTAGCATGGTGACATTGTAATAATGTGAGAGTGAACTGTGGACAAACCTTAATGTTTTTGGTCCTTGAGAATTTTTATGGATGTTTTGAGCCACTTAAGATCCCGAGAGAGATTAAAGCGGGGTTCATTTCATAGTTCTGAGAGAATACTGGGAGCATGCATTGAGCATATGTACTTTCAAGAGATCTTGGCAGTGCACTGTCGTTTTGATAGGATTAAACTACAAGGTTCTACAATGTCAGGTTCAAGGTAAGCTGGCTTCTGCAACAGACAGACATGCATCTGAATCCTATTTCTTTGCTATTCTAACCATATCCTTATTTTTACCATTTTCTCTCATAAAACATGATTACAATTGTGACTACTGCATAGGTACTACAGCACATGATGAGCACTCTATAAATGTCTCTTAACAATGTTAACAACTTAATGAACAGAGACATATAATATGTCTTGTTACCTGAACATTATTGACTGGAGTGTTTCAATATTCACTTATATAACAAACCACTGACCACAGGCATTAGTTTCTGAAAAATTACCCCAGTCAATAATGTGTTAATAACCACGGAAAATAACTTCATAAGATAAATATTATCCTCCCTTTATTGATGAAGACACTGAAATTTATATACTCATTTAAGGGCTTTCCTGGTAGCTCAGCTGGTAAAGAATCTGCCTGCGATGTAGGAGAACCCGGTTCAATTTCTGGGGTGGGAAGATGCACTGGAGAAGGGATAGGTTATTCACTCCAGTATTCTTGGGCCTCCCTAGTGGCTCAGATGGTCAAGAATGCTCCTGCAATGTGAGAGACCTGTGTTTGATCCCTGGGTTGGGAAGATCCCCTGGAGAAAGGAATGGCTTTGATACCCTGGAGAGAGTCGGACATGACTGAATGAGTTTTACTTTCAAGGTCACACTGTCACTTAGTTTTAAAATCAGTATTGAAGCTTGGATCAGCCTGATTCCAAACCCTTTGCCCATAAGCACTAAGCTCGAGTGGATGGAATCAGTGATATTCAGTTGATGTCATTTTCGAGATGCCTGTGTTGCTCTGCTCAGTCGTGCCTGATTATTTGACCCCATGGACTGCAGCCTGCCAGGCTCATCTGTCCATGGGATTCTCCATGCAAGCATACTCAAGTGGGTTGCCATTTCCTTCTCCAGCAGATGTTTCTGCCCCAGGGATCAAACCTGTGTCTCCTGCATTGGAGAAAGATTCTTTACCAGCTAATCCATCAGGGAAGCTCCTCTTAGGGATACCTACCTAAAAATGAACAACCCTCTGTATGCAATTCTGCTATTTCTCAACCCAGGATGGGAATTTCAACCCCTTACTTGGCACAGCCTTTGGGATCGGGAGGCTCCCTCACCTCATCTCGCTGTATGCTTCTCTGCACCAGAACAAAGAAGGCAGCTGAAAATCATGCATCAATTATGGATAATCTTGTCTCCATTTAGCACAGGCAAGTGATTCCTCATTGTCTCTGTCAAATAAACCAGCCCTTAGTTCAGCCCATTTCCTCCAGAAACCATAGCTTCCATTCCTCCACCCTAAGCTCAGTTAGATTAACATTAATGATTTTTCCTCTCAGATGGGTCCCAGAGCGTTGGACTCTGCCAAGCCTTTTTCTGCTCAGAATGTTTTTTGCCCTGGCCTGTGGCTTCCAATGTGGTCCTTTCTCAATTTGGACGCAGCAGCTGTTGAACAGATGCTCACCCACTTAGATTTGGAATGGAGGCCTTGAAAGACGTGGAGAGAGCCTGGTAGACCAAGAAAGAGAGGAGAGCACTGCAGATACATTGTGATGGATTCTGGAACTGGACCATCGAGACCTGGCAGGGGGAACCGCCACAAGGCTTGACAGTTGATTTCCAGTGATGAAGACACAGATTTATTATAATTTCCCCACAAATCTGTATCAGTCATTTACAAAAAAATAATTGGAGGAGAATTGCTGAAGCAGCCGCGGGTATACACTTGTCCCCTTCGTCTTGACCCTCCCTCCCATCCCCCACCCCATCCCCCTCCTCTACACAGAGCACCTGACTTGAGTTCCTGTGTCATACAGCAAGTTTCCACTGGCAATCTATTTTACATATGGTAATGTATATGCTTTCTGTCCTTCTCTCTCCGTTTTTCCCACCCTCTGCTTCTCCCACTGTGCCCACAAGTCTGTTCTCTGTGTCCGCTTCTACACTGCTGCCTTGCAAGTAGGTTCATCAGCACCATCTTTCTAGATTCCATATATATGTGTTAATATACAACATTTGTTTTTCTCTTTCTGACTTATTTCACTCTGTATATTTAAAATAATTTTAACTACTGTTTTCTCATATCAGAAATCAAAAATTACAAAACATACAAAACCAAAAGTAAAAGTCTATATGTCCTAACTTCCTTTCTTCAGTCCAGAGATCATCTTTGTTTATAATAGCTGCATATCCTAGAATCTGCATAAATATCAAAGCATTGGATATAAATGTTTACTGTTTTGAAGCTATGAATGACATTACATGATATTTTGTACATTGTTTTTAATATTTTTCCTAAAGTATAGTGTGCATACAGAAAAAAGTGCATGTATTTTAAGTTTACAACTCTTTGATTTTTTTTTTATAAGCTGAATGCTCCTATATAACCAGCTGGACACATATCAAGAAACAAAGAAAACAGAATCCCCAAAGTCCTCTTCTATACCATGCTGTTTCATTTAATAAAACAACTTGGTGGTCTCTCCATTTCAGCATACCATTTCTTTTAATAGTTATTAGAGCTACCATTTTCTTTTAATAGTTATTTGTATAAAAAAGTTATCATATATTTAATAAATTGACTTGATAGACATTTAGGCTATTTCCAGTTTTGCTTTATAAATGCCTCCATGGACATTCTTCTATGTATATCTTTGCACATTCCTGAGCAGTATTCTTTAGAATATATTCTTGAAAGAGACTTGTAATAACAAAGAGTATCTACATTTGAACAGTTAAGAATGTCTTAAAATTGCCCTATAAAAGGGTTACATTAATCCACACTTCCACATCACTATCAAATTCAGAAAAATGTATTTCTTTAATAGAACTACTTGCTGAATATTTATGATTGAGAATATACTGACAAACAAAAAAGTATAAACTACCAGCTGTCTTATTACCTGGAGATAAGATTGTTTTTATAAACAGGTGAAATATTTGTCTTAGATTCAAATGAGAAGAAAGGGCGTTGATCTAAAAGGGCGTTGAGAAGAGACAGACCGGCCTGATACAAACTCAACTGATGTTCTATAAGAGAGTGGGTCTCTTTCAGTTTAGCCCCAAACGTTCCCACTGCACCGTTTTGCAGCTCCCGAGGCTTCTTGTCCTCTCTCTTTGGACTAACACACCAGTGGCCTGGGAGGAAAGAAAGTCAGCACACTCTTCTGCAGGAGAGGGGCCAGGTGGCTAGAAGCCGGCAGTAGAGTTTGTTAGGCTTCCAGTGCAGATGATAAATAGGTATTATGGGATCTGTTCTTTGGAGTACAGATTCTCTGATAAAAGGAATAGGTCCTTATATACTGTCACTGAGAGGCAAACTCCTTTCTTTATCTCTCCATGCATTTCTCACTGCTGACAATCATTGAATAATATTTCTACTCCATATATAAGGGAAGAAAATGTTCAGTAAAGAGTTCCCATGAGGGATGAGATGTCACTAAACATAACATCAGATAAAGTAGAAACACTCCTGTTGTATCCATCTCCCTCTCCCTTGCTGTTCTTTTTGTTTCTACCTGTGGCGTCATATTTCTAAGCAAACAACTTGAACAATTCTTCTGGGAGTATTTTCTATCTACTTGCTACCTTCTGCCTTTGGATTCCTGGCAAAAAAAGAACCCAGCCCAACACAGGTTTTCAGAATTGAATGGGATCTTACCGGTGTCTGGATTCCCCGAAATATCAAAGTCATTTGTGGACCATGTTTAAATGATTGCTTCTCAAGAATCAGTTTCTGCTGATACACATGTTGTGCCTATCACACTAAAACACACTTAGTCTACCTAGAGAACAATTTAAAACCTAGATTTTCCTTCTCCCCTAGACTAGAATCTCTATGTATCTTTATTTTGTTTGCAGCCAAAATCTCAGAACCCAAAGCAGTATCTGGCATAAAGCAATCATCCTCTAAAATTCTACTGAGTAAATAAATGAAAGAACTAATCCAACTTTACCTCTCCTCTAGACCATACTGAAATCCATTCCTTCTCTTAATTTGCAAACATTATGAATTACTAAACCTACTCTGTTTTAGTGTTCTGTCTCACCTGTTAGGTATTTGGTCACTATTGTTTCAGTGAATAGTTTATCTATCCTTGTGGAAATTCATAATGGTTACGGAAAGATCTAATCTGAAACACCTGGTCAAGCCAGATTAGATGCAGTGAATACAGACTAGAAATGACATCCAGAAGCCTGTGGAGTTGTAGTCAACTTCAGGTGCTGGAGGAAACAGCAGGCAAGGGGTAGATGGAGGCATGAAACAAAGCCCGAGTGCGGACATGATTAATACCTGGGCTGCCCAGTAGATGTCAGCAGGCAGGTGGAGTGCAATGTCGGGGGTGAGATGATGACACATGGAGACCCTCGCTGAGGCAATGATAAGATGGAGGCGAAAAACTCCAGGGGGACCTCAGGTTCAGGAACAGGACTCCAGGTCTATTAGGTCCAAAAGAGAAAGGTAGAACCCTAGTCTGAGAGGAGACTGCAGATGCTTGGAGCTTGTTCTTAGCTGGGACTAAAATGCTGAGGATGGAGGCCTGCATGCTATAAGTAAAACAGGGGTGCAGGATTGGCCCTATTCAGATCAAGGCAGAATCTCAGTTACTGGAATGAGGAATCGGAGTGCAAAGCTGAGTCAGCGGTCCCAGCAGAGCTGCTGTTACAGCAGGAATGCAGCCTACCCGGCAGGCTGCATGAGAAAGCGAGCTCTCATAGCCTGCAACAGCCTTCCTGGTCTGTCTGCATGAAGACGAGACTGACAGAACTTACAAGGAATTTCATGCTTTGGTTCCTGGTCACTACTCCAGCCTTTGTTGTTGCTGTTTAGTCGCCCAGTTGTGTCCGACTCTTTGCAACCCCATGTATTCCAACACGCCAGGCCTCCCTGTCCTTCACCATCTCCTGGAGTTTGCCCAAGTTCATGTTCATTGCATCGGTGATACCAGCCTTACCTCCCTGTTTGTTTGGTTTTTTTTTCTCATTGTACCTGTCTCAGCCAGCTCAGATTACTGTAATAAATACTACAGACTGGGTGGCTTAAACAACAAGCATTCATTTCTCACAGTTCTGGAGGCTGGAAATCCAAGATGAGTGTGCCAGCATGGCCAGGCTCTGGTGAGAACCCTCTTCCTGGCCTGAAGGCTGCTACCTTCTTGCTGTCTCCTCAAATGGCATAAAGAGAGAGCTCACTCTGGTTTCATCATCTTCTTCTAAGGGTCCCAATCCCATCATGGAGGCTCCACCATTATGGTTCATCTAAACTTAATTACCCCTCAAAGGGACCACCTCCAAACACTGTCACACTGGGCATTAGGGATTCAATATATGGATTTTCCCAGGACAGAAACAGTCAGTCTACAGAAGACCCATAGAATACAACCAGAAAGCATTTGCTTTCTTCTCATAAATGTGCCACAGAGTCTGGAGACACTGTTCCTTTTGCCTGGAATGCTTTCCATACCTGTTTGTCTAGTTAACTCATGTTGACATTTTAGACCTCTGGCCAGAAGATACTGCCTCTAGGAAGCCTTAATTATCTCTTCATTTGACCAAGATACTCCTGTCTGTGGCCCCGAAACTCAATACCCTTGTATTTCATTACTCATATCCCCTGGTATGGCAGTTTTCAGCTTACTCTTCTCTCCTCCACCCAACTGAATGCTAATTAATGGCAGAAAATAATATGTACACCTTAGTCATCACTGAATCTTGAACATCCAGCATCTAGAATGATTTTTCTTCTATGTAGTAAGTGTTCACTATTTGCTCAACAGCTGAATATACAAGTTTCAAAAATGTCAGTTTTGGTTTATTCATTTTTAATGAGGTGCATTAAATGCCTCTCAACTACCCTGGTATTTCCATTATAAATTATGATTGATGTTTCTATTTATTTTAAACCAGGAATAAGCCTAACTCTTAGGAGATTATGGTTAGTTTATACTTTGGGCAGATCTTAAATCAGTGCCTTAATGTAACATTTTAAGTAAAAGAAGTTTTGGGTTGGAAGTGAAGTGACTTGAGTTTGCGTAACAGACCTATCACTCAAATTCTCTGATTCAATAACTATAGTTTAAGATTGTTCTTTCTACCCAGTGAGCATCAAGTAGACTGTGAATATTAGCAATCTCACCAGCAATCCCTAAGCTCAGATCGAAGTGACTCAAAAGACTAGACCTGCTCAAATGGTTCGCGAATCCTGAAGTCTATCCGTTACCAGTGTTGGTTGGACTGAATTGTGTGTAGCGACTCTCTTCCTGTATCTGTTTCCCCTCTCTCTAAGAAGCAGCAGCCCAGGGATTCTTCTAGAAAAAGAAGAAAACTCTCTTTTTTCCTTTCTTTCATCTACCTATATATCCAACTCTCAGCATTTCTACTGCATTATTAACCGGAATTTGTCCAGTTAAAGAGTTTATAGACCTTCTTATTTCACGGTTGCTCAACAGCAGTCAGATTGGCAGGCCCAAGAGGAACTGCAGTCCTTCAAACATTTGCTGCATGAATAGGAACAGATGAGCAATAAAAAAGGAATTGTGAGAGAAACCAGTAGGCTCACAGGGGCCCCACATGTCCACATGCACCTTTTTACAGCAGGAGATGACTGCAGTCATCATCACTGCAGTACTAATTTATCTCCCTTTTGTGCTTCAAATATCTGGTTACAATCAGTCTATTTGACTCTGGGAATTCAAGTTCTCTTAATTCTCTCTGGGTCAGACTTCTGGTCTTTTCTCTCATGGTCTCACTGCAAGCTAGAGGCAGTGAGTATTCTTTTCTTTAATGGACTGATACAAGCCTAAAACAGTGTGAGATGGTTGCATCATCGACAGGGGAGGGGGTGGTATTGATGACTTTTCAAGTTTCTTCTAATCTGGATTTCAAAAATTCCATGGCTAAGCAAATGCATTGTTTTTCTTCAAAGACTGAAAACTTGCTCTTGTCCTCATAAATATTTAATCAACAAATTTTTACGCACATATTGTGCCAGGTTTCGGTTTCTGCTTTCAGTTTTATTGATCACAGCCACCTTTCGTGTTAATTTTAGACAGACTCTGCCTGGTGATTTGTGCCAGGCACCACTCCTCCCTATGGCAGTCACTATCTCTGAGCCTCTAAATTCAGTATTTGTTTATCTACATATTTCTCAAAATGTGATGCACAACTGTCTGAGTCAGAGAAGTCACTAGAGTATAGTAAGTGGTTAAGAACCTGGCTTTTGGAGTTGGATCGGCCTTGGCCACCTATCAGCTATGAAACACTGAGCAAAGCACTCAACCATGTAGAACAATTCCTGGTAGGGTAAGTCCTGAATAAATGTTAACTGTCAGAATCATGCAGAGGTTCTGTGACACTGCAGGCTCAGAGATGTTTACATGATAGAACGGATGTCTGTTTGTTGCAAAGATAATTCTTGTTTATTGAAACTTGTACAATCACTGAATTTTATGACCTCCCTGCAGTTTCCTCATTCTCCTTCTCATACCCCATCAATAACTGGGTTCAAATCCCATTCTTGTCGAGAGTTTTGCACCCGGTTACCAATGTGAGGGGGCAGTACCCTGTAAGCCAAGCAATTCTGGGATAGCAACTGAGTGAACTATAATTCAATTCAACTCTGACATGACACCATCTACCTGGAGAGAGCATCAGATCTCTTGAGTTAAGGGCTAGGTCCCACAAGAACACCCTGCACTTCAGTTGTCAATCCTAAGCCCAAGTCATTACCTGTACTTCTGATAAGTTCACTGTGAATGAATTCCCCATGACCTGGTTTAATTTGCTAGAGCAGCTCAAAGAACAGGAAACCAGATTACTTACTAGATTATTGGTTTATTACAAAGAATTATAAAGGATATGAGTCAACAGCCAGACAAAGAGATACATAGGATGAGGTTCTGAACAACAGAGCTTCTGTCCTCATAGTCTGGGTCTGGCTCAGTGAAGGTGTCCTTGGTCACGAACCCAGAAGCTATCCTGACCCCCTCCTTTAGGATATTATGAAGGCTTTGACATAGACATGATTATTTAAATCACTGACCACTGGTAATTGACTCAACCTTCAGCTCTTCTACCCTCCCCAGAAATCAGAGGTTGGGACTGAAAGCTTCACCTTTCTAGTCAAGCTGCTTTCCCCTGGCAACCAGCCCCCACCCTGATATGCTTTCCAAAAGTCACCTTTTAACATAAACTGGGTTGTGATGGGAAAAGGGCTTGTTATAAATAACAAGACTACCATTTCACCTTTAAGTTTTTGAAACAATTTCAGGAACTTGAGGACAAGAGCCTAAATATTCTAACAAAAAATCTTTCCATTGCTGAGAAAAAAAACCAAGGGTTTTGGAAGCTGTGAGCCAGGAACTATGGAAGAAGAACAGGTATATATGAGAAATAGATTTTGGTCAACTGAATGACCAAATATGTGTCCCCTGTAAATTGCACTTGTCTTTTCCCAGATGTATCATTCAGACAAGTTGCTTGAACTCTCTAAGCTTCAATTTTTTTCTTGCACACACAAATAGAGGCAAAGTTTTCAAGGCCCCCAAATGAATAAAATTAAGTAACATAGAATACACAATAAAATTATAGCTACTGAAACTGAGCAGGACCCTGTGGATCCCTCCCAGGTACAAAAGCCCCTCTGTGGTCCTCACTTCTTGTTTTTGGAGAAAGGCTTTAGTTTCCTAGCCCGTCCTGAATTTCAAAGAGTAGACACAAGTACTTAAGAATTTAGCGCTTTTTCTTTTTTCTCTCTCAGTTTTCTCTCTTTGACCCTTTCTGGTTCTATCCAACAGATATGACTGGGTTAGAAATAAGTGGTGCACAAGAAAGTAAACGTCCCTCCCACAGTGGCACTAATTTTAATAGGCAAATACATATTAAAAATTAGGAAGAAAAACCCAATCATAATTGATTCTAATAAATTCTATGAAGAATGGCATAGTATTTAGTTGAAGGAACAGGAAAAGAAACTAAAAAAGTTTATCTGAAATTTTTTTTAAGATGGCACTTAGAGATTTGGAGTCCACTTCTAACTGCAAAGCTGTTCATATGCTACTAATAAATACAAACACAGAATACAATAATGTTTTCATAGACCTACATTGTGCATCCAAACCCCTGGACTTAAGATTATTTCATCTTGAGCAATGGTGGGAGCTTTGGAATCATGATATCTTCCAAGAACAATATCCATGATAGTCAAAGAAGATAAATTCACTAACTTAGATATATTTGCTATGATATTAACATCCTCATCATTCTCTTCTAAAAAAACAATAAAATCTTCCCACAGGCATTCCTTAAAGCAATAACTCCAGAATAGTCCTTTTGAGAACATAGTACATTATTCTCTTATTGCAGAAACCTGCTCACTAGGGTTAGGTTTACTTGATCAGACTTGGGTACTTGTCCCTCAGAAGAGCTAATACACAGACAAGTCAGCACCCCATGAAGTGGTCTGGTATAAAGCATAAGCTAGACAAAGTACATAGCCTTTCTAAGCAATCTGAATTAGCAAACATTTAATGATGTCGATAGCAGTGGGGTAGTTTTCAGAGTCCATGAGGTAGAGAAGGGCAAGGTCTGGGAGAGTCTGAGAAAGTCACGTGATAAGGCTGCAGATGACACTATGAGAGAAAGATAGAGTAAAAGACAATGAAGCCAGTTTTAGTTAACTAAAAAAAAAAAAAAGAAAAAATGAAGAGAGAAGTAGAGATCCAGAGACTATCTTAGTTACACTAATTTTAGAAACCTAGAGTAAATATCTACAAGTGCCTGATGCCAGATTCTCAAGAATTTTGCTCTGGTTTCAATTTCTGAGAAATAGCTGGCAAATCACAAGGGAATTCAAAATTCAAGTTGAGACTAAACCAGATAAACGTCTAAGTGTTTTCTAATTATGAGAGTTTATAAGCAATGCTCCAAATCATTATGCCCATGCAGCTTATTGTCTGTATCAACATTATTTATAAATTTGTTGTCTTCATCAACGTAACCATTCTACAAATGCATTGCCCAAAGAGATAAAAATCACATATAACTTTTCTATTTATCCCAGGTTCTTTACAAAAATATTATTTAAATAAACAACAACACTTAAACTCTTCCATCAGTTCAGTCCAATCGATCAGTGTTGTCTGACTCTTTGCGACCCCACGGACTGCAGAATGCCAGGCTTCCATCACCAACTCATGGAGCTTTCTCAAACTCATGTCCATTGAGTCAGTGATACCATCCAACTATCTCATCTTCTGTCATCCCCTTCTCCTCCCACCTTCAATCTTTCCCAGCATCAGAGTCTTTTCCAGTGAGTCAGTTCTTCGCATCAGGTGGCCAACATACTGGAGCTTCAGCTTTAGCATCAGTCCTTCCAATGAATATTTAGGACTGATTTCCTTTAGGATTGACTGGTTGGATCTCCTTGTAGTCCAAGGGACTCTCAAGAGTCTTCTCCAACACCACAGTTCAAAAGCATCAGTTCTTCAGCACTCAGCTTTCTTTGTAGTCCAACTCAGACCTCCATACATGACTATGGGAAAAACCATAGCTTTGACTAGATGGACCACTGTCGGCAAAGTAAACGTCTCTGCTTTTCGATATGCTATCTAGATTGGTCATACCTTTTCTTCCAAGGAGCAAGCGTCTTTTAATTTCATGGCTACAGTCACCATCTCCAGTGATTTTGGAGTACAAGAAAATAAAGTCTGTCTCTGTTTCCATTGTTTCCCCATCTATTTGCCATGAAGTGATGGGACTGGATGCCACAATCTTTGTTTTCTGAATGTTGAGTTTTAAGCCAGTTGTTTACTCTCCTCATTCACTTTCATCAAGAGGCTCTTTAGTTCCTCTTCACTTTTTGTCATAAGAGTGGTGTCATCTGTGTATTTGAGGTTATTGATATTTCTCCCAGCAATCTTGATTCCAGCTTGTGCTTCATCCAGCCCAGCATTTCCCATGATGTACTCTGCATATAAGTTAAATAAGCAGGGTGACAATATACATCCTTGATGTACTCCTTTCCCAATTTGGAACCAGTCTTTTGTTCCACGTCTGGTTCTACCTATTGCTTCTTGACCTGCATACAGGTTTCTCAGGAGGCAGGTCAGGTGGTCTGCTATTCTCATCTCTTTAAGAATTTTCCACAGTTTGTTGTGATCCACACAGTCAAAGGCTTTGGCATAGTCAATAAAGCAGAAGTAGATGTGTTTCTGGAATTCTCTTGCTTTTTCTATGATCCAACTGATGTTGGCAATTTGATATCTGGTTCCTCTGCCTTTCCTAAATCCAGCTTGAATATCTGGAAGTTCTCGGTTCACATACTGTTGAAGCCTGGCTTGGAGAATTTTGAGCATTATTTTGCTAGTGGGTGAGATGAGTGCAGTTGTGCAGTAGTTTGAATATTCTTTGGCATTGTCTTTCTTTGGGATTAGAATGAAAACTGACCTTTTCCAGTCCTGTGGCCACTGCTGAGTTTCCCAAATTTGCTGGCATATTGAGTGCAGCACTTTCACAGCATCATCTTTTAGGATTTGAAATAGTACAGCTAGAATTCCATCACCTTGATTAGCTTCGTTCGTAGTGATGCTTTCTAAGGCCCACTTGACTTCACATTCCAGGATGTCTGGCTCTAGGTGAGTGATCACATCATCGTGGTTATCTGGGTCAAGAAGATCTTTTTTGTACTGTTCTTCTGTGCATTCTTGCCACTTCTTCTTAATATCTTATGCTTCTGTTTCAGTTCAGTTCAGTCACTCAATCATGTCCGACTTTTTGTGACTCCATGAACCACAGCACACCAGGCCTCCCTGTTCATCACCAACTCCCGGAGTTCACTCAGACTCATGTTCATTGAGTTGAAGATGCCATCCAACCATCTCATCCTCTGTCAGCCCCTTCTCCTCCTGCCCTCAATCTTTCCCACCATCAAGGTCTTTTCAAGTGAGTTAGCTCTTCACATCAGGTGGGCAAGTACTGGAGTGTCAGCTTCAACATCAGTCCTTCCAATGAACACCCAGACTGATCTCCTTTAGGATGGACTGGTTGGATCTACTCGCAGTCCAAGGGACTCTCAAAAGTCTTCTCCAACACCACAGTTCAAAAGCATCAATTCTTCGGCCCTCAGCCTTCTTCATAGTCCAACTCTCACATTCATACATGACTACTGGAAAAACCATAGCCTTGACTAGACGGACCTTTGTTGACAAAGTAATGTCTCTGCTTTTTAATATGCTGTCTAGGTTGGTCATAACTTTCCTTCCAAGGAGTAAGCATCTTTTAATTTCATGGCTGCAATCACCATCTGCAGTGATTTTGGAGCCCCCAAAAATAAAGTCAGCCACCTTTTCCACTGTTTCCCCATCTATTTGCTATGAAGTATGAGACCAGATGCCATGATCTTAGGTTTCTGAATGTTGAGCTTTACTTTCTTCAGTTTAAGTCTGAAGCTAGCAATAAGGAGTTCATGTTCTGAGCCACAGTCAGCTCCTGTCATTGTTTTTGCTGAATATATAGAGCTTTTCCATCTTTGGCTGCAAAGAATATAATCAATTTGATTTTGGTATTGACCATCTGGTGATGTCCATGTGAAGAAACTTCTTTTGTGTTGTTGAAAGAGGGTATAGGATTAAATAAAAATTGACGCCCCATGAATCTTCCAGTCACAGTGTCCACAATGATATCAAAATCCTTACGCAATCCTAGTTAAATTTCTTCATTACAAGACTCCAAAACCTCATAAAAATTCTACCTTTTCTCTCCACACTCCAATATTTTATTAGGAGTCTGCCAAGATAGAACATTCTCTTACCATAGCAAGAAAAAAAATTCAGGTTTTCTTATCAACAGATTGTTTTCTCTTTTAATTTCATGTGGTGAAGAGTAAGACCAGAAAGGTAAAATGATAATAATAATACCCATGTAACTTTCAGAACCTGAAAGCATTATACAATACTTTTGTTCATTTACTTTATGCATTGTAGGACTCTGTCAAGTGACCTGAATTAATCAGGATTGTATCTCTCTTCCCACCCACTCCCACTATTCTCTTTCCAGAATTCTTATGCCAGCCAGGTCATTTCTCTCACTCCTGCCTTTAAAAATGGAGGCACATCTGTTCCCATTTCATTTTCTACAGGTCTCTAAACTGCTCTGGGTGAGCCTCTTCTTCATCTCTGTAAATCTATCTCCATTTTATTTTCATTCCAAATTGTAAATATTTGAATTCTGTAATAGATCAAACCTTTGTTAAAACTCCTTTCAAATTATATTAATATTAGGCTGTGATGGCTGGAAAACGTTAGGCTGTGATTTTTCTTTTTCTGCCTGTCTGCATGCCTGTGTGTGTGTGTGTATGTGTGTGCACGCACAATGTCAAAAGAGAAAAACACAGAAACACATAAATGTCTACCAACATCAGTCCTTTCACCAAATAGCAACCAAATTAAAAAGAAAACCTTAGATAAATTCAGGTCCATATTTCAGAAGTGAATGAGGACCTCTTTATTTTCAATGCAATAGAAATGCAAAGAGGAGGAAATCAATGCAAACCAGTATGTCTTGGATCAGCACATTTTAAAACAAAATGTACCTTTGTATCTAAAAATCTGAGAGCCATGAATATTTAACAGAGAGAGAAAAGAATGATTTTGTCAGTGCGTAAAGCAAGTCCCAGGGAAGCTTAAATTCTGCTGCCTTCTATTAGCTTCTCTGCTTGGTAAACAATATGAGTCATTCAGGGAAAGGAGAGGAAGGAGGTAAGAACTGGGGGAGGCTAGTGAGAGGGGACTTCTGAGTCTTGGAAAGGGGCAGACTCAGGAATACTAGTGGAGGAGAGAGAAAGATGAAGATTACTGCCAGCCTGTGGTCATGAGCTCTCTGGCTGGGGATAGAGCAGCTGGAGATAGTCCGTGAAGAGAATTTCCAAAATCCTGCCTGTTCTGGAAGCCAAAGTAAGCAGGGAGTGGCTGCTGGATCTAAGGGATAGATTTGGCTACTCCAGGATGCAAATCTTGTCCAGTTAATCTCTTCAAGGCTCTATTTCCTTACCTCTTAAAAGACAGTAATACCAGCTCCCTGCTTTAGGATAATATCTTGGGGATAAATGAAGCACATTAGCCAAAATCCATGCTAAATATTTGATGGCTGTGTCTGAAGCCACACAAGGGAATATTTGAGCAGCTTACCAGCTTCATGGGGGAAAGATCCTTAATGTGGCATAATTCAGGACTTTTATTACAGCCCAACCCCTGTCATTACAACTCAAATAATGCTCCCAGGAGCTTGCCTTAAACCCAGAAAACAACATCCTGCAGGCTAATGATATATTGATTCTTTGGCTATGAAGTCTGCACAAAAGGAAAATGCTATCAGTGGGCTGGGATAGTGTAAGAGGGTGAGGTTCCATTAAGCAATACTAATCAGTAAATTCAGGTGGTCCTTCAGATTTCCCTCCCCCCAACCCCTCACCATTATCCTGTTGAGCTTCAGATTGGCACTTTAATCCCTTAACGTTTGATAGATGAATTCTGCTATAGGGAATACAGTGTTGTGTGGAATGAATTTTGGACTGGGAGCCCAAAACCAGGATTGTCATCCTAACTCTGCAGTCAACACCAATCATGAATCTGAGTAAGGTTTTATTTTTAAAATGTCAGTTTTTCAGTCTATTAAAAAAATAATTTCTGTAGTTCTTTGTATAATAGAGGAAGGGAGGAAGAGACCTTCATTATGGGTAACACATATCACTTCCCTGTTTATGCTTTTTCTAACCACTCTGAGCTTAGAGCATGTATTTCAAGGCTATAAGTTTTGATTATAAGCTATAAGCCTTGCTGGAGGCTGTCACAGCCTGCACAACCATTAACTAATTAAGAGTGAGCAAATCAAGTTGTCAGAAACCTCTAAAACTAATAAGTTCTAGTATATTGGAAGGTTTTATTTTTTTTTTTTTCTTTTTTTTAATGTAAGTAGGTACAGGGCAATCCCATCACTCCAAGGCCAGGCATGCTTAGCACAAGGTATCAGCAGATGACCCTTGAAAAGAAGATTTCTCATTAAATGCACTAGCCCTGAGGCCATTACTTCCCTCAAAGCTGTCCTTGGTGCCTTAATTTTGGATGAAAATGCAGATATTCAGAGGAAATAAGAAGACAGCATCCAGGCGGTCTTCTAGGAATCTCTTGAGCCCTCAGGCAATCAATCTAGAAGCAAAAGTCTCTTACACAAAGGGACACTTGACATTCATCAATTATCCACCTTAGCTGACTAATTCCTCTTTATGGCCTCTTGGTGATCACACCAGAGCAGAGGTGCCATCTATATGAAGGTTGACTTTGTATCAGCTGAAACATGGAGCCACCCAGGAGCTATAGAATAATAGATGCTCAGGGATTGTTCTATTAGAGATGGAGGTAATTGGCAGAGGAGCATCTGACTAGGACACATCTCCAAGTAAGACATACTTATCCTAGCAATATGAATGGAATCATTCAGCAAATAGGTACAGAGTTTCTACTCTGAACTCACATTTGTACCTGAGGACAGAGGATGAAGAGTTGAGAAGACAGGGTCCCCTCCACCCAAATACCTTAGCATAGCTTCTAGTGGAGATACAGAGATGTTAACAATCTCTGGGCCACAGATGGTTAATAAAAATAAAAAACATGTGTACCCCTCTCATTGCATCAGGTGATAAGGAAAGACATTAAAAAGAGGCAATATCTGAGCAGAGACTCGAAGGATGAGTAGGATTTATGAGTGTAAACAAACAGAGGGAAGGCCATTCCAGGCAGAGAAAATATTACTTGCAATGGCAAGGTCTGTAAAATAAAGATTAAAAAAAAAAAAAAAAAACAGTTTGGGATGAAGAGGCACTGCTGAGATACTTGTCTGCCCAACAGAATTACCCACAGTTTTATGCCATCGTTTAGGGAAGCCAGGATCAAATATTTAGCAGGTGCAGGGCTTGATTGATTGCAAATAGCAGAGCCCTTCCGGGGAGGCTGGGAGGAGCCTAGATGGAGTTCCGGTCTAAGATGGCGCCGTAGGGGGCCTGACCGGCGCCACCTCCCACGAACACACCGACCGCACAGCTGCACGGGGCACAAAGTCCTCTGAAAAACACCTGAACACAGCCTGACTCCTGCACAACCAGCAAACGAGAGCAAGCCCGCCTGAAGGCAGGTGGGCGAGACCTGGCCACCCCCGCCGCTTCAAGCGGCGACCCTGCCCCACGGGGGTGCCGCCCCCTGAGGGAGACAGACCCGGGGCCTCTCCCCGAGGAGGCCTTGAAGCCACTCGGGGCGCCCCAGCTTTTAAGGCCTGCGCCCGAGAGCCACGCCCCCGGAACCTCCGGGGAGGAAGAGTGACGGGCGCCGCCCCGCCGCCGCGGGGCTGCAGCCTGTGGGGCGGGGCTGAGCTTCGCCCGGACTCACCTGCCTCAGGAGCAGCGCCCGGCGGCTGCTGGACCTTGGGGGCGAGGCTCATCTGCTGGTCTGGGAGCATCGAAGTGAAGGACAGGTTCTGATCTGACAGACATGTGGAGGCAGGCGGAAGTGTTCGGTGGGTCGAACACTGGCAGGCACCGTCTTTACGCTCGTGTGGTCCTCTGGCGGCCGGACGCCATCTTAACGGCGGACGGTGGGCTCCCGCCCGATGCCCCGGCTCCCACCGCGGGCCTCCCCCTGCAGTGTGCTCCCCCTCCGCCTCTCCTGCAGTGTGCTCCCCCTGCAGTGTGCTCCCCCTGCAGTGTGCTCCCCCTGCTGTGTGCTCCTCCTGCAGTGTGCCCCTCCGCCTCCGCCTGCACTGTGCTCCTCCGCCTCCTCCTGCAGTGTGCTCCCCTGCAGTGTGCTCCTCCGCCTCCGCCTGCACTGTGCTCCTCCGCCTCCTCCTGCAGTGTGCTCCCCCTGCAGTGTGCTCCCCCTCCGCCTCTCCTGCAGTGTGCTCCCCCTGCAGTGTGCTCCCCCTGCAGTGTGCTCCCCCTGCAGTGTGCTCCTCCTGCAGTGTGCCCCTCCGCCTCCGCCTGCACTGTGCTCCTCCGCCTCCTCCAGCACTGTGCTCCGCCGCCTCCGCCTGCACTGTGCCCCTCCGCCTCCTCCTGCACTGGGCTCCTCCGCCTCCTCCTGCAGTGTGCTCCTCCGCCTCCTCCTGCAGTGTGCTCCTCCTGCAGTGTGCTCCCCCTGCAGTGTGCCCCTCCGCCTCCTGCAGTGTGCCCCTCCTGCAGTGTGCCCCTCCTGCAGTGTGCTCCCCCTGCAGTGTGCTCCCCCTGCAGTGTGCTCCCCCTGCAATGTGCTCCTCCGCCAAAGCTTCTGCACGCAGCGGGCTGGGGTTACCGGCAGCTGCTGCCCTGAGACTCCTGAATATCGCCTGGCTCTGATGACTCTCGGGCTTCCATGCCTGGGTCCCACAGGACGGTCACTCACAGAGAAAGGGTTATTAAATGGACAGCTGCCCCCTCCAGGGCACGGCCGGAGGGCCACAGGCCCCGTGTATAGTCTTTCTGTGACAGTGGCCTATTAGCTAATCCACTGAGCTTCAGGCTGAAGGGCAGGCTTCTAATTAAACACCCGTCTCAGGGCTGAGTGTCACCCTGTCTGAAGACCTGGGAGGGTGGGTGCTGTCTCCAGAGCGCCAGGACCTCCCAACGGGGAACATCTGTAAAAGCGCGGCGCTGGGGTCTCTATGACAGCTGCCCAGGGGACACCCCTTGATTGTCTGGCTCTGGTGGCCTGGAGGGCTGGCTCCCATGGACCGTACCTGTCAGAGAGAGCTCCTGGCAGGCGGCCACCCTGGGGCACTGCATGGACATTGGACCGAGTCGCACCCCCAGGCTTTCTGTCCTGGCGTTTCTGGATGCGGGGCGGGCTTCCACACACCTCGAGGCCACCTGATAAGGTAAGCCTGTGTATTTACACTTTCCCTCTGCCTCCCTGCTGCTGCTGCTAAGTCGCTTCAGTTGTGTCCGACTCTGTGCGACCCCAGAGACGGCAGCCCACCAGGCTCTCCCATCCCTGGGATTCTCAAGGCAAGAACACTGGAGTGGGTTGCCATTTCCTTCTCCACTCTGCATCCCTACTGCTTGCAAATATCTCCCAGACAGGAGCCTATACACCCCTTTGGAGTTCAGACTGTTATGACTGCTGCCCAGGGGATGCCCCTAGATCACCTGGCTCTGATTTCAGGAAGACTTAAGCTTGTGTTTCCCGAGAACTGTATATATTCGCATACTTTGAAAGCTGCTGCCTTTTGGCCCGGCTTCCAATCAGCATAAATTGAGGTCCTGACCCAGATCCTCCTGTCTGGGACGCTAAGAGGTCTTGGCGCTCCCTTGACTACTGGGAGCCATTAAAAATAAAATAGGCAAAACAAGTATCATATATTAATGCATATTGGTGGAATCTAGAAAAACGGTATAGATGAACTTGTTTGCATGGCAGAAATAGGGATACAGATGTAGAGAACAGTCATATGGACACTAAGAGGGGGGAAAAGGAGGTATAGGATGAATTGGGAGATTGCGATTGACATATATACACTACTATGCATAAAATAGATAACCAATGAGAGCCTGCTGTATAGCATAGGGAACTCTACTTAATATTCTGTGGTGACCTAAATAGGAAGGAAATTCAAAAAAGAAGGGATATTTGTATACATATAGCTGATTCACGTCACTGTACAGCAGAAACTAACACAACTTTGTAAAGCAATTATGCTGCTGCTGCTGCTAAGTCGCTTCAGTCGTGTCCGACTCTGTGCGACCCCACAGATGGCAGCCCACTGGGCTCCGCCATCCCTGGGATTCTCCAGGCAAGAACACTGGAGTGGGTTGCCATTTCCTTCTCCAGTGCATGAAAGTGAAAAGTCAAAGTGAAGTCACTCAGTCGTGTCTGACTCAGCGACCCCATGGACTGCAGCCCACCAGGCTCCTCCATCCATGGGATTTTCCAGGCAAGAGTACTGGAGTGGGGTGCCATTGCCTTCTCCGAAAGCAATTATATCCCAATATTAAAAAGATAATCTGATGAAGAGTGATTTCAAAAATAAATAAATAAAACAGGCTTCACAGACAATAACAGGGGTTTGAGAAACAGCTTAGAGCTGGGACAGGGTTGAATGTTTAGGTTCATCTCATACATGAGGCCACTCTTTCAAGACTGGGAGCTTTGACTGGTTTATCTAATGCATAGAAACAAAGACAGAGGGTCAAACAAAATGGAGAAACATAGGAATAAGCTCCAAACAAACAAAATAAATAAATAAAACCTTAGAATTGTTATATTATGTGTAGGAGGAGTGGGGAGGTACTATATATGTAGGAGAAGAATAAGGAGATTCAATTCAATGAGGAGAGTGAAAAGTGACACTGAAG
Source organism: Cephalophus harveyi (assembly GCA_006410635.1). Taxonomy (NCBI): domain Eukaryota; kingdom Metazoa; phylum Chordata; class Mammalia; order Artiodactyla; family Bovidae; genus Cephalophus; species Cephalophus harveyi. The sequence goes on from SJYT01033146.1 coordinate 53,095, forward strand.
TGGGATGGCAACAGTGGACACAGTATGATGCAAGAGATACACGGTGGAATTAGCACTGTGGTTTGTGATTGACATGGTGAAGTGGATGAGGAAGATCAAAAGACATCTTACCTGTATTGGGTGTGTTAGTGAAACTTCCCCACTCAAATTCTCTCACTTTCGTAAGTGCCAACGCATGCGTTGACTCAGTTGATAACAACACAAAGCTGTGACAGTCGGTGGTGTTTTCAGGATAGCAGAAATTGAATAGCAGGGAGTTTTTTTCTTAGTTTTTCTAATCAACAGTCATTGAACTTCACTGCACATTCTAAGCACAGTATATGTATTTTGGGGGAAAAAATAGTAAAAGTCCTTGAGACTCCATCCAGACTCTGAGGTGGAACCTGTTACCCTGTGTGGCCTGATTCTCTCATCCAATGAGTCTGTTAAATTTGGAAGGCCAATTTCGGAAACTGTATTTTACGGGTTTAGAATGTAGCTCAGAAAGAGGTCCAAATGGATGTTTTGATGTCCATTTGGACTGGATAGAGCTCTCTTTGGGTTTCTTTATGTGTTTTGTTTGTTTGTTTGCTTCTTTGTTTTTGAGTGTGCTTTAAAGAGTTGAAGTTTCTGGGCAAGTAAATGTGAAGATACAGGTGTGTACTTGCCTAGAGATCAAAAGTATTATCTGGGAGTCAGAATATATAACACATAATGAGATAAAATAATTAATGGATTATTTATTCACTAACTAGATAAGTATTTATGGACTTTCAAACCTTGTAAAACATGCAATGGGTATAAATAAACAGAGTCTAAAAATGAATTTTAATACTCAATGATGAGTATTATGGAGTTATGAAGTGTCTTGGGAATGGATGCATCTAGCCATGAACTGTTTCCTATTAAGCTCAGGACTGCTTATGTCATTAGTAGAGGAACTAGGTAGGGAATGCATAATAATTCATTTATCAATATTTAGTTTGGGGGGCTTCCCTGGTGGCTCAGATAATAAAAAATCCATCTGCAATGCAGGAGACCCAGGTTCAATCCCTGGATTGGGAAGATGCCTAGAGAAGGAAATAGCTACCCACTCCAGTATTCTTACTTGAAGAATTCTATGGACAGACGAGCCTGGCAGGCTGCAGTCCACGGGGTCACAAAGAGCCAGACATGGCTGAGTAACTAACACACACTATTTAATATTTACCTGTGTTTCAGATATTGAGCTAGGTTTGGGTTGAATGTAAGATTAATCAAATACATCCTTCTCTCTAGACATTTATAGAACCAGTCATGGTAAGACGTGGACACAAGTAATTTTGAAATTAAGAGTCCATGCTGAGTACCTTGGCAGAATAAGCACTGCAGGCTTGAGAAGAAGGAGTTGAGTACAGGTGAGAGATCCATCAAGAAAGTCTTCAATATTCAGGCAAACATTAATAAAAATAAAATAGGTTTTAGGAAACATAATAGGGGAATTGGACTTACTGGCCCTTGTGAGAAGATCAGACATTTGGTACCAAATGTGTCCATTCTATCTTTCAAACATTTGTTCTCAACTCTGCGCTCGCTGCACTGCTTGTTTAAATCACATCCTCCTTTGTCTCACTCTTGAACTGCTTCTCAGCAAACAATCTTTTTGTCTTCCCTCTCAGATCCTTTTTTGTCAATGTTGACCACTCTAACCAAGTACCATAGACTTAGTGGCTTATAAACAACAGAAATTTATTTCTATCAGTTCTGGGGTCTGGTGGTCTAAGATCAGGGTGCCAACATGGTCAGGTTCTGGTAAGGACCCTCTTCCTAGTTGCAGACTGCCAAGTTCTCATTAAATCTTTACATGGTGGAGAGTAGAGAGAGCAAGTCAGATCTTTCAGGACTTTTACAAGTGTTCTCACTTCAGTCTCATCACTTCATGTCAAATAGCAGGGGAGAAAGTGGAAACAGTGGCAGATTTCATTTTTGGGGCTCCAAAATTGCTGCAGATGGTGACTACAGTCACAAAATTATAAGACACTTGCTCCTTGGAAGAAAAGCTATTAGTGTATTAAAGCTAGATAGCATATTAAAAACACATCACTTTGCTGACAGAGGTCCATCTAGTCAAAGCGATGGTTTTTCCAGTAGTCACGTATGGACATGAGTTGGACCATAAAGGCAGAGCATTGAAGAATTGATGCTCTTGAACTGTGGTGCTGGGAAAGACGCCTGCGAGTCCCTTGGACGAAAGGAGATCAAACCAGTCAATTTTAAAGGAAATCAACTATGAATATTCATAGGAAGGACTGATGCTGAAGCTGCATACTTTGGTCACCTGATGCGAAGAATTGACCCTGGAAAAGACCCTGATGCTGGGAAAGATTGAGGGCAAGAGGAGAAGGTGATAACAGAGGATGAGTTGGTTGGATGGTATCATCGACTCAGTGGACATGAGTCTGAGCAAACTCCAGGAGGTAGTGAAGGCCAGGGAAGGCTTCTGTGCTGCAGTCCATGGGGTGAGAAAGATTGGACATGACTTAGCAACTGAACAACAACACGTGCTCTCATTTCTTTCATGAGTGCTCTGCCCTGTGACTCCATCTAATACTAATTACCCTCAAAGGGCCCACTTCTTTAGACCATCACATTGGAGAGTAGGGTTTCATCATAGGCATTCTGGGGAGACACAAGCATTCAGTTCATACAGGCCCCTTGTAAGTTTCCTTCACTCTGACCAATCATTTGTCTCCATAGAAAATAAGCTTCGGTATTCATTTACTGGTTTCATATCTCCAATGCTGCTTTTAAGAAAAGCAGCTGTTACCACTAGTTCCAATAACCTTATCTCCCCCATCATGTCACCCTTATAATCATGGTGTAGCAATTTGAAACTTTCTTTTTCTCTAAATTGCTGTCTTATAATTACATGCATTTTCAATGTGCTGACCCCTCACCTCAGCCTAGAATTGACCCCTCACTCTGTGGACCCAGAAATTTCTTCCCACAGAAATTAGTCATCCTGTTTTCTGTGTTGTGATCTTTGAATCTTGGTTTCCCTTTCATCTTTGTTTCTGGTACTGTACTTATCTCATCTTTTGGAATTAGCTCTTTATAGATCCCCACTGGACTATAAGTTCTTAGAAACCATGTCTATATTTTGTATAAGATTTTAATATTATATACAGAATCTGTTAATTTTGATCCCTTAATTTTTGGTATTCTCGTAATCTATATTTTTGGTAAAATAATAATTTATAGATTTTCAGTGTCTCCAGTTGTACCCTTGCTGTAATAGATATTCAACAAAAGATTACTGAGTGACTCATCAGATGAATGTGTAATGGTTAGTTAGAACTAGCTTCATCCACCATTTCCATTATATATTCTCCATGTAACTTTGCACAACTTTCTTGACTTGTTCAAGGTTTATGTTCATTATCTATAAAATGAGGATAATAATACTTAGCTCATTGTGAGGATTAAGTGAAATAATTATTGTAAAGTACTTGGCTCCATTCCTGGCCTGTCTTATGCTCTTAATAAATTATTTATGTTAAATCTATTGCTATTAATTACTGTTTTAACCCAAGCAAGGCTCATCCTCCATAAACTTTATTTTCTCTCATCTTTTTAAATAAAAAAAGGGGAAATAAAAATTTCCATCTTGCCCTCCTTATAAGACTTAAGTAATTATCCAATTAAACATTATGTCTTAGAATACTTTGAAAATATAACAAACCATATGATTGTTAGTAGTAATTATATTTCTCAGAACCTTAGGACACTTGGAAGAGATGAGGATGTGGTGGCTATAAATTCTCTGTGACTAACATGAAAACTGTTTATAGGAACTCGGAATGTTGTCATAGTTGATTCTGTGTCACCCAAGGTTAAGAATTGTAGGTGAGATTAATACAGTCAAAAGTTTCCTTTTAATCATGGCTCACATTATAAATCAGTTATTGCATCTTTCCCCTGTCCTGGTAACTGCCTAATGCAGGTAGAATTATTAGCTGCTGTTCTGCCTCAAAGTACACATTTGTACCATCATAATTAGTCTGGCCTGTAGTGATAGGATGATTAAGGGGTGTTTCTGTCAAGATTTTGTCATTCAAGATTTAAAAGCAAGCGGTTCTTAATATCTTGCCCAGGTCATTGTGAAATCATCAGTAATACTGCAATAGACAAAGGAGCACTTATTATTCTTTCACCAAATTATTCAGGACTCTTAAACATTTAGCAAAAATACTAATTTATCTATTCAAAAGCTATTATCTCCCACAAGACCCATAGCAGTTGGTGGAAAAATAGAAACTTCTTCCATGAAAGCGTTCTTAACCACTGTGGGCTACAGTATTTCTCTCCATTCCTATTAAATTTACAGTGAATTCTCCTTGTTTTTTCTCATAATTGCATGACTTATAATACAATTGGAATTGTTCCAGGTGTGTATTCAGCTAGATGATTTACTAGCCAAATAACTTAAAAATTATAAGTCCTAGTTTCTTTATCTGTGAAATGAGGATAATAATCTTGCCCTGCCTAGCCACCTCCCCACAAAATTTATGTATTTCAAATGACATATTGAATTTGAAAATAATTTTCAAAATAAAAATAACTATTTGGTTTTACTTAAATGTTGGTTTCCCACAATTTTAAATTTAGCTCTTGCTTTATATACTTTCTAAAAACACCTGTTTCTTCTCATAGCCTTAATTAGTGCTTTTTAAAGCTGGTAATTCTGAAATCCATCTCTGTACCTCCTGTCTCTCATCATGATAGAGACATCCATATATCATGTCTTATAATCTAAAATTTATCAAATTTAACATCTGTAGGTGTTTGCTCATCCTTTTCTCTCCATATGTGTCTCTGTGTGTTTCCTTACTTCAGTGAGTGATACTTCCAACCACCTGGTTCCTGCAGCCCTGAACTGGGTATACCTGATTTCTTGTTAATTCTTACTAACTGTGACATTTAAACATCCGCTAACTCTGGTCAAACACCCCTCAAATTTGACTCCTTTTTCAGCCCTGGATCATGATAATGATACTTAAAGAAGCATAATCGGGCTTCCCCAGGGGCTCCGTGGTAAAGAACCCTCCTGCCAGCGCAGGAGACACGAGTTCAGTTCCTGATCCAGGAAGACCCCACATGCCACGGAGCAGCTAAGCCCTGGAACCAAAGCTATTGAGCCTGTGCTCTAGAGCCCGGGAGCCGCAACTTCCAAGCCCATGTGCCACAGCTGCTGAAACCCTTGTGCCCTAGAGCCCATGCTCCTCTACAGGAGACGCCACTGCCGCGAGAAAGCCTTGCACTGCAGCTAGAGAGTAGCTCCCACTAGAGAAAAGCTCGCGCAGCAATGAAGGCCCAGCACCGCCGAAAATAAATTAAAAAAATTATCTTTAAAAAGACTCATAGTAGAATCTTAGAATCTCAAAGAATCTGACTGGCTTACAGAAGCCTCCTAACTGGCTTCTCTAGTTCCTGACATGCTTCTCACACAGCTAGACATAGCTTTATAAATGAAGCAGGGAGCCTACTCCTGTCTAACACCTATAAATAACAACTATTATTCCCAAGACAGTCTCCAAACTCAAGCATGGCTTACATGCTTTAGAGCAACTCTTCTCAAATTTAATGTGTATAAGCATGACTTGGACATCCTGTTAAACTATAGTTTCTGATCCAATGTGTTTGGAGTACAAGTCCAGGACTAAGATGAACTGAGCAACACACCCTAAGCAGACATGTTCGGGTGGCCCCTACTGTCAAGGCTGTGCTAGTACCAACCCCATACTTTGCACGAGCCTGAAAGTGAGTTCCTCCTTAAATTGGGTGCCTTAGATGCTACACTTGTCAAGCTCCCAGGTGATGCTGATGCGCTTGTTTTAAGACACAAGGTCAGAAGATAATCTTGAATGGTCACTACTTATCTACCTAATTTTATGTCTCAGGATTTCTCAAGCCCTACCTGTTAGCCATCATATGTGATGTGCTACTTTTTTCACTTCTGGGTGCATGTTGTTTCTTTTTGAAATGATTTGTACCCTTAATCTCCTTGGCCTGTGGGTTCTCCACGTTCTTATATGTCACTTTCTGCAGGATGACTCCTTTGATTTTAAAACAATGGGTTAGGTACTGCTAGGTACCTATCTTTTTTCCTTCCACAGCACCATTTATACCTCATCTTTAGCATTTATCCATTGCCATTATAATAATCTGTTTAGTTGTTTATTTCTAAACACCAGATTTGTGAATTAAAAATATGAGCTTTTTTATTACTTCAGGTTATGCTGTCTTCTAAAATTACTTTAAAATTCTTTAGCAATGTCTTTTATAGTGCTCACATTAACTTGCAGTGCAGTGTGTATACTCAATAAATATTTCATATCAATAAAAACAGGCACCAGTTTGCCTCTACTGAAGTCATTCAGTGAATAATTGTTAATTATGCACCTGCTAAGTGCTATGATTGCAGTGGTGAACCACAGTAACTCCTGATTTTCACCGCATTTATAGTTTAGGTATTTTTAACATTAACAGTTTTTTTTTGTTTGTGCTTCTCAGTTTGCAGAATTTTAGTTCCCTGACCAGGGATGGAACCCAAAACCTTGCAATGAAAGTGTTGAGTCCTAACCATAGGACACCAGGGAATTCCCCAAATTTTTTCATGATAAAAGGTTCAAACATATGACAATGGAAAACTGATACCTGAATACAAAGAATTTAATAGTGAAAGTTAGTGAAAAATAGAAGCAATGGTAGAAGGAAAAAGGCTTAGAAACCATAGGCAAGCAACAAAGGGAATTTGAAGCAGGCAAAAAGCAGCATGTAGTGGAAAATGCACTAGACTTGGGTTTGAATCCTATCTTGCTAGTTGTGTGACCATAGGTAAGTTACTTCCTCTCTCTGAGTATCTTGCTCTCGGTATGAAAGTAATTATAGCATTGCCTATTTCTCCAAACCATTGTGTGGATAAATAACCTTAATTCAGGCTGCAGACTTTAATGCTGGTAGGATCTGAGCATGCTGAAGGCAGTTCTTGCATGGCCCTTTCTGCTCTGACATGACATGCCCCCCCCCCCCATCTCTAAGGTGTGTATAAGGGAGTCATGCAAGGGACTGAGAGGAGCAGGCGGGGAAGTCATGAGCAGCACTGGGTCACAGAAAGGAGGCCCCCCTCTCTCACTCTAATGCATATGGACGGGGGTGTGATGTAAGGCAATTGGGATCTGTCTTCAGTGTTAATTAACCTTTCTCACCCTTACACTGCAACAGACAGTAGTAGTTATCTTACTCCCAAGAAGGGGATGTAATTAGAACAGATGGAGAAAATACAGATGAAAAGAAATAGAGCACTTATTCAACTCTAGGGGGTTCTCACCCAAGGGTTGTGTTTAGTGAAGGTGCGGATTTTTTTTTTTTTTTTACCTTAGAATCCAGGTGTTTTTCTCAAGCCCCTGAGGTAAGCCAGCTGTTATGTAGAGAAAAGGAAGAAAAATGAAGAGCCTGTTCAGAATAAAATCTTCTTGTATTCAAGTCAGTATTTCTAAAACCTCATAGGTTTTGGAATATAAAAGAAACTAAACAGACAGTTTAGATGAGTATATCCATGACATCTCCCTATAAAAGGATAAAGTCTAGAATCCAAAGAGGACACCAAGAGACCACAGAACCCTTGCATGCTGGAGCAGGAAGACCCTATAGAATCATCCAGAATTGTCTTTATCAGTTGGACACTGAGTTTCAGATAGAGAAAAAAATCTAACGTAAAACCACACAGCTGATCAGTGACAAAGCTATATCTAGAATGCAAATTTGTACTTATTTATTACAAAACAGTAAATCAATCACCCTCCATCATAACTACATTTTGATTGTGCAATTAAGAAAGAAGCAATGACTGGGACCTATAGAGATCAAAACTATGGATTGAGAATGACCTAGGCAATTTAAACAAAATCAGGTAAACTACATATCGGAGAAGAAGCTGTTTCAGTCTAGTTGTAGGTCAGCCCAGCTAGTGATGCTCGGCAACCCAGGGACACCGGGGAGTGGCTCTTCTAGAAACATGTGTACACAAAGGGCTTCTGAAGGCAGTTTAGCACTTAAGGGTTCATTTGAAACTCTTTTGCCTCAAATTTATCAAGGTATAATTCACAATTAAAAGTTGTGTGTATTTAACGCTTGCAACTTGATGGTTTGATGCACGTATGAAATGTGACATAGTCACCATAATTAAGCTCATTAATATATCCATCATCTCACTTTCTTTTTTTAATGGTGAGAACTCTTAAGATTCCCACTCTTATCAAATTAAATATACATTATAGTATTGTGTAAGGGAGCAGAATTTGTGACCCCAAAATATGTCCCTTTGACACCAGGAATATTTTAAGCTGGTTATTTTTAAGTAATAGCAGATACCAGAGATCTGAAAACTGAGTCGAAGTTACCATTTTGTAAAAGACGTTTACATTTATAAAGGAATCTATTTGTAAAGGTGTCTCCCTCTCTGTATCAGGAAGAGAAAGATGAGTCAATCTCTAAAGAATCTTATTAAAGTAGAAGACCAGGATGTCAATCTGCATATTGTGCTTTTCCTGGTAACTTCCCATCACTGACTCCCTAAACCAAAGATCGTTTGTCTTTGGCTGAAGATGGTATTTAAAGTGAGGGCTTCTGCCACTTTAGAGAGTCAGCTTTCCTGGGTCTCTCAATATATATGCATAATTAAACTTTGTTTTTCTCCCATTAATGTCTTGGTGGTTTAGTTGCTAAGTCATGTCTGACTCTTTGCCATCCCATGGACTGTAGCCTGCCAGGCTCCTCTGTCCATGAGATTCTCCAGGTGGGAATACTGGAGTCAGTTGCCATTTCCTTCTCCAGTTAATGTCTTCTGTCAATACAATTATTAGGCCAGCTAAAGAACTTAGTAGGATCTGAACATGGTAAAGAATCTGTCTGCAATGTGGGAGACTAAGGTTCAATCCCTGGATTGGGAAGATCCCCTTAAAACGGGAATGGCAACCCACTCCAGTATTCTTGCCTGCAGAATTCCTTGGACAGAGAAACCTGGCAGGCTACAGTCCATGGGGTCACAAAGAGTTGGACACAACTGAGTGATGAACATTTTCACTTTCTTTCAAACAACTTAGAAGGGTAGAGGAGGGAAACTTTTACTCCCTTGAAATTCTTAACCACAGTCACATTCTTGTGTATTAAATCTCCAGAATGTACTCATCCCATTAAAGTAAAACTTTGTGTCCCTTGACTTACATCTCTTTTAAGGGAGCGTTTTCCTTGATGAGTCTGAATACCTTCACTGCAATTATCTTCAGGGTCATAAAAAGTCCAGAGGACTTCTGTTTCTTTATGAAGATTTCCTTTCTGAAGAACCAAAACTGACCAAACAAAAACATCTTGCCTGCTTTGACTTGCTTATTTATAGTATTAACTGGGCTTCCATGTTAGAGACTCTGTGGATGTTATGATGTACGTTTATGGTACTACTTGCTTGGAAACACCCTTCTACTGGGAAGTGGCACCATGCCATAGGATAAGTGAAATGTTTCCCCTCCACTGGCCTAAGGAGGTTGGCAGTGAGCCCTTGGTGCATCAGGCCAATCAAAGTTCTAGTGGAATTTGCATCTCCTCTCCCCATTGTATCTGAGGCTCATCTGTAGCCTTTCCCTTTTCAACAGTTATTAAAAACTGTCTTGGATTCTGGAGATGTTAGTTTTCTTTAAGCTAGTTGATCTCTTTGCTCTCTCCTTCAACCAAAAGAAACCTGGTTATGATAAAGATATGAATTAAAAAAGAATTTTGATAGTTCCATTTATATATGAAATTTAAAGTCATATACAATCATAAGCAAACTTTATGTACATCTCTGAGGCTCCAATATCATCAGCTCATTTTACAAAAGGAATAGATAATCTCAGAAAAATCAAATGGCATTTCCAAGGTCAAATAGTCAGGTAATATGAAATCTGTAATGTGAGTCTAAATCTGAATTTCTCTTTCCAGTACAATCTCCAGTCTACTCAGGGGAGCTTAAAGTTTATTAAAGGTGTATAAATGAAAGTACATATAGAAAAGACAAAAATAAAGAAGGCAAATGGGCATACCTAAATTGCTATGAGATAAAGAAATCATTTCATCTATTAAGCATTCTAGCTGAGCCTTTTTTTTTTTTTTTTCTGAGACCAATTCGAACATGAGGCAGTGAGATTGTCCCCACACAGCACCAAATAACTCTCCAGATGCCAACTTGGTGCCCTGTAATTCAAATCAATTCTGACCGTATCCACCCAGAAATAGCATCAGATTCCACATATTAAGGGCACAGTCCTACAAGACTGCTCTCCCCTGGAACCTGACCACCATGTCAGGTGATAATCTCAAGCCTAGTTATTACTTGTATTATTTGACTGACCAACTGGCTATTAGGTTGGTTCTGAAGGCCTCCTCCTAGGACTTCACATGTCAGTCAGAAACTCAGGTTGTTACTGGATTTTTGACTACCTACCTATAAACCAGAGAGGTTCCTATAACCCCCTCCTCAATTTGAAGAATGTGCTAGAGAGGCTTCCGAACTCAGAGAGACATTTTACTTACCAGGTTGCTAGTTTATTATAAGAGGACATAACTCAGGAACAGCCAGGCCAAAGAGACACACAGGGAAAAGCGTGGAGAAAGGGACACAGAGCTTCCATGCCTTCTTTCTTGATACATGTTACTCTCCTCTGTCTTTTTAAATTTATTAATTAATATTTTGGCCAATTTATTAACTCTCTGAAGTCTCTCTCTCTCTCTTTTTTTTTTTTTTTTGACCTCACCACAAGGCACATGGGATCATAATTTCCCAACCAAGGATCGAACCCTTGCTCCCTGCAGTAGAAAGACGGATTCCTAACCACTGGATCACCAGGGAAATCTGTTCTCTCCAATCTTAATGTGTTCACGAGTTAGCAAGCTCTCTGTACTTTGGGGTTTTATGGAAGCTTCACTTGTTGTTGTTTAGTTGCTAAGTTGTGTCTGACTCTTTTGTGACCGCATGGACTGTAGCTTGCCAGGCTCCTCTCTCCATGGGATTTCCCAGGCAAGAATACTGGAGTGGGTTGTCATTTCCTTCTGCAGAGAATCTTCCTAACCCAGGGATTGACCCTACATCTACTGCTTGGCAGGTGGATTCTTTACCACTGAGCCACCTGAGAAGCCCATCGAGGCTTCATTACCTATGTAAGATTGATGAAACCATTGGCCATTGGTGACTGACTCAGTCTCTAGCCTCTCCCCTCCTTGGAGGTCAGGGGGTTGGGCTGAAAGTTCCAACTTTCTCAACACAAGATCGGGTCCCCAGCCAACCAGATCAATTTTAACAGTCCTTCCGAAAGTTACCTCATTCACAGAAGAAACAATTTCTTTATTGCTCTCATCACTTAGGAAATGTCAGAGGTTTTAGAAGCTCTAGGTCAACAATGGGACAAAGACCAAATATGTTTTTCAAGAATCACAATATACAGTTCAAAAATGATAACAAGGTATTTCCAGGCATGAGATGGACATACACAAAAGCAAAGTGAGTGGAAATGCAAAAATGTGACAGGGATTTAGCATTCATGGAGCAGTGAGATGGGAATGTGACCAGAAAGATATTTAAGGACCCTGTTACTGGAGTTCTTAAAGTAGTCTAAGGAACTTGGGCCTTATTTCATTAGCATTGAGAACACAATGGGAGGCTTGAGGGAAAGAGGCCGAGTCTTCACCAACCGTAGGTTGGATTAGAAATGGGAGGAGATGGAGGTGTGTTGGTAAGTAAAATATGGTAATGATCCTCTTTCCTCCAGGACTTCTAGTTTCTGTGTCAGAATGGAAGGGTGTCCTTTATGTCCAGACTGGGAACTCGAAGTGCATATCCACTCTTTCAAAATTTTAGCTGTTTGATCACATGAGCAGCATATCTCTTATTGTTAAACCATTTATCTTATTTTAATCCCAAGTCTAAGGCCACATCTCAGAAACCAGCTATTCACAGTTCCTCCCAGTTCACCAAGGGTGATACTCAGAGTGTGTTTCAAGACTGTTGTGGGTACCACCTACTGTATTTATGCTACAGCTCTCTTTTCTGCTAAATAGAATAAGTTCTTCCTACTCCTTTATAGTCTTACTCACAGCCCAGCTTTTGTCTTTATTTTTCTCTTGCATTGCTCTAGAGGGAGAGATAAGAAGTTTTCTATTCAGAATAGTTTTGTAAATGTAGCTTTTGCAAATTGGGATTGTTTCATTATGCCAACATTCTCAAATGTTATTCATGTAGAATAACTTTCCATGTTCTCTTTTTAAAAGGAAAGTTAGAGAACAGTTGAAAACACTTTTTACCTAAATTGTAGGTGTTCAAATTCCTAGGAAAATTTAAGAGGACTACAGGGAGTGAAAAATCCAGATTCCCTTTCCAAAAAAAAAGGGACCCCCCCCCCCGCCCGCCACCACCACACACACACATGCTTTTCTTGCATCTACTGTGTCATATGAATTCCTGGCTCTTTGTTACAGCTCCTTTTACATGCTTGCTACACTGATTAGATAGTAAACCCATTAAAGCCCAATGCTCTATTTTACTGAACTGGATCTCATTTTAGAGGAGTTGTCTGACTCATAATGATTCTTTCTTCTCTGGGAACTGTTAGGTGTGAGCCCCAATTGCCTTGTGTGCAGTATCTGTCTGCACACCTCTGACCACAGCAATTTAATCCTGAAGTGAAGAGCTGACTCAGTTGGAATAGTCAGAGGCTCTCTTACGGAAAATTATAATCTCAAAAGGAGAGACAGATGAGCCATACTGATGATAGTATCGAAGAGAAAACTGGCTCCTTTTCCCTAGGTCCTCTGAACTTCCTTGCTCCCCACTTCTGCAGAGTCTTAGTCATTCAGCTTTGGATTTAAGGAGATACCCAATATTCTTTCAAAATCCCCACTCTTTAAAGTTAGTTTAAATTGGTTTCTGAGACCGTAATAACAAGGATCACATCTAATTGTGTTTTTCATTGTCTCTTCTATAACAGAGATCTCAGGAATTTACACATAGTAAATGTTCAAGATATAAGTTAAATGTTGGAGAAGGAAATGGCAACCTACTCCAGTATTCTTGCCTGGAAAATCCCCATGGACAGAAGAGCCTGATGGGCCACAGTCCATGGGGTCGCAAAAGACTTAATGATTAAACAACAAACAACATAAGTTAAATGCATCAACTCAAAAGCATTGACACATTGGCTTTTTAGTCAAGGTTCAGACACAGGAATGGAAAGTCAAGCAAGAACTGTGCTGGTTATAGCTCTTTTATTAAACCACAACCTTACCGTGGACTGGCCACTTTCTTAGACCATTTCTGTCTGGGCATTTCAAATGAGGAGATGATATCACATGACCTTTTAGTTTGCTCCCAGACTGAATTCCAAACTCTTGCCCCATATTACTTCATTAAGAAAAAGTACAAGGCTTGACCTCAGTGCAGAACTCTTTGGGTGACAAGACCTGGTGTGTCCTCATTTATCTTCATGTTCACCTCCACATGTGCAGGTCTCCATAAACAACATGAGAGCCAATTATTTGTAAGTTTTTTATATGGTAACATCAGAGCTGGGACTGAATCCAGATCCTGCAGCTTCTACTTCAGTGTACTTTCCTTCATCCCATGCTGCCACTTCTGCTCCAGGACCACATGTGGAAACATCTGTCCCACAGTCACCCGGACAGCCTTTCCAGATCACCCTCCTTAGTCAAAATGCCTCCGAAAGAGGCAGTCCTTACCAGTGAGGCTTAAGTTTCCATTATTATTAAAATTTTAGGAAACACGTGCTTTGATGAAAATCTTGATAAGGAGGAGATGGTACTTGGAGCAAAATTGGCTCTAACTGGTCAGAACTGTCCTCTGTCATGTTTAAGAGGACCCTACTCCTTCTGTAGCACATACCAGCAAAGGGCAGTTTTTCCGAACTCAGAGTGTGAATGTTTGATCTTGGCTTCTAGAAAGCGATGGCAGTGGAATCAGGAAATGTTGGATCTCCTCAGAGATGACTCAGGTATTACAGAGTCACTCAGATGCCTGAAAGTGCCTTAATTTCCCTGGACTTGGATTACACACTCACTGTTTTTCCCGCTGTGTTCCAGGAACATCTAGGGACTTTTTGCAGGATCTCAGAAGGCACTTTGCAGTAGCCAGTGTAAAGAAAAGGGTGCATGGAAAAATCTTAAAGGAACCTCCTCTCCTACTTCAATCAGAACAGCTCTGCTTTGCTATCATACTCACTATATTTTCTAACATTTATTTAGGGGTAAAAGTGAAAGCTTCTAAACAGCTCTGCCTTAAAATTCTGAAAATAGGGTCTCTCCCCTTTTCTCTATCTTCCTCCCTCTCTTTCCACCCTTCCTTCCTCCTTTTCTGAATCTTTATCTTAAATGGGTAAAACTAAGGGAATTGTACACATCCTGACTAATACCTCTCCACCAAGGGTTTTGAACAAAGCAATGATTTTCTTTCCTGAAAAACAGATTGGATTCATGCATTTCCAATTATGATTGACTTTGTCACTATAATTCTTCACCATAAGTTTATCAAGTCAAAATTAATAACTTTAAATATGAACCCGATTTCTCTCTCTGACAAACCAGTTTTTCAACAAACCAGCTGAGGCTCAGTAGAAGGCAGTTTTTATTTTCTATCTTTCTAATTAGCCAGCATCAAAATCTTAAAGTTATAGTTGACCCATCTCTTAACCTTAAATGCTGCATTTGCTTATTCACCTACCCATCCCAACCTTGCTTGTTTTTTTGAGGGGCGCTAGATTTCATACATCGGAGAAGGCAATAGCAAGCCACTCCAGTACTCTTGCCTAGAAAATCCCATGGATGGAGGAGCCTGGTGGGCTGCAGTCCATGGGGTCGCTGGGAGTCGGTCGCGAGTGAGCGACTTCACTTTCACTTTTCGCTTTCACACAATGGAGAGGGAAATGGCAACCCACTCCAGTGTTCTTGCCTGGAGAATCCCAGGGACGGGGGAGCCTGTTGGGCTGCCGTCTATGGGGTCGCACAGAGTCGGACACGACTGAAGCGACTTAGCAGCAGCAGCAGATTTCATACACATTTGCTTCTTGATTTCAATTTCTATTCTTATAATCCTAATTGAGAGAAGCACCTTATTGAATGCTGAGGTTACTCCAGCAGTTTCCCAGGTACCTGTTACTATGTACAACCATTCTAAATCTCTTAGTTCTTCACACAGTCAAATCCTCGTGGCCAGATTAATCTTTCCAGAATGCTGCTCCTGATAAGAAGTCAATAGGGCTTTATAAATCCAATGCTTCTGGATTAGATTTTAAATCCCTCCATACTATCCCCATCTTGCATATCTACATATGTGATCCAGTCTTTTCTAATACAAAGAATTAACTCTGGAATATTGATTTCTTTGCTGTGTCAGGAACATATATAGTATTTGGATTCAAATAGACATAATCTGATTTGGAATTCTAGCTGTTGTGTTCAGTAGAATACTTGAGTTTTTTCAAGTATAAAATGGAGAATGTGACACCCACCAAACTTTCCTTTGCTGGGATACAGGGAGAACTAAATACCACAAGTAATGGGTCAATTATACGAGAATTAATTAATATAAAGGTGGAAGCCTTTAAGGCACACCCTCTAATGTGCAAGGGAAGATTTCCCATTTCCACGCTGTAATATTGCTGCACCTGTCTAAGCCACAGGTGGAAGAAGTCAGCGCACTGCATTAATTGAAGCAATTTCAATATTTATCTCCCATTTATGCGATTCTGTCAAAATAACGTGCGTCTTCAGAGCATGCTCCTTTATTTTAAAGTTTAGCTGTTGGTTTTTATTTATGCACTTATCACTTCTATATCGCCCTCTCCAACCATAATGCCTCTCTTCCATTTCAGACGTATTTTCATTTGCCCATCCCAAGGGTTTTTCTTTGGTCAAACTCATTGTTTTGCCTTGAACAGATTGCTCTCCTGGGTTATCTTTGCAGCAGGATTCACATTTCATAAAATCCCTGAACCAGATTTCTTGGACTCATCAGTGACCCTGCACTAGTGAACATTTAGGCAGAAAAACAGATACCATATCAGATTTCTTTGTCTCTTTGTTTGGCCTCACCACATGTGGCTTGTGGGATCTTAGTTCCCTGACCAGGGATTGAACTTGGGCCTCGGCAGTAAAACCACTGAGTTCTAACCCCTAGACTGCCAGGGAATTCCCCATACCAGGTATTTTTTTCAGAGAGATTTAATATTAGTTCAGTTCAGTTGCTCAGTCGTGTCCAGCTCTTTGCAACCCCATGGACTGTAGCATGCCAGGCCTCCCTGTCCATCACCAGCTCCCAGAGTTTACTCATACTCATGTCCATTGAGTCGGTGATGCCATTCAACCATCTCATCCTCTGTCGTCCCCTTCTCCTCCTGCCCCCAATCCCTCCCAGCATCATAGTCTTTTCCAATGAGTCAATTCTTCACATCAGGTGGCCAAAGTATTGGAGTTTCAGCTTCAACATCAGTTCTTCCAATGAACACCCAGGACTGGTCTCCTTTAGGATGGACTGGTTGGATCTCCTTGCAGTCCAGGGGACTCTCAAGAGTCTTTTCCAACACCACAGTTCAAAAGCATCAATTCTTCGATGCTCAGCTTTCTTTATAGTCTCTCTCTCGTATCCATACATGACCACTGGAAAAACCATAGCCTTGACTAGACAGACCTAGGGAATTAATTGTAGAAGTGTTGAGGAGCTGGTGGGAGAGACAGAGGCAGAGAAGAGAAGAATTAAAGTCTAGAAATTGGGTGTTATCCCTAGGACTAGCAGAAGAAAGAGAAGAATTTGAGATGGTTATAATCTCCACCCTCAGTTAGAAGATGCTTCACAGGGTCTGGGCTCCCGCCGAGGGGATGGGGAATGGTAATCTCTGATGGTGCCTTTGAGGTGTGAATGCTCAAAGAAGCTGTCCTGAAAACCAATTTTGCTGTCAGGTAAAGTGTCATTTCTGGATCATTGCTGGGGAGAACAGGAAGCAAAATAAGAAGGGTCATGTCTCTTCACCTTGTCTCCTGCCTTCTCTGTAATCCTAAGTCTCAGAACTTCCAGGAAACAGGATATCAGAAAAAAAAAAAAAAAGTAATTCACAAGTTCAGTCCCAGCATCGGTGAACAGGAATAAAATCTGGATTTTGAACTGAGAGTAGTAGCATTCATATCCAAATGATCACCATGTCCTGAAAATTCTCCCTGTGACACATACTAGAAAGCCTCACCTCCTCATTTCCTACAGTCCCATCCCGGTACAGGCACTCATCTCTTGTCCAGGTTGTCCAAATAGTCTGCTAATGTGTGTCTCTATCTCTTTTCTTCCTCAAATTCATATTTCACACCTACACTCTAGTTACTTTTCAACAAACAACCGTGACCATGTTACAGCCTGCTTAGAAATCTTTCAAAATCTCTTACAGTTCCTACGCTGTACTGACACATTTAGCTCTGAAGAATCTGAAATATACTTTGCTCCATCTCAACTCAAAGAACTCTTCTAGAAAGATTTGTGCCATCTGCAATGAAAAAGAATTTTCCCCACAAACCTTAATAACGTTCTCTATTCTGACTTTCAGTATTCACTGAGTATCTGTTATATGCCAGATATAAAAAAAATTCATATTGTCATTTGAGAGTGCGCTCCCCTTACTAAAGTATGAATGTCTCAAGACTGAGTTCCATGCTCATTTTTTTGTACCTGCAGTACTCTAGAGCAGAGGTCCCCAACTTTTTGGCACGAGGGACCAGTTTTGTGAAAGACAATTTTTCCAGGGATGTGGGTGTGGGGATGGATTTGGTATGGTTCTCATAAGGAGCACAAACCTAGATCCTTAGCATGCACAGCTCACAGTAGGATTCACCCTCCTATGAGGATCGAATGCTGCCGCTGATTTTTCAGGAGGCGGGGCTCGGGGCTGATGGGAGTGATGGGGAGTGGCGGTAGATACAGATGAAGCTTTGCTCCCTCGCCTGCTGTCCACCTCCTGCTCTGTGGCCTGAAAAGTTCCTAACAGGCCATAGGCTGGTACCAATTCGTGGCCCAGGGTTTGGGGACCCCTGCTCTAGAGAACCTGGCATGTAGTAGATGCTGTGCATGCTAAGTTGCTTCAGTCATATCCAACTCTTTGCGACCCCGTGCACTGTAGCCCACCAGACTCCTCTGTCCATGGGATTCTTCAGGCAAGAACACTGGAGTGGGTTGCCATGCCCTCCTCCAGGGGATCTTCCCGACCCAGGGAGAACCCTCATCTCTTACGTCTTCTGCGTTGGCAGACAGGTTCTTCTAGTGCCCGCAGATGCTATAAGCTATTTATTGAATGAATGAGAGATAAATACCTATACTAACTAAAAATCAAGCTATTTTTTTTGGGGGGGGGTCCTGATGGATGGATTTGTATGTTTTGTCCTGACACAAGTTTCCAAAAGAACTGAATCAATACTCTAAAGAGCAGGCCCTGAGTCTGACAGTGCATGTGTGGTCAGGGCCAGGGGCAGGCAGTTGGGCAGACACGCACCAGCTGAAGAGTTTTAGCTTGAATTACACCAACACCAATAAGTTCTGGGAGAAAAGTGATGTTAGAGCAAGAGGAGGGTCTACTGGGGTAGTCATTTCTGTTACTCTTCCCCCCCTCTTCTCAGAAACCTGAAGTTAGTTCTTCCCTCCCTGTAGTCCCTGCCTCCTCTCCACTTCCACTGCCTCATTTTTAAACGCCACTGTTTTGGAGAAACGTAGTGCTGTTCCAGCTGCAGGCACTAAATCATTGCTGTACTTTGGACGTGTGCTGCAGAAGGGAGTCCTGTGATGAATGGGGCTGTCCATATTTACATTGGGTGTGCAGCGGCTGTGGGGATCGTCCCACACAATGAGTATTCTGGGCAAACTTGGCTTGTCCCCACCCCAGCACCACCTCCCCCAGCCCCTCCTTGCACAGTGACAGTGACTGATTGGCCACTTCTAGGGAGAACTGTCCTTTAGAACAAAGGGGCCGCAATGCCCCCTCTTGTCTAAGTACACGCACACACAAGCTCACAGGGCTCACACACGCACAGCACCTCACTCTCAGTCTGCCAGTGCCACATCCTTTCTGGCGCGTTCGTATTTTCCTGGATAACCTTGCAAACAACAAAACTGCTCGAGTGGAGGCAGATGATGCAGATGGAGCAACTTCTGTCTTTAAAAAAAAAAATCTCCTGGTGGGCTTTCAGAGACACATGGCATTGGTCATCCCCAGACTTATTGCTCAAGGAAAATTGTGTCAAATACAGGTCACGTTAAAGCCCCATGTAACCAGGGTTTTTTGCCCGTAGGCAATCCACCTTTCTGACTGTGTTGTCTTGAGTTCTAGCAACAAAGAAAAGAGGGAAAGGGGAATACAGATGGCAAAGATATATCAAGTCTATGCAATTCTTTATAAGGCATATCATCCCCTTTTACTCTCCAGTCTGAAGGACAGGCGTTTGTGTGTGTGTGTGTGTGTGTGTGTGTGTGTGTAAAGAGATATTATGGGTTTAGTATCAGAAAAGCTGAGCAGTTTGCACTAATTCCATTCAGTTCAGTTCAGTTCAGTCGCTCAGTCGTGTCCGACTCTTTGCGACCCCATGAATCACAGCACGCCAGGCCTCCCTGTTCATCACCATCTCTCGGAGTTCACTCAGACTCACGTCCATCGAGTCCGTGATGCCATCCAGCCATCTCATCCTCGGTCGTCCCCTTCTCCTCCTGCCCCCAATCACTCCCAGCATCAGAGTCTTTTCCAATGAGTCAACTCTTCGCATGAGGTGGCCAAAGTACTGGAGTTTCAGCTTCAGCATCATTCCTTCCAAAGAAATCCCAGGGTTGATCTCCTTCATAATGACTGGTTGGATCTCCTTGCAGTCCAAGAGACTCTCAAGAGTCTTCTCCAACACCACAGTTCAAAAGCATCAATTCTTCGGTGCTCAGCCTTCTTCACAGTCCAACTCTCACATCCATACATGACCACAGGAAAAACCATAGCCTTGACTAAACGGACCTTAGTCGGCAAAGTAATGTCTCTGCTTTTGAAAATGCTATCTAGGTTGGGCATAACTTTTCTTCCAAGGAGTAAGCGTCTTCTAATTTCATGGCTGCAGTCACCACCAGCAGTGATTTTGGAGCCCCCAAAAATAAAGTCTGACACTGTTTCCACTGTTTCCCCATCTATTTCCCATGAAGTGAAGGGACCAGATGCCATGATCTTCGTTTTCTGAATGTTGAGCTTTAAGCCAACTTTTTCGCTCTCTTCTTTCACTTTCATTCCATTAGCCAGCATCATTTAGATGCAGAGCATACATCTGCTTTTTAAGCTTTTAATCTTGTATTATTTTAATTTCACTATTTGCCATGTGATCTCAACCTGAGAAAGATTGCCATCCAGCCATGTGTCTTATAAAACTCCTTTGGGCCTAAGAGTTCTTATAAATTCTGAGAACTAGGCATTAAGATAAAGCTTATAGTCATGACCTTAGTGATCCCATGGGTAAATCCAATGTTTTGTTCCAACCTCTATGCTATCTCTGAGCAGGTAACCAAACAATTACTTGTGTTGATGAGAATATTCCAAGTTTTCATATGACTTATCACAAATTTTAAAATTTCTTTTAGAACATGAGTGAATTGTTACTCTTATGTTTCTCTTTTATGTTTTAACCTGTTCGGGGACACTTCCTGTGATACGGAGCAAAGCGGCTACACAATCTATTATAGTTGTTTCCAAACTCTACTCCATAAAGCCCTTGTGGGTCACTGAGGCCTTGCAGGGTTCCAAGGCAACCCGGAGCAAAAGGGAGGGGAAGACTGAATTGACGGAACAGCTCCCGGGTCCTCCTATGTGCCCACAGAACATTTTATTTGAACAAAATGTTCCAAATCTAACCAAAAAAAAAAAAAAAAGCTAAAAACCATTTAGTAGATTTAGGTTTCAGTTCTCTACTAGAATTTTGTTCTTGAGCAAATAATTGTAGTCCCCTGAGCCTCCTTTTCCAGCAGAAAAAGGAAGATGGCAGTAATCCTCGCATCAGAGAGCTGACGTGAAGGATCCAGTATTAAAGAGAAACTTGGAGAAACTCTACTTTATAAACCATTATAGAAGCTAAGAAGATTTAACTGTTGTTAACTCTGTTCCCAGACAACCTCTTTTCCTCCTTTATCCTACCACCACTACCCCAAAGACTATCAGGACCTATTCTGGGTCTCTGTGGGGCAGCCACATCCACCCACTAGATTCACTCTATGCCTGCAGCCCTATCGATTCCAAAACTTAGTCACACACCAAAGAAGACAGAGTAAGAGAGTAATCATGGACCCAGGGGGCAGGTTCCAATCCTACCCTTTATTTATTGTGTGTGAAGTCTCTCAGTCATGTCCGACTCTTTGTGACCCTGTGGACTGTAGCCCGCCAGGCTCCTTTGTCCATGGGATTCTCCAGGCAAGAATATTGGAGTGGGTTGCCATTTCCTTCTCCAGGGGATCTTCCCAGCCCAGGGATCGAACCCAGGTCTCCTGCTTTGCAGGCAGACGCTTTATCCTCTGAGCCACAAGGGAAGCCTGTTTCCTAACCCAGAAAACGCTTTTCTCATGTGTGAAAATAGAACTCATCTGCACAAAATTATAAGGACTATGTGTTAGAATAAATCCAAAGAGTTTGGTTGAAAGTAATGATTTCATAAATTGTCTTTTCGGTTGTTTTTATTAATTTCTTTTGGTAGCAGTTGTGAGGCAAGAAGCTAGGCAATGTGATTAAGATGCAAACAAAAATCAACCCCTGAAACAAGGGGGATGTGGAGGGCTTCTGTCATCCAATGGCTTTGGGTTAGATGTGCTTTTGCATGGCAGGATTTTTCATGCTTTAATATTAGAGATATCACAGGAGGATGTTTTGTGCAGTGTCTTGCAAATCCACTTGACCTTGAAACTCATATCTTCCAAATATTTCTTGAGTGGTAGTGTCCTGTAGAACTCTCTGTGTCATAATAGATGAGTCTATATCTGCTCTGGAGAAGGCAATGGCACCCCACTCCAGTACTCTTGCCTGGAAAATCCCATGGATGGAGGAGCCTGGACGGTTGCAGTCCATGGGGTTGCGAAGAGTCAGACACAACTGAGCGACTTCACTTTCACTTTTCACTTTCATGCATTGGAGAAGGAAGTGGCAACCCACTCCTGTGTTCTTGTCTGGAGAATCCCAGGGACGGGGGAGCCTGGTGGGCTGCCGTCTATGGGGTCGCACAGAGTTGGACACGACTATATGGTAACCGTTAGTTATAGGTGGCAGTTGAGCCCTGTTCAATGTGACTAAGAAACTGAGTGTAAATTGTATTCAGGTTAATTCATTTCTAATTTAAATTCCAATAGCCACATGTGTCTAGAAGCTACACATTGGACAGTACAGATCTAGAAACTAGGAAACACACTTTGGAAAATGCTGCAGTGGTCTAACAGCTGGGCTGACTATCAGAAGCCAGCAGGGCCCGAGAAAGCAGAGTGAAGTGGGCAGAAGATCTGCTTGCTTTTGCTCAGGGAAGGAAACGTCATGAATAACAGCTGTTCACCTAGGTGGGTTTACTGAGAAGTTAATGAGGCTTAAGTTTCAGGGCTGCTCCCTTGCACAGGTCCATCTAAGGTCTGGGGAGTTTTTCACATGGTCATGTATTACAGTAAAATATGTTAGCCATAATTGATTAAAACAGCTCTTTCTACTGCAACTCCCATTATGTAATGTTTTCTCTCCTGTGAGTTGGTGACTGTTAGCTGTAAACATTTTGCAGTCTGGGTAATAGAAAGTTGAGATGTGGTAAGACAAATATATTTACATGATTCAGAGTCACTTTTGTGGGTATGTTATCTCAAGTCAAACTAGTATAGGAATGGCTTTCAGTAATATTCCTAATGCTGTAATCTCAAAAAGCTTGTAAGAAAATCTTGAAAGTTTGTAAATTTTACAGCTCATATATGAAACAAATTTTCTGAAGATTTTCACAAATTTGACCACATTTTTAAAAATTTACATGGCATTAGAATAATTAGTGACACTCAAATAAACTTCTCTAAATTATCTTTAATGGAAAACAAATTTTAAACAACATCATTAGAGAAAAGATCAAATTACCTTTTATTTTCTCTTTAAAGACTATTACAAAAGCATTGTCATAGAAAGACATGATCAAATAAAGCCAAAAGAAAAATATCTAAGGAAAAAATATTATAGAAATATGTCAGAAAATTATTTTTTTAATTACATCTTTTTCTGGATTGGTGGTGGTGGTTTAGCCATTAAGTCATGTCCGAATCATATGATCCCATGGACTGTGACCCACCAGGCTCCTCTGTCCATGGGATTTCTCAGGCAAGAATACTGGAGTGGGTTACCATTTTCTTCTCCATGAGATCTTCCTGACCCAGGCATCGAATCTCAGTCTCCGGGATGGCAGGAAGTTTCTGTACTGACTGAGTCACATTAGGAGACTTGAAATAATTGAGTTTATTATGAATTCTTTTCTCGTTCAACATAAGTTTTAGCTCTTTATTTTCTGTTTGTAATTTTGTTTTCTTGTTTTAAAGCAACCCCTGTGATTCGATAATATTTTCATATCTACAAAATCTACATAAGTCTACAGATGCCATTTAAAAAAAATCCTTGTCATATGCCAAGCATCATTTAGAGCATATTGCGTGAGTTATCTTGACTCTTTCCACTAACCCTATAGAAGAGATCTTATTATATCTCAGTTTTCAAGATGAATAACTGATAGTAGATTTTGCATAAATTTACAGATCTTATAATTTGAAGAACTGGAACTCAAATCTGAAAAGACTCCTGGTTCAGAAGCAGAAAGTAGCAGCAAGCTATGGCTTCTGTTAGAACTACTAGGGGAAAAAAAAAATACCCAAATTACAAAAGTAACATATCTTTAAATAGTGATCAGAAACATATGGAAAGTAAAGAATATAGAAGCATTGAATTCCAGAGCAAAAAGTCTTTCCTAGGCCAGTAGAATCACTGCTTCCTTCCTGGGGCTGGGGGGCGAGGGCAGCATTTCTTCACTTTCAGCACAGACAGAAGATGAAGCTTTCAGGAAACAGAGACTCTTGTGAGGGAAAAGAAACCCAGAGGAACTTTTGACAGCTGTGCAGGCTTAGAATGGAGAGGCGCTGCAAACGCCCTGCAGGATCTGCTGAATGCTGCAGTGGGAAAGGGAGGCAGAGTGGCAGCTCGTGCAAACCAGAGTGGAATCCACACAGTGTTGCGGTGTCTAAGTGTGTATTGTTGTTTGTTTTCTGTTCATCCTAACTGCTGCATTATAATCTATTGTATGATCATTCTATTCTTCAGTCGCTAAGTCGTGATTATATGACCATATATAGTTTTCCACCTTACTTTCTAGGAGCATATGGATTGGCTGTGATTTTTGATCATCACAATACTGTCACCATGCACTTTCAACTGCATGTCTTTGGTGGGCACATTTCTGTGGGGAATGTACCCAGGTGTGAATTTGCTGAGTCATAGGGAGATGCATATAGTCAAGCCATCATATACCAGGAGGGACCAAGCTTTAATTGTTTTAACTTTATTATAGATTATTCAGCTTCACTGAGGCACAGCTAAATTACAACTATAAAACTGACCTCGTTACCATATATGTAAATCTATATTCATTTATCTTTCTTTTATCTATGAGGAGACAAACAGATGGGGGAGTTCATGTGGGAAAAAAGAATATAGAAGAGAAAATATAGAAACCAAAGAAAAGAGAAATTCAAAGAAAGGAAGAAAGTGAGGGAGGGAGGAAGAAAGGAAGAAAGAAAAAGAAACAAAAAGGAGAGAGATGAAGATAGAGATCATGTTAACAGGAGAGAGAGAATCAGTAGAGACAGAGGTTTTGAACTGCATCAATACACACTTATGTGTGCAGTTTTTTTTTAAAAAGCAGAAAAACATATTTCTGAAAAGATACCTTTGTCTACTTTGTATTTTTTTCCCATAAATTAGTTGATGCTTTTGATGTACTGAACGTGTTCTTTTAAGTGTGTTGACAGTAAAAGTGAATGTGCATTTGAAATAATTCTTTATTTCAAGTATTAGAAGTAAACAAGATGTCAGATTCTCTGCAAGACAGGGAGAGGAGAACAAGGAAAGCAGAGAGGAATCGATGCATATATAGGAAAGAAAAGAGTTTACAGATCAGGGTGGAGGCAGGGTGTGCACTCCTGTGTTGTATGGTAAAAGCTGAAACCCCAATCCATATCCTCCTTTGCAATGTGACTTACATTGAAATGCATATATCAAAATAACTTCCTTTTAATGTTTCTCCAGTTTGACTCTTGCTCTGTGGTCTCAAGCTGCTCTTTGTTCAATCCGAGAATACAAGAGCCCAGAGAAAATTGTGAAGATTATTTATTCTAAGACTTCAATATTCTGAGACTTTGCATGTGAGAAAGGCTGAATCCTCCTAGAAGGACCACGACTTGCCCAGGGAGGCCACAGACATGGTCTCTGATCTCCTCTCCAGCCCCACATTCCTCCAGTAGCTCTGCTATTGGGGCAGCATTTCTTCTCAATAGGAGATATATATATATAAAGAATTGCTGATGTTTTATCAATTTTCCATTGTATTTAACCTTCTGTTCTCCTCCTGGTCCTATGTGATAAATACTCTTCAAGAGTGAGGCAGAGCCACGTGTATTTGTTGCTTTTATTTATTGGAAGGAATTATCTGAAATTCAGACTACAAAGATAATCAAATAGAATTATAAAATCAAAGTAGAGTTATATTTTAAAAGATGCAAATGGATGAGAGATATGTAGTCTTCATGTTAGAATAACTGAGTCTCAAAGAGTTCAAATGTGAGAGGTAAAAACTGGGTTAGAATTCAAGTCATTTTACTTTCAAGCAATTTAGCATAAAACTCAATGTCTGCTATGAGTAAAGGATAATTCTGGTGCAGCAGAGATTACAGGCTTCTACCCCCAGAGAGTTTAGAAGATATGAGCCAGGTTCCCTACATATGGAACTTTTAGTGGAAGTCTTATTTGATTCAGAATTCAGTAAGAACATCAACGTGCCTTCTGTGTGTGTGTGTGTTTGTGTGTGTGTGTGTGGTGTGAGATGGGAAGATAGTTCAAGCCAGACCTTATAACAAATAAAGAGGATGCAACGGTGAGTGAGACAGTGTTTATGATCTGGTGGGAAAACAAAGAAGGGCAAAAACAGCTTTTGAGAGAGAAGCAGAGACTAGCAAGAGAGAAAACAAGAAAAGGGATGATTAAGGAGATCTATGTAAGTAAGTGGAGGGTAACAATTGCATGGTTTCTTGGAGGTAGAGACCGGGAAATAGAGGGGCAAAATAAGATGCTTTTAGAAGGGAAAACTCAAGCATTTTAAGAAGCAGAATAGATTGATGAGGACAGAGGATCCAAGCTTGCTCCCTTCCTCACTGATTCCATGTTGCTATGCTGTGTGCACACACAGATAAAGCAGTCTCTCTTTCACTCCCTTCTCTGTGGGTTTCATTTCTAGTCACACTCTCAGCTGGTTAATTCTCTTCTCTCTGAGATCAGAGATTAGATACAGTCTGGATTTATTGCTGGAAGACAGAAAAAGAACTATTCCTATCAAGGATTCAAATGATTGAATATCCCACCACAGAAACACTTTTAACTTTCCATATAGTAGAATTTCGCTTGCCTTCAGATACCAGGGCTGGTATTACCCCAAGGCTCTGAGTCATGGGGAAGAAAGATGGAAAGCAGAGAATAGAGACAGCAAAGAGATGAAGACCAGGAATGAGAAACAGGAATGGGTTTTTTAAACAGGGCAGGAAGAGGTTGTAAGAGGGAAAGAAGGATGACAAGGACAGAAGAGAGAACAAGGAGGAAGACGTGGGTAGCATTGAAGAGGCGCTGCTTCTGATAGCTTCGAACTGAAACTGAGGCGATTAAACCAAATATTGGAACAAAAGCAAAGAGTAGAAAAGAAAATGGTGTTAAACATTTTTCCTAATCCACTCCCTCTATCCTTTTACCCTTGATTTTCAGTTTCACATCTAAGGACTCTCCATTCCTTGTATTACAGAATCCCAGAATTGAACAGCACGGAATGACCCTTTTAAAAGAGCATTTGTTCCAGACGCTGCAACCTGGAGGCTCCATTCACATTTTGATAGGCCGAAGTCCTCAATCCTGTTTTGTGTGTCCATTGCATTTTGCAAACAAATCAGGGATTCAGAGTTCTCTTGGGAACTCTGAAAGGTCTAATTAGCATTTGATTTTCATACCCACACATACAATTAGTGGAAGCCAAGTAGCAACTATTCTCCTTCAGGCAGAGAACAGCCTTCCTGGTTCTCCGCTGTCTCCACTGGCAGACTGACTGAAGGCATTTGAGTTGACTGCCTAGGATTTGATTTAATCCATCTGCTTCCCATCTCCCCACCTGCCCACACAGAACAGTGAAAGTGAAAGTCGCTCAGTCTTGTCCGACTCTGCAATCTCATGGTCTTCCCCATGCCAGTCCATGGAATTTTCTAGGCCAGAATACTGGAGGGGGTAGCCTTTCCCTTCTCCAGGGGATCTTCCCAACCCAGGGATCAAACCAGGTCTCCCGCATTGCAGGCAGTTTCTTTACCAGCTGAGCCACAAGGGAAGCCCAAGAATACTGGAGTGGGTAGCCTAGCCCTTCTCCAGGGGATTTTCCTGACCCAGGAATTGAACCGGAGTCTCCTGCATTACAGGCAGATTCTTTACCAACTGAGCTATCAGGGAAGCCCAGTTCAGTTCAGTTCAGTCGCTCAGTCGTGTCTGACTCTTTGCGACCCCATGAATCGCAGCACGCCAGGCCTCCCTGTCCATCACCAACTCCCAGGGACCATACAAAACAGTGACCCACACAAGTCACAGAACTGCCCGAGGTCACACAGAAAGTTTCTGTCACAGACCAGANTCGCTCAGTCGTGTCTGACTCTTTGCGACCCCATGAATCGCAGCACGCCAGGCCTCCCTGTCCATCACCAACTCCCAGGGACCATACAAAACAGTGACCCACACAAGTCACAGAACTGCCCGAGGTCACACAGAAAGTTTCTGTCACAGACCAGAGCGGAGTCCAGTGTTCTTTCCACTACCTCATTGTCAACCTGTAGTTGAGGATCTTTGTAATGAGAGATTTCTAAGCATAAGGGCTCTTGTCACAGCTCAGCTTATCCTGCCATCCACAAACTCAGCCAGAGGCTCCACCCCTCTTGGATCTTTGGCTTCAGCTGTTGAGATTTCAGAATCCCCTCAGAATGCAGAGGGGCTGCACAGCTGACCAAGACCATCCTCCACATTCACCCGGATGCCAAGGCCACACTCTCAGGAATGAGAGGACCAACCACAGAGGACAGCCTCCCTCCTGACTTTATGCTGTTTGCAGCTAAAGACACATTCAAGCCCCAGGACCCTCCAGGGCTGCTGTTTGACTTGACTTTTTTTCATGCTGCTTCCCAAGTCTCTGAACCAAACACTTCCACATCTCCCCGGATTTCAGTTGCTTCTCTTGTCTAGTTCTTAAGTTCACATCTGTGCCTTAGCTGACTTTTTGTTTTTTCTTTTTAACTTGATCCTTCACTCCCCTCTGCCCCAGTCTCCAGCTGTCTTGTTCCCCCCACCTTCTTTTTTTATTTCATTAGATTGAATTTTACCATGATTTCCTCTCAAGTTTTCTAGTTTAATCTGATATTGACTTTGTGACAATATTATTTTCTTTGACCCTTCACTGTAGCACTTACCATCTGGCTCAAGAATTTAAATGATTCTTTCTGTTTCTCTTCTCTCTCTCCCTCTCTCTAATTCTGTCTGTGCCTCTCTCTCCCACTTCTGCTGTGATTTTCTGATCTAGCTCTTCTTCCTTTTATCTTTCTCTTTGCCAGTTTCTTCTCTCATTTTTCATCATTTCTTTACCTCTCTGGTCTCTCTCTTGGCATTCTCTAATTCTCATTCTCTCTCTCTCTCCCTTTCAGTCTTTCTACACTCCATGACAATTTCAGATCCTTTATTTTCTCCTAGAGATATATGGGATAGGTTCCGGGTATGGCAAGAACAGTGGGAAAGCTCATATTCTCAGCTCCAGTTCTCATTCCCCATGGAGGGTGTGTAGGACCATCTGCTTACAAAACCATGTGTGTTCCTCACAGGTTCTCCCTGCATTTTCTTCTCTCTCAGATTTCTCATCCTTTAATGCTTCCCTTTGGGCTTTCTTCATACTGAAATAATCATGAATGAGAGTCAAGGGACCTGAAATAGCAGTCATTGACTGTCTGATTTTAAGAACTTGGGAGAGTTCCTTAACTTTTGATAGTCAAGGGACATTTCCATCCTTGCAAACCATGTGCCCTGAATAAAATTAAGAAACAAAACAAAAAAACGGTGGAAGGTTATGTTACAGAGGGGAATGGAGAGTATGCCAAATAAGTGAATGGGATTAGGAGGTTTAAAATTTCAGTTATGTAATAAATAAGTCATGCCATTTGGCATAAGAAGTATGATCCATCATAACTTTGTATGGAGATGGAGACAGATGGTTACTAGACTTAGTGTGGTGTTTATTTTATAATGTATGCAAATGAGAAATCATTATGTAGTACACTTGAAACTAACATAATATTGTATTTCAACTCTATTTTTTAATTAAAGAAAATGAAAATAACTGGAAGCCAAAAAAAAAGAAAAAGGTTAAGCTAGAGAGGTGAGAAGGGGTTAGATGATGAACAGAAATGAGTGTGAAGTGTTTCACAAACCAAAATGCTAAATTATTTTTTCTTCAATTCTGTCCCCTTTTGGATTTTAGCAAAATAATTTTAACTCTTGGAAAAAGAAATGGGAGCTTTGAGAAGATAGGAAGAAGATAAAGAAAGAGGAAAAAATTGTAGTCACTTGAGTTTCTGCTAGTGAGCCTTGAAGTGTTAAATTAGGGAATAAGCTGAAAACTATATATCAAGCTAGCGGTTGGATTATTTTTGTCTGTCTTTTTGTCTTCTCATGTATGGACACTCAGTAATAATCAGATCCTTTCCAAATGTGAGCTCCTAGTATACCATCATTATCTTAATTATATTTGAAGAGCAATTCAGTGCTTAGAAATGTTTCCCACATATCCTGTTTTATTTTATTCATGGTCATGGTTCTAATGATAAGGTGAAAGGGAAGGGATGAAAGTTCTATCCTGTCTCCAGTGTCTGAATCTGTAGGCCATTCATTTAGAGGCCTTTTACTTTTAGGGGGAGTTTGAAAAAATGATTGAGCAGTATCTGAATTTGGCACAGTAAACCTCTCAGAGGAAGTCATAGTAAAATGGGCCTGTGGGCAGTATGCAAACTGCCAAATGCCCTCAGGCCTCAGTTAGCTGGATATTAGCCTCCCAAGATACTTCAAAGAACAGTTAGCTGCATAATGATCATTTCCACTGTCACTTATAAAAACCAACAACTTCTCAGTCACAGACTTCGTATTTTCATTCCTCATCCAAGATTTGAATACACTCACATTTTCATATAAGGAAATAGAGATGCAGAGAGGTTAATTGGTTTCTTAGGGTCATTCAGCCAATAATAGGTGACATTTTAGTTTGAACCTGGGTCTGCCTGCTCAAAATTCATTTTTCCCCATAACACAACACTGCTCATCTTTCAGGAAATAGGTGGAGGAAGAAAGGTAAAAATATGACCTCATATCACATGATTTAATATATTTTTCTTTTTTAAATCGTCTTTCTTGTCTCTTCCAAAAATGATTCATCAACAGAGGACGAGAATCATTCAACAAATGAATAAATGAATAATAACATCTTTACAAAGATCACTCATTCTGGAGGCAATAGACTGGTCCTTCCCCATGGCCTCTTCAAGTTTGAACATTTCAAGTAGTTTTGGGGACATTTTGAATATGTTTTACAGGGGGAAAAAAAATCTCCTTATCAAGTCATCCTCATCTTATCAGGACACCTGCTGGATGGCAGTCAAATTGCCTATGAATAATTAAAAGCTAATTTCTATAAGGTGATTTGCCATCCTTTATTGGTTCCTGAATTACCCTCAGATGAGCTTCTCCTTAGAGGGATGTTGGCTGGCTTTAATGTATTTTAAGCCACCCACAATGGCCAAGCAAAGGTCCCCAATGTCCAGAAAAGGGGATGCAGGTGCACGACTCAAAGCATATTGCTGCTTCAGAGAAGGGAAGCAAGCCTTCTAGAGCTCACTGAGCTGAGCAGAGCGCAGGAGGTGGTAGCAAAGCTGAGAGACAGAAGCTTATAGAATAACTGGAAGATGCTGAGAGACACCTTTGTGAGAGCTTGCTTTATGGTTTTAAGCCCCCACTATTCCACAAAGCTGCAGAGAGAAAGAGGGGGAGCTTCTGGTGCCATTCTTAAACTATGTCCACTCTGCCAAAGCTGGAAGAGATCTTGAGTTCAATTGATTTGAGAATGTATCTCTATTTTCTCCGCAGTTGGGGAGTTATTAAAACATTTCAAGTAGGAATCAACTAATCTTTCCCTAGCTTCCTGAGTTTCTTTCCTGGAATTCTCAGGTTCCAAGGAATCATTATAATCATAGATAGCAATATTGATGACTTACCAAGTGCCAGGAACTTTTCTAGGTAGTTTAGGGATTTAAATGTATTTGATCTTCATAAACCCTTGTGGTAGATTCTATTATTATTATTCCCATGTACTGAGGAGGAAACTGTGGCAAAAAGAATTTAAGAAACTTAAGATCACACATTGGGTCTGAAGCAGAACTGGAATTTGAAGGCTGGAAGTCTATATTCTTTACCATATGCCAGCTTGCCCCTCAAGTAAATTGAAAAAGATGGTCCTATCTCTTTGTGGGTAAAATGGAATGTTGTAATTTTTTTTTAAGCATTGTAAACATTGTACAGGTGTACAACATCGTACGGACATTGTACTGACACATCAACCTCCCAGTTCTACCCATACCATCCTCACTCACTCGTTCATCTATCTACCTACCCACCCATTTACCTACACCTTTATTGTGTTGGGGAGGTGTTTAGAACATCCTACAGAGTGGTTGCAAAACAATGACCAAAAGTAAACCAAATTCAAAAGTAGCCCTGAGTTTTCTCTGATGTGAAGTTCTAGATGGTACCATCCTTCATGGCCATTAACTTTGATTGCTCAGATTTCAAGAATTGTGTAATTATTTGCTGGTGGCGTTCTGTGCCTCATTAGCAATGTCAGTGCAAGAGGCAGGCAGGGGGAACTGCAGCAATGCTTTTTCAATTCACTTGTGAGATAGGCTGGCATACGACGAGGAGTTTAGACCTTCAGCTTCACATTTCCAGTTCTGCTTCAGACCCAGTGTATGATCTTAAGTTGCTTAAACTCTTTCTGCCACAGTTTCCTCCTCAGTACTCTTCTGCTGTGATGTGCACAGAGAAAAAGAAATGTTAAATGAAGAACTTATGACTCCGTTGATCAAATACAGTGTCCAGAATATGTTTGCTAAAACCAATCTCCAGTTCCCATTATTAGCAACCTTTCCTGAAAAATGGAAGGCCATTCTGAATGAGATCAATGGAGTGAGAAATAGACCAAAGTAAAATACCATAAGATTTGAATGGGAAAGTCATGTGGCTACAGTATTTCACTAGTAGAAAACCTAAAAAAAAAAAAAAAAAAAATGGTCTTTTTAGATAAAAAATAACTAGTGAAATAAGATGAACTTGTGGTTAGTTTATTAATAGTAAGAGATGAGACTTAGTTAGGACCCTAAAGACCTCAAATAATGAGTTTATTTCTAATACTTCATAAGCTTATGGACATTTATTTTTAATTGACAAAAATAATAAGTTAATAGTATTTGAATCAAAACTGGAATCAATAGTGTCATTCATTTACAATGGTATAATGATAAGAACAAGGGCATCCTTTTTAAGATACACAAGTGAAAAAATTATTTGGGGCTTCTTAAGTCTCATTGCATACTGTTATGTTGAGAAAAAGCAGGGGTGAAATAGAACCAAAACGTTTCTTGCCTCCATGCTGCACATACATTGCAATGCTTAGCTAGCACTGAAAAGCAAGAGCCTGAAGAAGAAAGCGTTTTCTGTTGCCAACATGAAGAGCATTGTCAGGACTTTCACGTTCTAGAGAATCACAAGTGTCTTTGTGTAGAATGACACTGAATGACAGAACTGTCTCCATGGATGGGATTTTTTCAATATCTGTGCTAACCAGTGAGATGGACACTAGTCACTGGCTACTGAGCCCTCTAAATATAGCTAGAGTGATTGAGGGGTCAAATTTTTAAGATTTCATTAGGTTGCATTTGAATATTCACAATGTGTCCACTAGCTGCTGTATTGAACAGGGTCTCCCAATCATCAGGCTGCCTCTGAGGATTCTAAGAGTGGAGATAAATGCTGATCCTGGGCTTACATGTAGGCATAGCTCTGGGGACTCTATATCTGCCCGCACAGGCAGCACTTAAGTGATGCCTGTCCTTATCTACCCAAAAAAGTCACTTTACTCTTGGATTAATGGGAGTCAAAATTCTCAGTCCACTAATATCAACGGAATCCATTTTATCTTGCTCACATGATGAAACATGATAAGGAAATTGGATCTCACTACCCCTTGAAACCTACCCTCTCCTCAGGAATTTATGTTGGAAAGAATAGAGAAAAGAACTCATATGCCCGGGAGCCTATTTTTCGGGTACAAAAACTGTATTCTTGAAAACCTTTTTGAAATGTAATAATGTTCCTTAACGGGGTGAACACATATGATAAGAGAGACTCATTAAAACTGTCTCAGTTATTAATTTATCAGGTGAGCTAGCCTTCTGGGAATGTGATTTAGGGCCAGTAAATTGCTTTAAGTACCTCTGTCACTTCCAAAATGTTAGCAGAAAAAGAGAACTTAGAGTTGATTTAGTCTGAAACTTTCCTTTTACAAGTGGGGAAACTGGGGTTCAGAAAAAATGGAATGACTCATTCAGTTACAAGTGGCGGCTTGTGGTAAAATGTAGGTTTCCTAAATTCTAGCCTAATTCCTATTCTAATGCACTCAGAGTCTCACCTGGGAATATTCACACAAGAAACAACCAACACATTTTATATGAGTATGCAAATTCTTATTAACTCTTAGTGGAATTTGAAGCTCTGTATGCTAAGCCCTAAGTCTGCATCTCGGAGAAGGCAATGGCGCCCCACTCCAGTACTCTTGCCTGGAAAATCCCATGGTTGGAGGAGCCTGGTAGCCTGCAGTCCATGGGGTCGATAAGAGTCGGACACGGCTGAGCGACTTCACTTTCACCTTTCACTTTCATGCATTGGAGAAGGAAATGGCAACCCACTCCAGTGTTCTTGCCTGGAGAATCCCAGGGATGGGGAGCCTGGTGGGCTGCCATCTATGGGGTCACACAGAGTCGGACACGACTGAAGTGACTTAGCAGCAGCAGCAAGTCTGCATCTAACCCTGATGGGAAAAACTCCAACCCTCCATAGTTAATTGGTGATAACTGCCATGTGGGTGGGAGAAATGGCACATATACCAAGGATTGCCATCTCTGTTTTCAAGTTTTTTTTTTTTGCGGATGTGCCTTGAGAAACAGGAAAATCTGGGCCAGTAAAATTCATAAAAGATATATTTAAGAAACGTATTAGGGGAAGATTATATTCCATCTTCTGTTAGCATATTTTAGGGAAAACATCGAGAAGGAAAATAGTATTTCTCTGGAATAAGGAAACCTGGATTCCAGTCTCTGGTCCAATCTACACTTGCTGTGTGTTTATGGAAAAGTTAATTTACTTCTCTGAAGTCCTAATTACTCTTTTGTAAACTATAAACAAAAAAACAAACCAAAAACCCACTTCTCAAATTTGCTATGAAAAGTGCATGAGATTGATGGATATAACCCCTCCACTGGGGCAAAGCATATGATAGGTATGTAATAGAGTATCTCCTCTTTCTTATGTGAGTCTGTATTCATTCACAAGTTCCCTAAACATGGAATTTTCCACGAAATAGTATCTTCATCATTCATATCCCAAGCCTGTATTCACCTCCACATGCCATCTTATAGCACCCATGGGGATAAAAACATAGAGAACCATCAATGTCTTTATAAGACCATAACCTACAACAAACAAAAATACATGAAGGGAACTTACAACTAGGGTAATAAATACCCCCCCATCCCCCCACCCCCCCCACAGCCCAGATTATCTGAGTCTGAGTGTCCTCTGAGTCTCTTCTTTGAAAGGTCGTCAGGGCATTCTCATTGCGGGGAAAGGTAGGTATCTCCTAACTGCTTTTTTCCCCAACTGTCCTCCCTGTGTGCTCCTTGATATAGTGTTATTGATATCTTACCACCTCGGTATCCTCACTTGAGCATCACTTGCATTATTAATGTACTCATCATTTCAAAAAACTTCATTAAGTCCTATACTTGGTACTTACCAAAGGGGATATGATGGTGGTAAATACAGACACGGTCCCAAAGTTCATGAAACTTAAATCCAATGAGGAAGAAAGCAAATTAACTGAGCTTGGAGAAGTGAACACATTCTCACCTGTGTTCTTGGTTCCTTGGAGTACCACCAACCGGATGGGAGAGCAAACAGCCATCTCCTCTTAATTTCCACACTTCATAATCTCTTCTCTTGTGCACCACCATCTTTTCCTTTCCCTTTTAACGCGCAGACTTTATCTTGCTAGACTTTCTTTCCAAACAATGCACAGACTTATCTCACCAAGATGTTTCCTGTGCTGTAAGGCATCAGCTGTGGCTGTGCCATCGACCACCTAATCAGAACACAGCCTAATTACAGACGTGCTGTGTGTGATTGTCTACCTTGATCAGATGATCAAAGATAACTCATTACTCAGATAGTGAAGGAGAAGGGTGTATTATGAGAGTGATGCTCTGCAACAATAATCCTGATAGAGTGTGCAGGATATCTTGATGGGGGTCGGGGAGGGGGAAATTCTGGGTCAGGCTGATACTGAACTAGACTTTAAGGAATGGCAATCCAGTGATGAGAGGTTCAAAAAGAAGATAGACTGTGTCAAAACTAAAAATTATTGGCATTGCAGATATTGATTTGTATAGAACATCCAAGCAACATGTTCTCTTTTTTAAAGGAAGATTCACCTGTGCAATATTTGCTGGCCAACACTATTACAGCTTTATTTAGATTTGTATGAAGGAACCATCTGTTTCAGTTCACAGGAGGGCCAGGTCTGCATCACAGGTATCCCCCCTCAAGGTCCAATCACAGCACCTGATGCAAAAGTTTCCTGATGTGATGCTTGACTGAAAGCTAATGACAGGGAACACTTCATTTTTCAAAGCGTGCTTTTTCTCAGGAGCAAGTGTGCTCTTCAATGATTGCTTTTCTCCTCCCTGCAGCCCACAGAAATAACATGAAGAGCAGAGAGCCTGGGAAACCAGGATGGTTCTCCATTTATTATTTTTTGTATTTATTCCTTCATCAATACAATAAATGCATGGTGATACCTGCTATTTGGGATGCTGCAGATATTCCTCTGATCAAGGCAGATGGGATTTTCAAGATTACATGCAGAGAAAGTAGACAATCAAATATGCAGTTTTTTTAAGACATACTACCTGGTGGTAATCTGTGCTTTGGTAAAATACATAGGGTCGATTAAAAGAGAGAGACTGGGTGGCCATTTCCCACTGTGTGGTCGTAGACAGATTCTCTTTAAGCTGAGGCCCTAATATCAAGAAATTTGCCTTGCAAAATTCCTGTGAAATGTGTATTCCAAGCAGAAGGAACACCCAGAGCCAATTTCCTGGAGTCAGAAGTTCTCTGTTGTGTTTGAGGTGTGAGAATGCCAGTGAGACTGGAGCAGAGAATGGTATGTGGTGAGGATGGAATGGCAGGCAAGGGGCAGGTCACGTAGGACCATAAACCATAGGATTAAGGGTTCAATTGTTTCTCTATGCATCATGAGTTCAAACATCAGAATGAACACGATCTGATTCAAATGGAGCCCATTCCAGTTGGACTCCCATGAAAGATGTCTGGCTATGCTTCTGCTACTCAGTTTTGCTCTCTCTAAATGAGGACCCAGGATCAGGCTTTAAACACTCCAAAAGAGAGAAATATAATAAAATAAGATTTGAAGCTCTACTGTGTATTTCTGCAAACCTTCCCTGATTTCTCCTCCCTTTCTCTCAGGCCAGGGTCAGTAGCCTCCTCAAGAATATCAATGCTTCAGGTACTGGGTTGCTATTATCTGTTAGCAGAGCTGCCAGGCTGCTTCTCTCCTTTGAGTGTAAATTACTTGAGGTCTCAGGTCAATGATGAGACCTCTCTGTGTTCCCAGACCTGAGTCAGTGATTGACCCATTGTGTGTCCTTGGTAATTGGCCCCGGACCATGCGTTCTGTTTCACCCTCTATGATTGTCACATCATAGTTTTACCTCTAGGGAGCTCAGAGTTTCCATTTATTTCTCTGCCCTTTCCTGAACTTCTGTCTTTTCCGGAAACTCCCTTGAACCTCCTGCATGGCAACCTAGGGTGCTTCTTCTCTCTCCTTCACTGGGGATTGGATTTGTATCTTGATATGATAGCTTTCTGAGTCCATCTTTACTCCTGCTCCATGTTCTCTCACAGTTATCTCCCCTACTACAAGCTTTGCACATTTAATCCCATCTTGGCTAACAAAGTAATTATATTTGAATCATTCTTTAAAAACATTTATTGAAGACCTGTTATGTCAGGCATTTTGATAGTGGCAATTCAAATTGACAAAAATGTGACCACTAGGCTCAAGAAGCTAGTTGGGGATAGAGTCTGGTAACCAGATATAATACAAGAGAAATACTAGAACCAGGAAATCAGTGGGATATACATAAAGAATCACCAAATTCAGCCTGTATGTTGCCTATATGTGATCTGTAGTGGGGATGCAGAATGAAACCACAGAAAGCTTCCTGGAGGAAGTATCATCCATGGTGAAATGAGAATTGTGGGTACAGGTAAGAGTTAGCTAGGAAGCAGAGAGTTTGTGGCACCAAGAAGGAAGGCAAGTGCTCTGCAGGCAGGGCAAATAGGAAAGGGGCCTCTAGCGGTGGATAAAGCTGGACGACTCATCAGAAACATGAAGGGGAACCAGGAGTAGCAATATAAGGGATTAATGAAAGTGAAAGAGGAAAGGGAAAAAGTTGGCTTAAAGCTCAAGATTCAGAAAACGAAGATCATGGCATCCGGTCCCATCACTTCATGGGAAATAGATGGGGAAACAGTGGAAACAGTGTCAGACTTTATTTTTGGGGGCTCCAAAATCACTGCAGATGGTGACTGCAGCCATGAAATTAGAAGACGCTTACTCCTTGGAAGAAAAGTTATGACCAACCTAGATAATATATTCAAAAGCAGAGACATTACTTTGCCGACTAAGGTCCGTCTAGTCAAGGCTATGGTTTTTCCTGTGGTCATGTATGGATGTGAGAGTTGGACTGTGAAGAAGGCTGAGCACCGAAGAATTGATGCTTTTGAACTGTGGTGTTGGAGAAGACTTGAGAGTCCCTTGGACTGCAAGGAGATCCAACCAGTCCATTCTGAATGAGATCAGCCCTGGGATTTCTTTGGAAGGAATGATGCTGAAGCTGAAACTCCAGTACTTTGGCCACCTCATGCGAAGAGTTGACTCATTGGAAAAGACTCTGATGCTGGGAGGGATTGGGGGCAGGAGGAGAATGGGACGACCGAGGATGAGATGGCTGGATGGCATCACGGACTCGATGGACGTGAATCTGAGTGAACTCTGGGAGTTGATGATGGACAGGGAGGCCTGGTATGCTGCGATTCATAGGGTCGCAAATAGTTGGACATGACTGAGAGACTGAACTGAACAAAGAGAACAGGGTGAACAGAGAGAAGGACAAGAGGAAGGACCCTGGGGCTAGAGCTTGGAAGGGCTTACTTTACAAAATTCACATTCAGGAGTGTTCGCCACTAAATATATATATATATATATATATATATATATATATACCCTGGGATTTCTTTGGAAGGAATGATGCTAAAGCTGAAACTCCAGTATTTTGGCCACCTCATGCAAAGAGTTGACTCATTGGAAAAGACTCTGATGCTGGGAGGGATTGGGGGCAGGAGAAGGGACGACCGAGGATGAGATGGCTAGATGGCATCACGGACTCGATGGACCTGAGTCTGAGTGAACTCCGAGAGATGGTGATGGACAGGGAGGCCTGGCGTGCTGTGATCCATGGGGTCGCAAAGAGTCGGATACGACTGAGCGACTGAACTGAACTGAACTGAAGCCAATTGTGGGAACTTAAAAAGTAACAAGGAAAATAATAATAAAATACATTAAGAACTGGCTCCGTATATAGAAAAGGCTACAATTTATAAAATAAAATTGTAAATTGCAGGGAAAGTGACTAGAATGTTAACAACAGTAGTCATCTTTGAATGGTAAATTTAAATTCAATTTTCTGACTTCTTTACAGTTTAGGGCTTCCCTCATAGCTACTGGTAAAGAATACACCTGCAATGGAGGAGATTCCGGTTTGATTCCTGGATCAGGAAGATCCCCTGGAGAAAGGATAGGCTATCCATTCCAGTATTCTTGGGCTTTCCTTGTGGCTCAGCTGGTAAAGAATGTGCCTGCAACGAGAGAGACCTGGGCTGGGAAGATCCCCTGGAGAAGGGAAAGGCTACCCACTCCAGTATTCTGGCCTGGAGAATTCCATGGACTGTATAGTTCGTGGGATTGCAAAGAGTCAGACACAACTGAGTGTGTCTGACTTACAGTTTATATGAATCAATGTTATTTAGAAAGTTATTAATAAGTTTTTTTAATAATGTCTTTTTAATATAATTTTTAAAAGCTTGGGCTTCTAAATCAGAATGATCAACAATAGAATCCCATTCTGCTACTTACTATCTATGAGAAAATTACTGAACAACTCTCAGCTTCAGTTTGCTCATTTGTAAAATGGGGCTATAATCAAGACCCTACAAATTGAAACTACAATGACCTCCCACTATACACTAAGTAAAATGGCTAAATTAAACCTATAAACAATATTAGACAAAACTATAAAACATTTTTGGCGAGAGTATAAATCGGTAAAATAACCTTGGAAAACTGGCAGTATCTACTTAAGTTAAATGTATATGCTACAACGAAGCATGTTCATTTATGGGCATACACACCCAACAGAAATAAGTACACATGCCTATTAAAAGAAATATATATTAGAATACTCACAGCAGCATTATTCATAATGGCCAAAAATTATAAACAACACAAATGCCTTTCAAAAGAATGGACAAAGTTTGGTATAGTATCAGTGGAATACAACGTAATAACAAAAAGAACAGCTACCAATATATGCAATAAAATGGATAAATGTCAAAAGGAGAGTTGAGAAAAAGAAACCAGATAAGAGAAGACCTTATGATTCCATTTATATGAAGTTCAAAAAACAACAAAACCGATACATGACAACTGAGAATGTTACTGACAATGGAGCCTAGTAGGGTGATGTTTTATATCTTGGTAAATGGTGGTTACATGGGTAGTTATATTTTATAATTCACAGAACTATACAATTACATATGTGTATGTACTCTTTTATAAGTTGTATCTCAAAAAAAAAAAATTCACCGAGGCTAGTTAACAATACCTACTTCACAATGTTGTGAGGATAAATGAGACAAAAATAACTGTTTTTGTGCTGAGCACCACTCCAAGCATACTCCATGTTTTAAAACCCAGTTAAGGACTTCCCTGGTGGAACACCACAGTTATGGCAGAAAGTGAAGAAGAACTAAAGAGCCTCCTCATGAAAGTGAAAGAGGAGAGTGAAAAAGTTGCCTTAAAGCTCAACATTCAGAAAACTAAGATCATGGCATCTGGTCCTATCACTTCATGGGAAATAGATGGGGAAACAGTGGAAACAGTGACAGACATTATTTGGGGGGGCTCCAAAATCACGGCAGACGGTGACTGCAGCCATGAAATTAAGATGCTTACTCGTTGGAAAAAAAGTTATGACCAACCAGACAGCATATTTAAAAGCAGAGATATTACTTTGTCAACAAAGGTCTGTCTAGTCAAAGCTATGGTTTTTCCAGTACTCATGTGGATGTGGAGTTGGACTATAAAGAAAGCTGAACGCTGAAGAATGGATGCTTTTGAACTACGGTGCTGGAGAAGACTCTTGAGAGAGTCCCTTGGCCTGCAAGGAGATCCAACAAGTCCATTCTAAAGGAAATCAATCCTGAATATTCATAGGAAGGACTGCTGCTGAGGCTGAAACTCCAATACTTTGGCCACTTGATGGGAAGAACTGACTCACTGGAAAAGACCCTGATGCTGAGAAAGATTGAAGGCAGGAGGAGAAGGGGACCACAGAGGATGACATGGTTGGATAGCATCACCAACTAGATGGACATGAGTTTGGGTAGGCTCCGCAAATTGGTGATCGACAGGGAAGCCTGTCGCAAAGAGTCAGACACAACTGAGAGACTGAACTGAACTGAACTGGTGGTACAGTGGATGTGAATGCACCTACCAATGCAGGGACACGGATCTGATCCCTGGTCGGGGAGACCCCACATGCCACAGAGCAACTAAACCCATGTGCCACAACTACTGAGTGTGTGCTCTAGAACCTGCGGGTTGCAACTACTGAAGCCGATGTGCCTAGAGCCTGTGCTCTTCAACAAGAGAAGCCACCATAATGAGAAGTCCACACACCGCAACAAGAGAGTAGCCCCTGCTCACCACAACCACAGAAAGCCTGTGCCCAGCAAGAAAGACCC
The DNA here is from genome assembly GCA_006410635.1 of Cephalophus harveyi. Taxonomy (NCBI): domain Eukaryota; kingdom Metazoa; phylum Chordata; class Mammalia; order Artiodactyla; family Bovidae; genus Cephalophus; species Cephalophus harveyi. Next base: position 95,007 of record SJYT01033146.1, read on the forward strand.
AGCACAACAACAAAAACACTTAAATCATCAAGGTAATCACAACATGTAGGCGCCAGCATTATGCACATTATACAGATCAGGGGACTGACTCAAATAAAAATTAGATTACTTATCCAAAGTCATACAACTAGTTAAAGGAGGAATCAGAATAAAATTCTTAACAGTCAAGCTTCAGATTCAAAACTTGTGACCACATGAATAAATTGCCTCAATAATAATGAAAACACAATAACTAGACCAAAGTACTCACAAAGAGTTACCTATTAATATTACATTATTAGGATTAACTTAAAAAATATTCCTTATAATACTCAAATATTCAGTCCTACGAT
>SJYT01033146.1:103392-118392 GCA_006410635.1 Cephalophus harveyi
CATCAATGTTCTTGTTTTACCTTTTGTGGCATTTTTAATGTTCTTTTTAGTCTTAATTTTACATTTCCTATTAGCCTCATCTCCCTACAACCTATCCCTATGTATCAACCTCTGGACATGATAATACCTGTAAAAGGATTATTCTGCCTTCCCTACCTCACGAAATGTTCCCTTCCTTGGTTTTCAAAACAAACTCATTACAATGGAGAATATGGAAGAGCATTAAGGGGCATTTCGATAGGAGTTCAAGATGTCAAAATGCAGCTACTTTCATATTTAACCAACCCCCACTTTTCTGGGCAGTCATGAAGACAGAAATCCAATGATAAGATATCAGTAAGATATGAAGAACTACTACTTTACAGAACCAGTGGATCAAAGAAACACTCTCTGGGTAAAAGCTATCTAAGCTTGAAATTCTGAGCTGTTTCTTAGCACCAAAAATTAAACTTCATGTTTGTCATTTCTAAGATATGTTGGAATAACCATCCTCTCAAACCTAACTTTGATGTTAATAGGTCATAACTTCAGAAAATATAAATTGATTAAAAACTGAAAATATATTCACCTGCCTGTTGATAGGGTTTTCCAGGTAGCATCTGTGGTAAAGAATCCACCTGTCAATGCAGGAGATGGAAGAGACGTATGAGTTTGATCCCTGGGTTGGGAAGATGCCCTGGAGTAGGAAAGAGCAGCCCACCCCATATTCTTGCCTGGAAAATTCCATAGAAAGAGGAGTCTGACAGGCTATAGTCCATGGAATCACAGAGTCGGTCAGGGCTGAGGTCAGGTGTACACACACCTGTTGGTAAATATTAAAGACTGGAAAAGGCCCTTAATCTAATACTGCTATTCTTTGTATAAGATGGTCAATGTTTTCTTATCTAAAGTTTTTTAAAGTTAGTTTTCCTTTAAATAAGTTAACACCCCACCCTATTTCTTATGTTGACTAGACAATGGCTTTCATAAAAAGAAAAATGCTAATTATATTCAGATGTTTAAATATAGCTTTCAACTGACTTCAGTAACTTGAAAATATTTTGGAAAGCCTCTGTAATCATTCCTCTTATCTCTCAGTAGCTGTTTTCTAAAATAAAAACAAAAGCATTTGCCATGGTACCTATAAACCACCATGCAACTAGGGTTGGTTCAGAATTGTGAAGATCACTAATACTGGTACTTCAATTCTAGTAAGGTTGAATTACTTACTAGACAATATTTGACTAGTAAATAAATTTTTATATTCCTTTCATATAGATAGAAACTATTGGTTAACTGATTCCAATTGAAAATATTAAAAACAAAACCCACCACAACTCCATACAGTATATCTAAATAGAAATCTTGAACAGTTAAGTAATTTTGGAAATTTTTATTGAAACAATTTTATTTGAAAATTATTCCTATATAATGAGTTTACCATTTAGGTTTTTTTTTTTTTTTTTTGGCTCAGAACACATTTCAAAACAGTCTGAATTCTGAGCATTATCAAAGTCATATGGCCTATATGATTTTGTGAAAACAGTTCAAGATATGTATTTATTCAATATAATTGAATTATCTAGATGTTCAGTGAGCACTTCTCTTCCATGTTTCAAAAAAAAAAAAACAACCCATGTAACTTAAAAAAAAAAATACAGCTCACTTTCAGTTCTGTATCTCCAAAGACTAACAAAGCTTCTCCAAGAATGCGCACAGAAACACTGATGGCAGGGATGGAGCAATTTTTGTAAAGCCTCAGAGATAAAAAGACAAACACCACCTACCTAAATAGACCTTTACATGTTTTGGATTTTCAAATGTTGATAATACTTCACGTATTATCCCTAAATTAGTTAAGCCTATTTACTCAACCTCTGCCAAGTTTCATAGCCTTTTACCACTGGCAGCACAAGCGCTTAGCTTGCTCAGTCACATCTGACTCTGCAGCGCCACGGACTGTAACCCGCCAGACTCCTCTCTCCACGGGATGGATTCTCCAGGCAAGAATACTGGAGTGGGCTGTCATTCCCTTCTCCAGGGGATCTTCCCCACCCAAGGATCGAACCCTAGTCTCCTGCATCGCATGCAGATTCTTTACTGAGTCACCAGGGAAGCCCCATAAAGCAGCCTATGAAACTGCTATTGGTAACAGCAGAGGATGGGAAATGGTAATGAACATGTAACACTGTTGACAGAAAATGAATTTGAAGGATCGTGGCAACAGTAAATATAACTTTAATGTTTCTGAAGATTCTTGCAATTATGAAGCACAGAAATACATTTGCAAATATTGTCAGATTAAAGTTACCTTCAAGCAGAGGTTGATAAATTTGGGGTTTTGACTTATACGTAAATAGCTGTTACAAACCTGTAGCACAAGCAGTAAAGGAAGAAAAAACAGCTAATGGCCTTGTATTAGCTCCAGAAAGCCAAGATTTTTATTGTTCTAACTACATGTTCCTCAGGGATACTCTGTGATCACTTTAATTCACCTGCATCAAGAAGACTTTACTATTTTCGCTGAAGAGGATTTCTGAGCGCTTGGTTTAGAAGGGTAGGGTGGGGACACCCATTAGTAAGATACCGGAAATGTGAAGTGCACCAAAGAAAGACAACGCTAGCAGTTTGTTTACAAGACAATACCAATGGAAGGTTAAGACTAGAAGGAAGAGCTCAGGCCAAATTATAAAATTTTAATTTACATGTTTGGCCTGCAGTTTATTTCTACTAGACAGTGCTATTGTAGAAATAGATACGGAGAGTGATTATAATGTGCCACTTACAAATGTGGAACCACTTAAAGTATTTATAAATACAAAGTTCAGTCAGACATGAACTTCTCAAAGGGTAGGACCTGGATAGAGAAGATTTTTAGGCTTATTCAGTAACAAGTCATCAAATGTAGCTGTGTGATAAAGTTAACAGTATATAACCACTGACAGAGCAAAGCACTCTATCATGTACAGCAGAGCTGAAAAGGCAAACCTACAAATTAATCAAGTCCTGACATTAAAGCAGAGCAGGAGTCCACACAGATGTGACATGAAGCTGGAAATAATAGTTGAGATCGAAGAAACAAGCATAGAAGGAAAAAAGGGCAATAAAACAGATTAAGAACAAGACAGTCACAGAGAGAACCAGCAAAGCACCAAGGCAACTTTTCAAGGAGTGATTCAGGGTGTTAGAAAAGTGAAAGCTTTTGGAGGACTTTCCTGGAGGTCCATGGTTAAGACTCTGTGTTTCCAATGCAGGGGCTGAGGGTTCGATCCCTGGACATGGAGCTAAGACCCCATATGCCACACAGGGAGGCCAAAAATTTTAAAACCTTTTTAAACCCTTTTTGGTTGTATAGTGCTGCTTTTGGGACCTTAATTCCCTGACTATGGATCGAACCCAAGCAGTGAAATTGCCAAGTCCTAACCACTGGACCATTAACTCCTTAAAGCTTGTAAAAAATATAATTTTCCTATTGGGCTACTGGTACCCTGTGAACAGTTCTTAAAAATAGAGGGGAGAGGAAAATCAACTTAGAAGGGTTATCATTCCCAAACCACCAAGCTCCCTAGGAAAAGGTGCAATAAAATGCTTCATTCTGACAATAAAACACATGATGTTAAAACAGTCACTGGGGATGGGCAGGAAGAGATTGCTGATGCTTATGAGAACATTAAAACTCTATAATTTCTAGAAAATATATAAATCAGTATCAGTAGTAAAGCAAATTTGGGAGGCTAGTTTGGCAGTTACACTGTCTTCTGTGTCCTGATCAGGTTAACAGCCTTACACCAGATTAGTTTTGCCAAGAATTTCAGAACTGAGAGCCCGTAAGTAAATGAACAGTAATTCTAAAATTTTAAAAACACGTTACTAGCACAAAAAAAGTAGACTCATATTGCTCATTTTGACTGGTATCTGTTACAGAGGCTGACTCTAAATTAGTAAAATGTTAAGAGTAATTTAGGGAATTTAGGGTAATTTGAATAATGCTCTGTGAACTATATAGGGCTTGATAGTTTTCTTCCTCAGAACATACAGCTTTAAAATTTTTTTTTTTTTAAAAGATTTGTCCTACTCTCTCTCAGATAACAAGTAAAATAAAAATATGCCAGGAAATGTTCATAACATATATTACAGGGCAAATGATCAGTAATGTACATTTTCTGTATTTTTTAAAACTAAGCCTTCACAAAAAAATGTGTAAATGAAGCAAAAAATCCTCTAGGGAGAGTATTTTTTTAAAACACAAGTTGTATCTCATAGAAGAATGTAAGCTTGCAAAATATTGGGTTGGCCAAAAAGTTCGTTTGTGTTTCTCTGTAAGATCTTGGGGGAAAAGTCAAACTTTTTGGCCAACTCAACAACATAATTTAACAGCATCTCTTTTTACAGAAAACTCAGAACCAAAGAAGTTATATTTATGTGTGCTCATAGTTCCTTTCATTAAATGTCTCAATGATTTAAGAAAAAAATAACATTTTTCACCTAAAACTCTTGGGAAAATAAGGGAGTATCTATTAAGTCATTGGATTGTGAGACAGCTTTTGCTTTAACAACCTACACTTCTCTAAGTTTATATAAAAGTGAATATAACACAGGCTACATCAGTCTTACTGGAATGTGAAAGCCACTATAAAATGCAAGAGATTAGTGGATCTTATCTCCATCACTTTTAAAGAATCTAGGTACACTAGCTGAAAACTTAGCCAAGATTTTTGGTATCAAAAACCCTGAAAGTCAGTCTCTCACTTGATATCAACTAAGTAATATTTAATATAATAAAACCTATTAAAAATGGTTTTAAGGGGGAGTTTCCTGGCAGTCCACTGTTTAGGATTTGGTGCTTTCACTGTTGTGGCCTGTGTTCAATCCCTGGTTGAGAAACTTAGATCCTCCCAAGTCACATAAGTGCAGCCAAAAAAAAAAAAAAAAGCTTTAAAGTTATTAAAAAAAAAAAAAGGTTTTAATACTTGGAAAAGTTCCTTAAGAACAAGCAAAAGGATCTAAAATGTTTCAAATGCCTTAAGTGGGCAAAGACAGGATATGACAAAAGTGTAAAAAAATATTCTATAAGTAGGTTAACATGGACTCTCACCAAATCCCAAAACATCAAGTTTGGAAAACGTAGATTTGAGAGAGCCCTGCCAAAATACGGAATGTAGTCTCATTAACTGGTAAAAGAACATACAGGAAGGTATGCTGTATTAAAATGTAAATGGATGGAGGAAAAAAAAGAAATGGGAGTTCCCTAGTGGTCTAGTGGTTAGGATTCAGCTCTTTAACTGCTTTGACCTGAGTTCAGTCCCTGGTCAGGAAACTGAATCCACAGGCTGAGCGTAAAAGAAAAAAAAAAAAAAGGTTAAAACTAAACAATGCTGAATGAGTGCTTCTTCCATGTTCAGAAATTGTATGCTTAAATAAAACCTATTGTACTATTACCCCCAAAAAGGTCTTGTAAAATAATCTGCTTTGCCCAGTTAATAATGCCACTAAATTTGCAACCTTAGTCACAAAATGTCTTCTATATACCCATTAGCATACTAGGTGCTGTTCTTTTCAAGTAAGATTTATTCAGACTTTTCCTAGACAATTTAAAAGAGCTGTGATACAGAGATTCAAGTGATTTATTCTAATAAATCCAAGATAGTGTACACCATGCTGTTGTATTTTACTTACTTCTACTTTTAAACTTTTATTAATTTCAACAAATTAAACAAATTAAAACAAAAGATGAACTGACACTGTTCATTTTGCAATCAGAGGACTATAAGAAAAGCAGCCAATTTTCATGGGAAAGATGCGTGACGAAGAAAAGGCAAAACCTCAGGCTTGCAAGAGTGGAAAAGGGAAGAAATTTATGTGCCTGAGGGTTGCAGGCCTGTTTTCAGGGTCTACCCCCCTCCTCAAAGCAAATAACTTGCCTGGGAGGAGTCTATGTCCCTACAACTGAGCACTCTTTTCTGGCACTGGAAAGGTAAACTTGCTTGCCTGCCAGCTCCCAAGGAAACGAAAAAAGGCCTGTTAGCCCTTGTGTTCTCACACACACAGAACTTACAGTCAGCTGTCTCAGTGGGCAGGCCCAGAACACCAGGTCACTTTTATCAATCTTTCTTCCATATTATAAATACAAAAAATACAGTCACCAAACATTTCAGAAAAATCAAAAGCACAGAGAAGTGAAGTATTTCAATGCATTCTATTACAAACTGGTTATCTTTCCAAAAATCTAGATTTCAAGAGTGAGCAAGACAGTCCACACATAAATAAGAGGAGCCTGCTGTACTGCTGGAGTTTAGTCAATAAATGCTGTGGGGAGGAAAAGTTAGTAACAAAGTATAGATACTTAATAGGAATTGGGAGATTTGGGAGATGAGTAAGTAGTGTGTGCTGTTTCATCATACAGTGAAGAACAGATACTAAAACAGATGTAGTAGGAGTAGCCTAAGTGCAGTCTGAGTAATGACAGTAATCAGTTGAACTAGTTTAGGGGACGGAAAAAAAAAAAGAGGACTAGAGTAAGCCAAATGTCTCACCTGAGGTTTTAAAAAAGAAAACGCTTAAACTTAGTAATTGCAAGACATGAGGTTAACTAAGAACTAAAGACAGGACTCATTCATCTGTTAACTGATTAGGGTGTGAGCAGAGACGTAAACTTTCACATTCTGCACTGTCTTGTTTTCCAGGTACAGGCTTTGAAATTTTCCTTTGAAAGACTATCAAGTTAAAATATCAACTAAGCACATTTAAGCATAAATACCACCTTTAATCCATCACTACTCAAACAAGCAGGTATATACAGTTGAGAAAATGCCTTAAATTCAGAGCCTCTTGTCTTCTCAAAGGGATTTAATTTTGAACCAGCAACCAACTGTAAGGTTTATATTAAGACTTTTCATACAGATGTATAAAAATTTTTTTAAGTATGGATTACTCTTAGTAACAATTGTTTCATTATGTTAATGTATAGTTACCTAGCTTTGAAACTTTTCTCAAGTATGACTACTACTTTCCAAAGTACTCTACAAGACTTGTAAGCAGAACAAGAACTTAATCTTGAAGTACCCCTTCCTAATAAACAAAGTCTAGATGGGACTTGGTAGCCCAATACTTTTTTGTTCAGCAGTTGGGAATTAAACTGAATACCAGCATGAAGAAAAATTGTTGGGCTAGGCTGTCTTGATAGATACATATAAATCCCACAGCCAACTGCTCCCTTCAGACCTTTTTAAGGTCAGACAATTTAAAATATGGATCTTCATGATCTTAATTGCCTTAAAATTTAGTATTCCATGTTCATTAATTTTTAAAAGCTTTCCATGTTGTAAGTGGCTCAAAATTTTCGATTCCTTTTTCAAGTTAACAAGCCACAATTAAGCCAAATCCAGCCTAATAAACTAAACTGAAAATTAATTTCCAAACTAAAAAATACTTTGAAAAGTATTTTTAAATGCCCGTCTAGCACCATTAATTCGGATTTCCCTGCCTTGGAAGGACTTCTGTTCTAGGAGGCAAAAGAAACCCCATACACTGAAGAACTAATTAATTAAACAAGTACTGGCAGTAATTTAAATAGACTCTTCAAAAGACACTGAGCAGCAGTAAAGGATAAGCCACAGAATCCACTGTTGGGCGCTTAACTGCTGATACTGTCTATCCTAACACTAAATGGATTGTCAGGAAACCAATGAAGATTTAACATGTAACTTTAGAATAAAAGTTTTCCACCATGTTTTAATTCTATTTATAAATGAATCAGAAGTTAGGCAGGGTTCCTAAAAGAAATTACACCCGTCAATGTTGAAGGAATCCTAGGAATTCAACTTCTGCAAATTCATGTGAATTTTTACAATTTCAAGAAGTTTTACCAAAGCTACACTGTATATTACACGTGCCTGTGGCTGCAGAGAATTGAAAAGTGCACTCCATTAATTTTTGGATGACCTTTGACATACTGTTCATTTATTTACCTCCAAGCTCATTCCAAATACTAAATATACTAAGAAACAGTATATATGCTTTTCTAATTTCTCCTGATGTGTCAAATAGAGCAATTCTAGAGGCCTAACTCCTGACTCCTCCCAATTAAAGCAACATGAATACCATTCATAGTATTTTTAACTATAGTTAAAAATAGTTTTTAAACTATTCTCTTGAAAATGAAGTCATTAGAGAATTTTTTAAACTCATGACTTTTTAAACGATTCTGTGTTCAAATGACGCAGTACTGGCATTTTCTAATTCCCATTTAAAAAAAAAATCAGGACACAAGTTGAAATGCAAAATTGTGATACAAATGGCACAACTAGTCAAACCTCTTCATCTCATCTGAAAGTATACAATAGAACCACACCAGATGTTAGAACTCTTCTGATGTCATGGTATGTGTCTACAGCTGAAGATTGGATTTTGCAATGTGCAACTCTTCTACACATTTGTTACTATATTGTGAACACAACCCTAATCATGTTTTCTTAATCTGTAGTAATGTCTGGTCCACATCAAAACCTTTGTCCTTTGCCTGGTAGTAGCAGTAACTGGTTGTAGTTCATAAATGACTTTAAGTGTCAATTCCCTTAGGTATCCCCAAAATAAGTTAGTTATTTGGCATCACAGAATCCTTTCAGAACTAAATTCAAGAGACCATTCAAGAACATTACAGATAGCAACTTCAGATTAGAACTTGTTTTAAACCACTTTACAAAGTAAAGAAAATCAGATATCCACTAAAGCTTATGGTAAATTATTCTAAAATAACCTTATCTTGATTCTATTTGCTTGTGTTAAAAAAACATTTTCGGAAACTACATTTGAAGACACTAATTTCCAAATGGTTTATTGGAACTTCTCCCCCATCCAGAAAGTCTGTCAGCAGTCTCGATTATCAACAAGAAAAAAAGTACTAGTTTGGCATCTGCACAGGGAGTCAAATAGGCAATGTAAATGGTTTTCAAAATCCTCTAGTAGTGTTTAAGAATTTTTCAGGTATAAAACTTCCATGACTGTTCTGAAATGACAAAAACTTTTTTCAATCATCAGTATAAACTTCAGCAATCATAACACCAACTATTTAACTCTGTACCTAAAAGGATCTTCATGAAGTGACCAAAGCTATCACCCTCCCACCAAAAAATCCTAGGGCTGAGCCAAAATCTCCCGAATGTATTTACAAGTTCCCCATTCTTTGATAATAACTTGCCAATATTGCTTAATGAAACACATTTTAAGCTGAATTCACTTACCTAACCTCATTTGCGCAGTCACCTAAATGTACATTAAAGCAAAAGTTTGTTCACTCCCCTCTCCTGTATTACTTACTACCTCAATTACTCATTTCCAAACCTTCAAAGAGTGATAAGAAAATGGTACGCTGAAAGGTGGGGGGCATGTTACCAGAAAAGCGGAACCAAATTACCATTAACTTCTTGAGTCCACTGGCATGTGTGTGACCAGAGTATTTTCATTAATTAAAATTAAGTGGAGACCAACACTATACATTTATTCTATACATCATCTCCCTATCATGTGCTTCAATTAGGGATCTTGGGGAATCTGTTTTGGTATTACCGTTGACTACTTTGAATGTATGGATAATTAAAAGATGAAAAGACCCCTAAAGATTCCAAGTGTCTATTTTAAAAGCTGTTAAATGAAAAACGATGAAATGGAGGACACCCACAATAATTCTTGGACTCCTGGAGATCCTAAGACATGCTACAAAAATAGGTCTTTATTCTTAGGAAAATATAGTCAGAGCTAGCTTCCTTATGCTATACATAAAATCTTAACATCAGAGGCAGTACAGATAGTACAGATAGTTTTTGAACTGATCTCCAAACAAGCACAAACCCACTACGTTGAAAAGAACAGGTAATTTTGAGGTTTTTGGCAAAAGACAGTACTTCACACATCTAATCCAAATCAAAGAGCCTGCAGACAGTTTTCAGTGAGATAAAAGGAATGAAATAAATATAATTTCTACAGATAAATATATGTAAGAGAATTTAAATAAGCTAACAGAACTAATTTTTTTAAATAAAAATACTAGTCAGGTACAAGCTTTTGTTTCTCAATGCCAGACTTCTAGATGTTTATCAGACTACTGTTAATATCATTAAAAACCTAATCATGGACCAGGACATTAGTTTTAATACTATTTTGCATTCATAAAAAAGATTTTCTTTCAACTGAATGCTCCTGGCCCTGAAAAATATTTTAGGCATATTACTGAAGGCAGACTGTGGTACTAATAAAACTTGAATCTTAAGTACTTTTTTAAAAAGTGACAGACAAAAAAGTCCATCCACTAATTTGCCCACAGTTAAAAATGTCTTTGAACATTGGCTGATAATTAGCATCTTAAGAAAAGTAGTGGCATGCCCTATTGAGTGGTATGACTGAGTAATTAATACTACACTTTAAAACATCATCCCCACAAGTCTGTTCATTTTATGTATTGTTATTCCTTGATTCATTTAAAACCCACCATTGAATTCCTATGGTCAGATTAAAAGTTTATGGTATACATCACTGGGGAGAAAATGACCATGGTGGGTATTCTTGAAAAGTTTTAGGAACCTGAGCAATCATTTACTCTAGGGGGGTAGCTCCCTCACCTAAATACAGAAGTCCTACTCTGTAATTTCTCCCCTTAAATAGACTATATGTCATGCTCTGTTTGGTCTTTTTGCCTGTTTCTCAACAGTGACTTTTGGCTTAGCAGTCAAAACAGCTGTCCTGAATGTGACAATTTTGCCCATCTAGCATATTCACCCTCATTAAATCTCTTCAAATAGATTCATACAAGTGAATACCCGAGGTCACCCCATCAATCCATTCCTATGCATGCTATTCCTATTTTATCATGAAGAAAGTGTAAATCATTAAATCAGACTTGCAGTCATTGGTAGATTTCTCATGATGCTACAACAATGGCTGTCATGAGTGTGCAACCACTTTTTGTGCTAAACCCCCCATTCATTTCTAACATCTGATTCAATCACAATGCTGAAAAACCTCCCACAAAATGCATGATTGGGAGAATATATCTAACACAATTTTCTCACAAAGCAACTTTCTGAAAACTGATTAACTAAAGTGATGATCACTTTTGATTGCCAAGTAGTCTGCAGAAACAAAATCTTGCGTCTGCTTTGGTTAGGTAACTCAAGTTTTGTTTTGTTATTTTTCAACAATCAGAATGCTTTAAGGATACATTTTCACCCCAAGGAAGGGACTTGATTCTTGGATTTAAGACCCATTCCTTGACAATTATATACAAAATTTCTTTTAACTTGTCATCTATCCATTCTTTGAAGCTGTCAAAGCCAAGAACCCATAAACAAATCACAAATATCAATAACCTACATTAGTTAACATTCCCCTTTTTTAACATGTTGACATTTTCACTAAAGGATTAGTTATTTTTGCATTTCCATTTCTCATATCCCATGACATTCCAGAGAAATTGCATTATTGCTTTATAGGCCACACAACATTCAAAAGTATGTTTATATGCATTGCCTGTTTTCCTTGATCTGATAAGAGTTTGATACTGATTTTACTACAGAAATTTAAGTTTGAAAATACCAGTTAGTATTTCTTCTCAGTACTTAATTGTTCACATCACTAATCACTACATGCATATTTAGCTCTGATTATATTGCTCAAAAACTGCACCCATTATCAGAACAGTGCAAATGATTATTTAATTTTAAAATTATAATGGCTTAAATTCAAAGTTAGTCAAATGAACACTGTCAAGTAATTTCACTTGAGTGTGTATATATTTAATCACCACTGTTTACATTACCCATCAATTCTTCACAAAATTTTTTAATATCAGTTTTTCCTCCCAAATCCCCAAACTAAGAATGCCAAATAGTCTTGGAAACCCACAGCTCCACATTTTAATATTTTCTTAAGAACACATTTGTGAACTCACAAAAATGTTCATCTTTCAACTTTGACAATGCAGTTCTTACTTAAGTCAAACAAACCTGTTCTAAAATCCCAACAAATAATTCTGAGAATTAACTTAAACACCTTGACAGTGTCCCTTAAAAAGGGTATGACAGTAAAGTGCCAATAGGCATGGCAATGACCTCTTTGATGGGATCATTTAACTCCTTGGACCTGGGAAGTGCCAGCACCAAGGATTACACTGAGATTCAATTTTACTGAAGGCTACATTTAGTTTACCCACTTTCCACAACCTATTACTCATTTTATGTTAGAATGAAATGTAAATGTTTTGTGTAGCCCTCAAACTTACACTAAGATTTGAGAGATGTACTTTAAAAAAGCACGGGGTAATATATAAAATCAGTGGCAAAAAGTTTCATTAAGCACCAGGAACTAATTTTTGTCACCCCATACTCATTTTGTAGGTAATGTTTCAATAACCGGCAAGGCACATTTACATATATTCCAATGAATACTTATTGACAAATTTTAAATTACACTCTATGTCCCAGCTATCCCAGTAACTGACATACAACATACTAAAATGGTTTATTAAGATAACATAAAAAACCAATTAATGTGAAACATACAGGCTATTGGCAACCACTATCTAAAATTATGTAAGTACAAATAAACATACTGAAATGTGTGCATTTCTAAGTTTTTAAACCAGAATATTTCTACACTAACACACATTTATATTAATGACACATAAAAAAAATAAAAACTTTATTACAAAAATAAGTTACACTCGCCTCCAGCTTACAGTATAAAACAATTTTATTTGCAGGAATGCAAAATGATTGTTTGCCATGAGCATTTTGAACATATGACATGTCTAATTTTCTTGTTAAATTTGCATTTACTGGGGAAACTGGTGTGTATAAAACCTTAATTAAGTATAAGCTCTGATCTTCGTCATGGTGCCTATTGGGTATGTGATATAACTGCAGTATCCCTTTGGGGAAGGGGAAAAGGGATTTCTTTATACCAAGTCCTAATTAAACTATAATTTCACTTTTGACTTTAAGCTATCGATTTAGGACTTGGCAAAAAATTTTGAGGGTGATTCAATAGAGGATGCTTCACCACTGAACACTCACTGTCATCAAGGTGCTTTAGAAAATTAAAAACATAGCACAAATGATTGTACTCTATTCTACAAGTTATCTGGAGAAGGAAATGGCAACCCACTCCAGTGTTCTTGCCTGGAGAATCCCAGGGACAGGGGAGCCCGGTGGGCTGCCGTCTATGGGGTCGCACAGAGTCGGACACGACTGAAGCGACTTGGCAGCAGCTACAAGTTATCATGACCTGCATAAGAAATGGAAAGCTGATTCACATTTTTGCAGTGATCAGCAGTAAGAAATGCACTAATGAAACATACCTTTTACCTAAAAAGCTAAACTACAGCCATATACTAATTTCTATGATTTATGAAAAAACTTCAAAATATCCAAATGTCAGGCTTTGCTGTACAACTGTCAGTTTTAGTCTGACTTTTTATAAAGGGACACTGCAGTATTTAGTACAAGTTCGGATGCACTTTTTTTGAACATCTGATGTCTTACAAAAGTAACATCTTGCTAAACTATTATACATCCAAATAACTACAATATCTGAAGAAGCAAGGCTGCTTTTTCAGCCACAAAATACGACAAAAGCAAGGCCTGTTATGATGTTCATGAGGAAGTCTTACAAGCCTCTGAAACTAAAGGCAACTAAGAATGTTACATTTGGTATATTTAAAATCTTACCCTCATATCATTTAACAAGCCTTGCTTTTATCTACAAAGATTTTCTATGTACAGTACAGACAGGGTATAGTTCAATCCTCTGCTACTGAGGTAGTTAACCAACCCTTTAAAAAAGGTTCTGAAAAGAACCACTATCTGGAATGCCTGACTAACCAGCTCTGATGATTACACCTGAAACTGCATATCTGAACACAATTCAAAAGTGATTACTATAAAAAAGATATAGACAATCATGATTAACCTTGGTGAGCAGAAATAAAAGTTAAGGATACCAACAATGGCATTCATCTATACCACTGCAATAAAATTTAAATGCACAAATTCAAGAGAATATTTCAGAAAACCAATGCTGGGATCCTTAATTTAAAAAAACAGGGGAAAAATCTACTTAGAGCAGATTTTTTAAAGAGAAGAACTTTATTCTTTATTAAGATACCATGCTAGAAGTTATGAAGAATTTCTGTTGGAACACATTTGGAAAATAGAGTAGCTTTAGTTTAATAACTTGCACTGCAGAGAAAATTGTTAAAGAAATTCATATCAAAGTCCAAGTATTAGTTCAATGTCCTGTATTTGATTCCATGATCTTCATAGGAAGGTCTTCTGCAATAGAATATGCTCCTATACAGCCGAGATATTTAAGGTTGCTTGATTTCCTTACCATTACTCCACTGCAAGCTTCTGGTGTAATCCCACATAGCAAGTCAGTCTTCATTGTAACAGGTCAGGACCGGCCTCGACCCCTTTTCCCTGCTAGCCAGGTAACAAAAGGAATCAGTTAGATAAATCATTTTAGATTAGTAATGTGTACATACATAATGAAAACATTAAAAATAGATAAAAGCTTTAACATAGCAATTCTTAATATAAAGTCTAATAAAAAAGTTTCCTTTAATAACTATTCACTTTTCACTTGAGATTTTTGGTGTGCTTTTTGCCCTTTATTGGGGGGAGGTATGTAGAGTACTGAATTGAGGTTTAAAAACCTCATTTTCTTCACAAACTGATTTTATTAAAAAAAAAAAAAAAGCTAAAGTAAAACCTAACAGAAGTTACACCTTAACGTATTTGCCTCCATTAACTTTTAGGAAATTCCTATTTCATAAACATGGAAGTAGTAAAATATGCTGAAAGCAAACATCTGAGATTTGTTTGACCTTGACATTTGATATACACTGATTGCCATTTTTAAAAAGCATCTCGTCTTTCAATATTTTTCACAAGTACCCTTACTGTCAGGTGTAAATCTTCAAATTTAGGGGGATGGAGATTGAGAAGTGGGGAATGGCTTTTAAATGTTTTC
>SJYT01033146.1:123392-142336 GCA_006410635.1 Cephalophus harveyi
AGCCTTAAAAAAATTAGGTACTGATGAATACAAGAGACCTTTCACAACTGTGATTCATTTAAAGTTAAAAAGAAAAATCATTTATCATTTATCTCAGGAGGATGAGACAAAATAGGATTCTCTGATTTAAAAATCCAGCTCTTTAATGAATATTTTTGACTTAGTTTAGTGAGGCAATCTCCCAAGGCCAATAATGGTTAGCTTGAGTAGATTACATGACCTCTGAGTTTCCTTCAATTTTCTAAAACCTTCTGATTTTAGGATAACTAAAAATCATTAGCCATTAATTAGATACCTATGATTATTCCCCCAGTTATTTACCTTGACAGCACCATCTCGTTCATCAAAATGAATGAAAGCATAATCTTTTAATTTCTTCACTCGTTCCAGTTTCCCAAACTGACTAAATGCCTTTTCTAAAATCTCTTCTGTTACAGTATTAGCAAGGTTGCGTACAAACAGCACTTTTACCTGAAATTTAAGAAACAAAAACTTCTATGTATTTCCAAACAATTAAATTTCCAAAATGCCACCACCCCAACCCTGCGAACTTAACTTTAGTCACAATCCATTAGAAATATAAACTAAATTTTCAACTCATTTGGGCAAACATTAAGGAGCTACTGAATTTAATGGGCAAAATTCTAAACAGATATCTCAAAGATGCACAGATGGTGACTAAGCATAAGAAGAGATGCTCAGTATCACATATCACATGTCATTAGGGAATTGCAAATTAAAACAGTGAGATATCATTACAAACTATTAGAACGACCGGCCAAAACACAAAACACTAACACCATCGAATGCAGTTGAGAATGTTGAACAACATATTCACCGCATTAGAATGCAAAATTATACAATTTTGGCAGCTTCTTACAAAACTAAACTTACTTTTGTACCACATGATCCACTAATCACACTCCTTGGTACTTACTCAAAAAGGTGAAAACGCGTCCACACAAAAACCTGCATATGGATGCTTAGTACACCTTAATTCATAATTGCCAAAACTTGGAAGCAATAAAGCTGTCCTTCAGTAGGTGATTGGATAAATTGCAGTTCATTCAAACAATGGAATATTACTTAGTACTAAACAAGAAATGAGCCATCAAGCCATGAAAAGAAATGGAGTAAAAGAAGGTACCTTAAATGGTTACATACTAAATGATTCCAACTATGTACGTGACATCTGGAAAAGGACAAAGCTATGGAGATAGTAAAAAGACCAATATTTGCCAGGAATGAAGGAGAAGAGATGAAGAGGCAACTGTGGAGAATTCTTAAGGCAATAAAAATATTCTGTATCATACTATGATGATGGATACAAAACATACATTTGTCAAATCTATAGGATTTGAACACCAAAAGTGAATCCTAATGGAAAGACTGAATTATAAAACTTTTAATTTAGATCACTGATTACAACAATGTACCACTCACTCTAGCAAGGATACTGATAGTGGGGGAGGCTGTGCAGGTATGGTGGCAGGTGTGTGTGGGAAACCACTGTACTTGCTGCTCAAAAAACAAAACACGCTATGCATAGCATTTCCTGAAGTGAAGTGAGAGTCGCTCAGTCGTGTTTGACTCTTTGTGACCCCATGGAATTCTCCACGCCAGAATACTGGAGTGGGTAGCCTTTTCCTTCTCCAGGAGATATTCCCAACCCAGGGATTGAACCGGGGTCTCCTGCAGGCAGATTCTTTACCAGATGAGCCACAAGGCTCCATTGGTTATTATTTTACAATCAAAATGGAGGTGTTTATTTCCTAATAGTGTGAATACTGCTCCTGATAGGTCGCTTCAGTCGTGTCCAACCCTGTGCGAACCCATAGACGGCAGCCCGCCAGGCTCTCCCATCCCTGGGATTCTCCAGGCAAGAACACTGGAGTGGGTTGCCACTTCCTTCTCCAATGCATGAGAGTGAACTGTGGAAGTGAAGTCGCTCAGTCATGTCCAACTCTTCATGACCCCATGGACTGTAGCCTACCAGTTTCCTCCATCCATGAGATTTTCCAGGCAAGAATACTGGAGTGGGGTGCCATTTCCTTCTCCAAACGTGAATACTATGCCATCTTAAAAAGCAGCTGAACTTAACAAAGCAAGTCAAAACTAACTGAAACCCTTCACAGAGAAGAATATTCAAAGCATTAAGATAAATTCTTCCAATCCTGAAAGATCCTGGCTAAAAAATATTATCACTTCCTCCTAAAATACCTGAAGTAGCATCTGAATTTCTTAATCTAGAGGGCTAACTAATGAAAGCTTAATAAGCCAAAGAAAACAAGAATGAATCCTAAGTATCTCTGTCCTCAAGAATACTTACTGTTTAATATTCACAACTGATACCTCACACTCCTTTCCTTATTTAAGTGAACTCACTCTATTTGCTGGCCTATCACCATTAAAGAGGATTCTTAAAAAGACAAAGGGTGGAGTAACTTAACTGTGAACTGCACTGGTAAAGTGGTAAAGTGTTGACTCAAGAGATATTTGTTCTCAAAGATGTCTCAACTGACTGCTGAAGCAGGATACCTAATAATAGTTAAACCTTGTAACTGCAGCAGCTCTGCTGAAGCCAGTACAGTTCACTATTTTTAGGAGTAGGACTTTTAACATAAAAACCATGTAATCAAATGGCGCCATTCTCAAAAACTTACAGCAATTGCTTTTTGAATCCACACAAAAAATGAAAGTCAGTCATCTCCTCAGCATGTAGGCTAACTACTTCATGAGAGTTATGATGCTACACAGCTATGGCTAAGGGTCCATGAATAATTTCTAAATTCACCCTCCATGCACTTGTTATTTATTTCTGGTGTGTGGCCTTTAACACAGAACACTTCTCTCACTTTCAAAGCACAGTTTAAAAAAAATCACACAAAGTTTTCCTCCACTCTCTAAAGCCTTCTGCTGCTCCCACCAACACCACACAAAAAAAATCTTAACCCAACTGTCATTACCTTTGCCATAACCTCAGGATCGGGATCTTCTATAGGATCAGCCCATTCAACAGTTCCAACATTTCCCCAGACCTTGACTTTACCACTCATTAACCTACGTCTTGCCTGGGCAGCTGTTTTGTGATCTTCATATTCAAGAAAACAAAAGCCTCTGTTTTTTTTCTTGTCGTCTGGTTGGTGGTATAAAATGACGTCTGTAAGACCCTCTGAAAGGAAGCAACCATTCCAGGGAAATTAGATAAAATAAGCAGACCAAAAGATTTTTTTGCTAATATTATACTTAAATATCAAAATGAAAACTAATTTCTTATCTTTACAAGAGATAATATACTGAAAATATTGGTCCAGATATATTAAAATATATATTTTTATATATATTTTAAAAATACTCAAAATTCTGTCCAGCTCAAACATACTGGTCCAGATAATTTACCTAATCCACACTCTCCCAAGTATTCCTAATGCAAAAATCTCCATTAAAAAAAAAAAGGTACCCTTTTTACTTAGACCTGAGGACTATTCTGCTTCCATTATTAGACAACAGAGAGGCATGAAATCTTTACAAAACTGTTTTAGGAAAACCAGAAATATAATATGTTTCATCCCATCCAAGTAAAACCTAATTTTTAATGGCACTCTCCTGGCCTCAGATATCCATATGTTTATGTCAAATGAAATAAACTATCTTAGTATTGTATAAGAATCTCAAATGATCCTGGAAACTGGTTAATAGGCTGATAATTTGCTAAATATATTCTAGGCGGATAAAATTGTTTTCTTATAAAAGCCTGTCATTTGGAAACTTAAATTCAAAGACAATGTAGACTCTGCTTATAGCAAGACTACTCACTATTCCTATAATTTGGAAATTCAAGTCATTACCTACCAAATATTTTTACTAAGAATGTCAACCAGCACCTCAACATGCATAAAAACACACAAAGAAATAAAATCTTCCAAAACAGGAAGCACAACAATGATTGTGCAGATTGAGTTCAAATCCCAGACATATTCCTTGCTAACTATCTAACATTCAGCAAGTTACTTCCCAAAACCTTCTGATTCCATGTCTGAAATATGCAGATACCTATCTTATATGGCTACAGAAAGAATACAATGAGTCAATAAATATAGTGCTTAAAACAGTGCTTGGCACGTAGAAGTATGCAATTACCTTAAGTATTACAACTTGCACCTCCTTCCAAATAAATCCAACTTACCTGTTACTTTGCTAAATTCTTCAAGAATCTGTTCCTTTGTTTTACTCTTAGGAATAGAGCCCACAAAAAGCCTGTTGTTGGCAACCGAGATGCAGACACCAATGTGTTTTCCAGAACGAATTTCGTGATTATTATACTGAAAGGGGGAAAAGTGCACCGTTTTAAAAATACTTAAAATATCCTATGACAGGTGCTTATTACAGAAAGACACACAAATCCCATACACAAAAGCAAGATCTTTTAACAAACTAAGAATTCAACACTTAAGTTTATCAAGTATCCTTTAAAAAATTATAATCAGAGACATAGGAAGACTATAACAACACAACATTGATCACATTTATGAACTAAACCAAAAATTGTCAAGTCCTTGAAATTTAGCAAATCTGATAAAAGAATCAAATCTGTAAGTAGCTTAAATTCCAAATTACTGATTACACAATACCTTGTTTTCTACTTAAATGCATCTTGCTAACTATTTCCATGTAAGGAAAATGGATTCAAATTGTCAACAAGCTTTCTGCCTTTTTGTTAATCAGCACTTCAATCTTATTTTTCCATCTCCCCTAACCACTCATAAAAAGTTACAATAATGATTCTTCAGCTTCAAATCCTTAAGTCTAAAAGGAGAACCTCACTATTCTGAATCTGGCTCTGCATTTCCCCCCCCATTTCATTTTCATCAAGCCTATGATAACATTGGAGAAAGACAAGTAGATTATGGTGTAAGTATAGAAACAACTATAAAACTATAGTAAAATGTAAACAATCTTCAAGTGACCCTAAATCATAAAAGGCAACAAAACCATAGAGTCAAAACCCAAAAAGCTCCTATCCCTGTTATTCTGATTCTTGTGCAACAGGTACATAAGGTATGAGTGAAGGAAATACAGCTAAGTCAGAAAATTGATTCCTCACTGTCCCTTTCTCCATTATCTCCAGGTATTCAAAATTAAACATGAAGTTCAAACATCTTTCCCTCCAGTTCACAACAGTTTTGCACTTTTTACCCCCACTAACTCAGTTCACACTTGGCTAAATCTCTGGTCATCATTTTGAACTGTGGTGTTGGAAAAGACTCTTGAGAGTCCCTTGGACTGAAGGAGATCAAAGCAGTCAATTGTAAAGGAAATCAGTCCTGAACATTCATTGGAAGGACTGATGTTGAAGCTGAAACTCCAATACTCTGGCCACCTAATACGAAGAGCTGACTCACTGGAAAAGACCCTGATGCTGGGAAAGAGTGAAGGCAGGAGAAGGGGACGACAGAGGATGAGACGGTTGGATGGCATCACCGACTTGACAGACATGAGTTTGAGTAGGCTCCGAGAGTTGATGATGGACAGGGAAGCCTGCTGTGCTGCAGTCCATGGGGTCTCAAAGAGTGGGCGACTGAACTGACTGACTGGTCATCATGATCCCAAGATTACCTCTATTCTTTACACTTATGCCAGAGACATTCTTTTTTTTTTAAATCACAATTTTGCCTATTGGGAAAAAAATATCCCATCATCAAAACAAA
This sequence comes from Cephalophus harveyi, assembly GCA_006410635.1. NCBI lineage: Eukaryota > Metazoa > Chordata > Mammalia > Artiodactyla > Bovidae > Cephalophus > Cephalophus harveyi. Next base: position 129,101 of record SJYT01033146.1, read on the forward strand.
GTTCAAATAGCTGGACATCAGTCAAGTCCATCCTAAAATTCCTCCCATTTCTTCCCTTTCTCCACACTATTGTAATCTTGGCTAATGATGTCAGTCTTACACTGCTACGCCTCTGAATATAATGCTTTCCCTGAAACTTCACCATCGAAATCTCTTATGCATACCTGTATATTTGAGCTCAACCAAATACTTTGCAATCCCTAAATTTTATAAGGATCAATAAAAACACGCTTCTATGTTAACACAGATCAGTAGTTCTCAACAGGTGTAGATTTTGCCCAGGGAGGGAGGAGGCACATTTGACAATGTCCAGACAGATTTTAGTCAACTAGACCTAGAGGCTTAGCGGTGAAGAATCCACCTGCCAATGCAGGAGAGGCAGGTTCCATACCCTGGAGAAGAAAACGGCAACCCACTCCAGTCTTCTTGCCTGGGAAATCCCATGGACAGAGAAGCCTGGTGGGCTACAGTCCATGGGATCACAAAAAAGAGTTGGACATGACTTATCGACTATAAACAGGCAGATTTTGGTCAACTAGAGGTGGGACTTGCTGTTAGTATTTAGTGGGTAAGTAGAAGTCAGAGATGTTACCAAACATCCTGTAAGTCACAAAATAGCCCAGCATAATAGCTATCTAGTCTAAAATAGTGCTGAGGTTAAGAAACACCTCCCTGGACTTTGTTTTCCCATACTATTTGTATTTAGACCAAACATCTCTTAAAAGTAGAAATATGCAGTTATCTGCAGATAGTAGACCTATGGTTGAATCCATCATTGCATGGGATTATGGACAATGAGACTACAATATCCCACCACACAAGTAAGTTAATCTAAGAACACAATAAACTATTTAAGACATGTACATTCCCTAGATTTTTATACGTAAACATCAAATAGCCAGCCTTAGCAACAAATCAATGACTTTCAATTTGGTCATTTAGTCTGTAATTCCAAAAGTTTACCAAAAAAAAAAAAAAACTAAAATCAGGGGGGGCAGGAAATGGAACGGAATACAAAGTTTTAAAAGGAAAAGAGAGAAAGAGGAGTTACTTTGAAGATGACAGAATTTGGTATCACTTTCCCTTTTTTTGTATTTTTGTTTTCCAAATATTCTAAGACCAGGGGCTATGTACTTAATAATGCTGCTTCAAAATGGTGATAACTGTTGCCATTATTTTCTATATAAGCAAAGTTTCTTCCCTTCTAACCTATCCTCACTAGCCCTCCTCTGGTTAATCAAGGTAGGGTAGGTAGAAGGTATTTAAAATGACAGTAGTCTGGAGAAGGCAATAGCAGCCCACTCCAGTACTCTTGCCTGGAGAATACCATGGACGGAAGAGCCTGGTAGGCTACAGTCCACGGGGTCGCTAAGAGTCAGACACAACTGAGCAACTTCACTTTCACGCATTGGAGAAAGAAATGGCAACCCACTCCAGTGTTCTTGCCTGGAGAATCCCAGAGACAGAGGAGTCTGGTGTCACACAGAGTCGGGCATGACTGATGCGACTTAGCAGTAGCAGTCTAAACAACAGTCAGACCTGGTGGGTTCCCAGGTAACACCAGAGGCAAAGAACCTGCTTGACAATGCAGGAGATGTAAAAGACACAGGTTTGATCCATGGGTGGGGAAGATTCCCCCGGAGAAGGAAATGGAAACCCACTCCAGTATTCTTGCCTGGAGAATTCCATGAACAGAGGAGCCTGGTGGGCTACAGTCCATGGGGTCGCAAAGAGCCAGACATGACTAAAGCAACTTAGCATTCATTCATTCCGTCTGACCAATAGGAAGCTATAAATATTTAGCAGGATTTATAAAGAAAACTGTAACTCTTCATCCACATTTTTTTAATTTAAAAAACAGAAACATTTTTAACTGACCCATAGAGAGTAAACTGGCTCTCCAGTGAAGTCATTAAAGGAAAAAAGACTTTCTGGGCATATTGTCCAAATAAAGCAAAAGTAAACATTTTCAAAGCAGTGTTCGCATCTACAGATTAAGCATGCACTTTCACGTGTATATTTCAATTAACTTTTCTTACACTAGCATTTTTAAGGCCAATCTATCATCTTAAAGTCAAAATTAAACTTTACATCCTAGCAGGTGAGTAACAGTGACTTAGATGTTAGAAAGGCATTACAAACAACTGTTCTGATGCTTACTAGAAGATTCTAATTTAATGGTGATAAACCCTTACTCTCAAGGGTTAAGTAATCAGGACTATATGATAGTATCAAGATAAACAAAAAAATGTGGTCTTTTCCAAACTCTAGGAAAGTTGGCACTGAAATTAACAAGTTTTAGAAATCTAGCTTTCAGATCCAGTAGCACAGTGAGGTAATCAAATAAAACAAAGATGAACCAATACAGTTTCAGTATTTCAGAACACCAAAATGAGTTGTACAGCCTGGAACATTCCCATCACCCAGGCTCAAAAACACCAAGTCACTCTTTCCTTGCCTCACAGCCAATCAGTCAACAAATCCCAAGAAACTCAGCAACCTCAGATTTGGAACCTGATCCAGAAGTAGTTGCTCAGTCCTAACTCTCCTTATAGCAGCGAAACGGCTGCCCCCCAAGCCTATCCACTTAAGTCTTCTTTACATTGAGTCAAACCTACTTCCCTAATAACTCTCCAATGAATCTATTTCCTCCCCCAAATGAGGCACTTCACATACCTACACACAATGCTTACGACTCAGTCCTCTTTGCTTGGCTAATCATTCCTTCTCTGAAATTGGAAAGTGCCTCCAGGAGTGTCACGAAATAGTGACATTCATAACACAACAATACAAATACAGGCTAAGACTGAGGAGTCTAGAGTAAGCTGGAGACTATTCCAACACTTCTAAACACCGGCTTCTATAACACGCAGTCCAAGATTATCTCCGCTTATTTGGCAATCATACCACACTACTGGACACACTACAGTTTACTTGTGAGTAAGTTGTGTATAGGACTTGACTTTCAACCCCACTCAATTCCACCCTTCTGATATAAACTACTGTCCCAGGCTATCAAAATCTTTTCAGATCCTTATTTTGTCATCCCCCATGGCATTTATCACCACATGCAGATTCAAGTTACCAAACATTTCAACCAGTCCAACTATACCCTCGTTCAAATCACTGATAAGGAAAAAAGAAATGCCATCTATAACATATTTACATTATGCAACCCACACTAACGCTCAAACCTTCAATGGCACCATGCAACTCAGTTCAGTAGTCAATGACTACTACCTTTTAGCATTCACTTAAACAAGTTTCATCTTTCTTCCCACAAAACACTACTTCAACTCAATTCATCTATTTCCTTCACTTCCCTCCCTACTCAAACCTCTTCAGGACAAAGCCTTCTCTAACAACCCCAACTCAAAGCAATCTACCCCTTCATCCTTCCTGTACCCTGTGACCCACCAGCTTCCACTTTAATTAACTGTAGTTAGCCTCTCATGTTCCAGAAACCCCAAAGTCAAGAACTGGATCAAACTACTTGTACGCTCATAGTGAAAGTTTTCATGTTATTCACAGTAAATATTTGCTAACTGCTACTTAAAATACTTTGTGGACGTTTCTTGTCAGCTGCATTTATCGAAGTGGTTGTACACTGGTGTATACAACCACTGTGATGAATAAACCATCAGTGGCTATTAAAGTTACAAATCTTAACATGTAAATATAGGTCAGTATTCCAGTCTTCGCAAGAAGTTTTTTCAGTAAGACACTTCCACTGCATTGGACCATAATGGGCACTTGCAGAGCCAGTTGCCTTGGGCTCCAATTCCAGAAACACATACAAATACACATACACACCTGCCTGCGTTCCTCTTGGACTTTGTAACAACACCAAATGCTACAGAGGACAAAGTGTCACCCTCCCCATGAATCTATGTTAATCCCTAGGACTGATGGTACCAGAGAATAACTGCAAATGAAAGCTAGAAAATCTTTCAATAAGACAGCACTGGTCAGCTGGTCAGGTTATTTATCCAGTACCTAATCTATAGTGGTACTGTTCTGAATGTCAGGGACGCAGAAAAAGAGTAAATTCTCTGAAGGAAAGAGTGAGGCAAATAATCTTACAAAGTCAAGAAATAATTTTAAGTACATCTAAGCATTCTTTTTTAAAATCATGTTCAGTACACTATCATGGGGCAACTGGGCAGTAAGCCTTTATTAGAAAGGCCCACTAAGAAAATCTGATTGATAAGAAGGCAGCAGCTGGGCTAACTGGAAGACGTGGTGGAAAGCACAGAAGGCAACCTTGAGTTGGAAATGGTCATAGCTTTTGAGGAGGACAAAAAAGGCAAAGTATGGATGGAACGGTAATAAAGAAGAGTAGGAGGAAAGAGGTTAAGCAGAAACTTGATCAGATAGAGCCTTGTTTAGAAGCCATTATTCTCAGGATGGGAATGTCGCGATCTAACCTACATGGCTAAATGGTAAGACTGTAAAGGGGCAACGGAAAGCAATGAGACTAGCTAGGACTCTTCAAATGGTACCTAAGACTAGGGTGGTAGCAGGAAGATGGTACAAACTGGTTAGATGCCAGAAATAAATTTGGCAGCAAAGAAGACTAACATTCAACACCTTTTAAGACCACCTAAACCACTACACAAAGAATCAGGCTCACTGGCAACACAACATATACTGCTGGTTTAAACTGTTATGTCCAGTTAACAGTAAGAACATGCTAAATAAAAACCTGCATGGCCTTGGGCAATCCACCCAGTCTATTTATTCACTGTAGAAAGAAGGTATTTCACTTACCTTGAAGAATGGGTTGCAGTGGTATTTAAAAGTAATAATGTGGCACAGAGCACAGCTCCTGTGCTTTAACAAGCAACAAGTGGCAGCTATTAAACACCTTCCCACAAATTTAGATCTTGCTTCCACAGCTAGACTATCATCATTTAAAGATACATTTTCTTATTCCCCCAAATACAAGGCAAATGTTAGCTGAAAACAGGGTGACTAAGAAGTTTGCAGTTGCTTCTAACTTCATGTCTCTTCAGCTGTTAACATCAACCCATTTCTACAAGTAATTCAGATGCAAATTTAAAATATACATTTTTTATTGGAAATAACTGAATTATATATATCAAAAAATAAGACCAAATATATAAACTATCTCAATCTAAGGTATTTCTCAAGATATTCAAAGTACAGGAAAACAAAAAGTGATGCTGCTTCAATCTTGTCTGATCTATAATCTAAAAAAGATATTTTCTCAATACTTGATTATGTACAACTAGAACAGTTCAACTATCTTATATTAAAACTTCTTTGCTAAAGCTGTAATTCAAGTAGACTTGTGATATGACACAACTAGGAACAGTCTTCAAAATATGCTTCCTTAAAAAATACATTTGGGGTGTTACTCATATCCAGGAATCAAAACAAGGTAGCATAAAACATCCAAATCAACGTCAGTTTTTTAGTTTTTTATTTCTCTAGAATGTTTCATTTCCTCAAAAGCCTAATCCTTTCTTTTACTGTTGTACTAAGGCAAGTCTCCCAATTCTATCACCATAATCCTAGCTATGGTAAAACATCTCTTCAAAAAAGCAGTAAGAATAAATCCAATTCATCCTAGTACTAAAGACACTAAAGTGCAGAGCCTCCTATTGATTAGACAGCAGAAAGTAATTATTCCCGCAGATAAGGACTCAAATTCAACCCCAGAAAAAAAATGTAAAAACATTTGTTTAGGACAAGAACTGTTCCTAGACCTATCAAAATAGCTGTTTAGCTATCTAGAAATTTCTGCGTTACAGTCAAAAACTTAACTATGTTATTAAGACTACTCTAAGCCTACAGCAATGCAATTTTGGACTACATTATGTTAACCCAAGGCAACTGCCCAAACTGAAACATATTTCATGTGTATTTATTGGCACTCAAAATTGTCATGTTAAGACTGGATTATGTATCTTCTTCTAATTATGTTTCTCTATTATAAAGATTCTGAACATCACCTAGAAACTCTAGTGAGGACCTACCATAATTGGTCTATTTTGGCAGCAAAAATTTAGTCAAGTATTGGTTTAATACTTCCTATTAAAAATACTAATAAATACACATATCATTACTTGTAACACTAATCACACCACTAAACAAAACTAAGCTTTATGTAATACCTAGTAAATAAACTGGGTCTGACATCATTAAATTCTACACGAGCTTTTTGTAGTAAGATAAGATAACTCATTGCCTTCTCAATCATTCTACACTTCCACATTAAAACTTGCTGCTACTTTATTACTATCTGGCAAAATGTTCTTTTAGATTCAGCTGGATGATTTCTACAGCTTATCTTTCCAGAACCCTAAAAAGTCCTCAATTTCACTTGAACTGTTTAAAATCTTGACAGTTCACAGTTACCACTGAATGGAACGCTAGAGAGCTATATACTTTCCCTTCTGTAACAGCATCCTTGGAAAGAAGGGAAAAATCAGCCTGATTTAAACAGAAATACCCCAAATCCTGAATTCTTTATTCTTCCCAAGTAGCATACTTTTCTAATGTTAATCTTATAATGTTCAATTCCACACACCAATGGAGAGATGCAAGCTATACAGAAAGCTAAATCAAGTGTATTTGTTTCCTTTTTCTCCTTAAGGCTTGCCTTAAAATGTGATATAGATGATGGTGAGGAAAGAAAAAATAAAATTCAGGAATAATCAGTCTAAAAATTTCAAGTTTGCTTAGAATTACCCATGTAACACGTAAGTCAGACAGTGCAAAACAAACATGTGCCATAGTGAACCATTTACAAAAGTTCCTCCCCAGCTGCACTTTTTGATATATTTCTTGGATTGAAATTAACTTATGACATCTTCAACTACAAAATGTAGAAACCACTTGAGTCACAGAATTTAATAAAACTAATTTGAAGAAGTTATATAAGCCATAACTTGAAATATTAAAATTCTTTAAATTGGGAAAATAACTAGGTCCTCACCTGACATCTGCTATTTTTAAATCAAATACTGCCATTCACCATAAAATCCCTTATTTCATTAACTAGAAAGTTATCATTACAATGTCTTCATGAAACATTTCTAAAAAGGGATAGCCAGACATGGCCCAAGCTCTATTACAGTTACTTTCTTACACATTTTAACATTCCTAAAAAATCACTAAGCCAAATGTTTCAAAGAACCAGTAACTATTAACTCCACCACACTACCTTATAGATCCTCAGTCAGTTCAACTACACCCGCAAAAGATACTGCTATAACGTGTACATAGAAAATGTGAAAGACAGTGCCTAATCAGCACTTCAAAAACATTCAGCTAACACAATAAGGCCTGGCTTTAATTAAAAATAGCAAATGTGAAGACTAAAAAACTCACCAGTTTAACAGCCTCCTGAGCTGCTTCTTTTGTACAAAAAGTGACAAACGCATAACCTCTATTGAGACCTGTTAGTGGATCCATCATTAAACGAAGATCCCATATAGGTCCAGCTTTTTCAAACAATGGAACAAGTTCATCCTCAAACAGATCTCTTGGAATCTTCCCCACAAATATCTGTAAATTAAATATGCAGTAAAAACCATGGAGAATTTCTATAAGAAACCAGACACATGTACATTTACTACAAGGGTACAAGTTTTTAGTTTCTTTACCTCAGTGCCAACAGAAGGCTGCTGACCTGAATAAACGGAATCTGGAGGCGGTCCCCCATACTTCCTCTGTCCAGTGGTCACATCGAGTGTGTAGCCTGTTCTTTCCAAGAGTGCCTTAAAAAGTTCAAAATGTCATTAATATATTTCATTCATAAGACCACACCCGTGCAGCAAGCAGTTATGAAAAAATCAATTTTGTTCAAATCTTTCCATTTACGTTGGCAATATTCCCTACTAACAGGTTTTTGTTGTCTGTTTTAGAACTCTTTCATGTGTGCTTATAATTCATAATATGCCCTAATTTATAATGAAAGTTTCAGGAGCCTGGTCAAATTATTTTCTGGTCTCCAATTACTGAGTAGTGCTTAGTGAACAACAGAAAATATTGATTCATCAACAACTCTCAAGGCAAGGTATATCTATTCCACCCTTACAAAAAATGACTGCATAATTAAGCTGAAATTCTCTCCTGGAGGAGGAGGTGGATAACTTATCTCTCCCAAACCTAGCTTTCTTACCCAACAAATTTCCCAGTAACCCACACTCCGAGGTACCTACTGCCATTCTAGGAGCTTCACCAACCTTTATAAATTACACTCCTCCAACTAAATCCACAAACTTAAGAGGAGATGCAGGAAAAATAACCTCTTATTCATTTGACATTCAAGTACCATGCTTCACAGGACAGCATGGATCACTCACAAAAAGAACCAAAATGATTTTTGGAAACTTTATGAAACTGCAACATGATATAATCTCTACACATTATCTCCCTAAAAGTGAATTGTTAAAATTTATACAACTTATATTTAACTTAGAGCATTATCTCTTATTATAAGCAAAAGAGTATACAGTAGTCATCCACTGTTAGCCTAAGGAAAAAGTAAGATTATTCCTTTTCCACCATCTCACCCACAACGCACAAAACTAGTTTTCTAAATAAAAAGAATCTAATAATTAGCTGATAAACTCTGAAATAAACTAATAGCAAGCACATGACAAAACGTATCAGAATGCTGTTAAGTGATGAGGAGAGGAGCACTTTAGTCCTTAAATGAAAAAGACTGGACAGATTTTATTTCTACCAACTCTTTGAGACCCCATGGACGTAGCCTAAAAAGCTCCTCCGTCCATGGAATTTTCCAAGCAAGAGTACTGGAGTGGGTTGCCATTTCCTACTCCAGGGGATCTTCCCAACCCAGGGATCAAACCTGGGTCTCCCGCATTGCAGGCACACACTTTACCTTCTTAGCCAACAGGGAAGCCCTTATTTCTACCCAACGAACATTAAATAGTTATGGAAAGATACTGTAATTGATAAGAACTCCATTCTGAAAAGTACACAAACTGGTACACGTTTTAAGTGGTCTTTTTCTACTATACCCAAATATATTTGCTTAACAATGCAATACTGGATTAGTAACAAAAATAAACTCAAATCTCTTACTATCACATAAACTAAACCATTAGATGGTTCATCTTCCCTTTTTCCCGTATGCAATCCCTGTGCTTCTTTCACTTTAATGTTTATATGACCCAAATAGTATCTGTTCTATGTCAATCCCTAAAAACAAAAAGGAAACACTTATTCCCTCTGAAAAATAGTCTATAAAAATGTCTGATTTCTTGCCACAATTTAAGTCACAATTTAAGTGGCGTAAAGCTTTACGCCACTCCCTTCCAAAGACAGAACTTAATGTTTCACAAACTAAATTTCCAACCTTTTATAAAATTTTAATAACTTTCAGTGTAGATTTACTTACAACTGATCTAACTACAATGAGTAACAACTATATATTCCATTTCTTTGGAAAAACTAGATTTATAGTTCAGATACAATTCACTCATTTGAAAGCTTCAATTTTATACATTAACTACTAACTCCATACTTCTCTCTTCCTATACCATTAAAACACAACTGACACCCATCCCTTCCTAATAACTTATTTTCTTAAAACTAGAATCCTTGGTTCAAGAGCAGGGGCACACTATGTTAAGAATACTACATTAAAACTAGTATGATCATCGTATTTTCTATGAACCAAAAAATCAACACAAGTAACAAACACAAAGATCAAAACCTAGTTGACTTTACTACTATGTGACTTAGGTGAGGGCAAAGGAAACTCCTTCTCTCCACCTCAGTTTCTTCATTTACATGTCTACAGTAATCAATTTTTTCATTAAAAGCTGCTCTTAGAAATGAACAAATTAGCCTTAAAAACCCACACTAACGAATGAGGAAGAAGGCAGCGTTAAAATACTAAACTCATTTAATGTGGGGGCTTGAGAATCCTAAGGAAAGCAGTCAACTGCTAAATGTACACTCTCCATCAGTATGGGGTGAGCTGATCCCCTCCCCCTTTTGGTTCCACTGTCAATTAACCTGGACTTGCTGGTTTCATATGAAAAATATGGTGACTGTATTTCTCTAAATCTTTTATTTAGAATACCAACAACACAGATTTAGGAAAGAATACATGAGTAACAAGAAAAATTTCAAAGTTGTTTAGAACCAGAAATTGTTAAAGGCAGGACACTTCAAAAAATAGTAATGAGGAAATATTAACAAATTATCTCATGGTCATTAACACACACAAGGAATAATTTCACACCCAAGGGATATTTACCCAAGCTAGAAAATAGTCAAAACAACAAACAAAAAACTTTAAAAACTGAAAGGAGTAAAAAAGAAACTTTTAAAAGCCATACCTTAATTTTTGCTTCATCTGGTCCTTTGCTAGAATCTGCAACTTTGGTCCCCTGTTTTTCTCTCTGCCTGTAAGTCTTCATGACTCCACATAAAAAGGCACTTTTGTTCTGCAAAGGAATTTTCCAATTATTTTCAAGAGTAAGTCTTAAACATACCTAACTGAATAAAAGTCAAAACACTCACACCAAATTAACATTACCTGAACATGAGAGAGATCACTGTCTTTAAACTGCTGAAGAACTGCCAATGCGCCGTCTTCATTGAATTCTTTTAAAGCTTCGATAGCTCTTTCATCTAAATCGCTATGTGCCACCAGCCCTGGAGAAGAAAAAACTTAATTAGTTGTCAACTTTTAATATTTTTAGAAAGTTTTTTTTTAAAAGACCATGTTTGCCAATGCAGGTGCTAACTACAAATTCTTCCATTCCTCTTTATCTATATAATGAAAAACACACATACCTTAGCCATTAGGAACTAAAGAAGGCCTCTCAACCATACTTAAAATAATCAGTCAACTTTTTAATCTTATCCTAAGTCAGGCAGTTCTGAACACCGAGTATTTCTAAGGTAAATACATAGGCTTACAAATTCTAAAATCAACCAACAAAGTACCGAGCATGACACGGGAACCTCCACTCAATTTCAAATACCACTAAAAAAAGCAACAGCCACACCGAGACAGACTACAAGTCTACAATTACCAAGTTATTTAACCAGAATCCTACCATAAAAATACCCCCAAAAGTCACACAGCCTGCTCCCAACATTCAACAGCTGCTGCTACCTGCTACCATCATATACTTAACCATCTGGCCATCAGCCTTTACCACCTAACCCTTCCTTCTTCCCTCCCTCTACACACCTTAACCTCTAGTTCACAAGAACCTACTAGCACAACAAGGCAAAACTCCAGGTCCCACACTTCTTGGAAACCACAAAAAGTTGCTATTTTAGTTCAAAGCCAGAAATCCAATAGAAAAATTTCATAATGTAATTTTGCAAGTGTTAGTTCTTACCTGCAACGTAAATTTCATCTAGTTTTTCAGCAACTTTCTGTGGTAAACCAGCATCAAGCAATGTCTGAAAATTTTCTGAATGGATAACTGCAGAAGTAGTATCCATGGGCTCTTCAGTACCATTTCCATTAACATGTTCTGTAGCCATGTTTCCAGAGATCTGTTCAAACGCAATAAGCAAAATTAAACTAGGGTCTTCAAAAAGGGTAGGACAATATGAGAGCCCCAATCTTGACTTTCTCTACCAATTTCTACACCAGAAAGCCTATACATCCCTTTAAACAGGCCTTACTTTAAAGTCACTGTCGCCTGACAAGCCAGATTTGGAGCGCGGGGCACCGAAGGACGGATCCACTACGTTTTTCCTTAGCACCACCCCTGACTCACCTGCTAACACTCGCTAGGAAAAACCACATTACAAATGGAGCCCAACCAGCACGAGGACAAGCCAGCGTGCCACATGCAACTGTGCCCGTACAGAGAATGAGGTGTGTGTGGAGCAAGCAAAGCTGGGCTTTTCCCTCTCAAAGGTAAACCCCCAAAGTGCGCGCTTTTCCCGCCTGCCGCTTAAAGATCAGTAACAACAGCCAGCGAAGAACAAAGCGCTCACACAAGCTACCTTCCCACCTCCCCGCTTCTCCACCCTTCACCCCCGCACCCCAAAGCCCGCCCCCGACTCCGCACCCAGAGCGGCAGCCTCACCGCCGCGGCCACCGGGAACCCATTAGAAACACGTGCTCCGCGCCTTCAAATGTCCTACAACTTCCTTCAACGGCAACCCACCGAGTCCCAGGCCAAGACGACCGTCACCAGCTCCCGACAGCAACCCAAAGCCGCGGCCGGAGCCCCCAGCCAGCAGCAGCAGCAGAACCTCGCCCCTCGACACCGAGGCCGCGGCGGCGCCAGGCCACAGGCTCTCCCCGCCCCCCAGCGCCGCCGTCTCGGCCGTGACACATGGCTCTCTCTCTGCCCCGGGCGCCGGCGACCCCCGGCCGCCCGCGCGCCCAGCCGAGACGTGCGCCCTGGCGCACGGCACGAGCCCCCACCCCTGGCCGGTCCTGGCAGTGACTGCGAGGCGGGGGCCGCCGGTGCCACCCGCGGGCCGGGGCCGGCAAGCCGGCGGCATGAGGGCGTTCCGCGAACTGCCCCATGCCCGCCAGACCCCAAGCGCCACCCAAACCCGCCGCGCGGCTGCGGGACGGAACCGGCTCCTCTCCGCCCACTCCCGCGCCGCGGCGACAGCCACGACAGCACCAACTCCGCCGCCGCTCGCGGTCCGCGCGGGCCACGGGGCCGCCTCCTCCCTGGAGCGCCGCAGACAAAGCCCGAACAGCGGCAGCACATGGAGGGGAGGAGGAAGTGACGGCGCGGGCCGCGGCCTACTCCCGAGCAGCCCCAGTCAACGTGCTCCCCTCTCCCTTGGAATCCATTTTCCAGAAAAGCCGGTTTCTCCCCGCACCGCCCTCCCCCAGCTCACTCCACAATGTCAGGGAGCTCCCTCCCCAGACCCGGGTCCCAGCGGTCGTTACCTCCCCGTTGGGCTGCGGCGGAGGAATCCTGTCCGAGGAGATCCGGTTGCGGGCAACGCGTGCTCGCTGCTCCCTGTGTCCGGCGCGAGTGGAGCTGTTGTAAAATGGCGGCCGAAGCTCACGCCGCTGGCAGCAAACCCGATCCAGTTCCACTCGCCTCCGAGCGCGCTCCCGGTGCGCGCGCGCGCCTCCGCGTGACCCCCCCCCCTTCCTCCCCTCCCTCGCGCGTCCGCTTCTCTCACTCACTCTCTCAGCTCCTGCCCTCCTCCAGCTCCTCCTTCTCCCACCACCACCAGTCTCCGTCAGCCCTCTTCCCTAGGCCCTTCTTCTTCCCCTCCCTGCTT
>SJYT01033146.1:142948-156216 GCA_006410635.1 Cephalophus harveyi
GCGCGGCTGCGGGACGGAACCGGCTCCTCTCCGCCCACTCCCGCGCCGCGGCGACAGCCACGACAGCACCAACTCCGCCGCCGCTCGCGGTCCGCGCGGGCCACGGGGCCGCCTCCTCCCTGGAGCGCCGCAGACAAAGCCCGAACAGCGGCAGCACATGGAGGGGAGGAGGAAGTGACGGCGCGGGCCGCGGCCTACTCCCGAGCAGCCCCAGTCAACGTGCTCCCCTCTCCCTTGGAATCCATTTTCCAGAAAAGCCGGTTTCTCCCCGCACCGCCCTCCCCCAGCTCACTCCACAATGTCAGGGAGCTCCCTCCCCAGACCCGGGTCCCAGCGGTCGTTACCTCCCCGTTGGGCTGCGGCGGAGGAATCCTGTCCGAGGAGATCCGGTTGCGGGCAACGCGTGCTCGCTGCTCCCTGTGTCCGGCGCGAGTGGAGCTGTTGTAAAATGGCGGCCGAAGCTCACGCCGCTGGCAGCAAACCCGATCCAGTTCCACTCGCCTCCGAGCGCGCTCCCGGTGCGCGCGCGCGCCTCCGCGTGCCCCCCCCCCCGCCCTCCCCTCCCTCGCGCGTCCGCTTCTCTCACTCACTCTCTCAGCTCCTGCCCTCCTCCAGCTCCTCCTTCTCCTTCTCCCACCACCACCAGGCTCCGTCAGCCCTCTTCCCTAGGCCCTTCTTCTTCCCCTCCCTGCTTCTTTCTCCCACCACTCGCACTGTCGTTCGCGGCCGCTCAGGCACAAGTGGCCGCCCTTCCCCTCCTAGATGCACGCTTGCTCACTCGCTCCCTCCCTCGCTCGTTCTCTCGGCCCCGTCCCCTAGTCCCTGCCGAGTCGGCTCCTCTCTTTCTCTCTCCCGCGCTGACGTGACGACGTAGCCGACGCCTCGGGACGCGCGCCCGCGGGTCCCGCCCCCACTCCCCGCCACCCTCGCGCCTCATCACACGGGAGGGCGCGAGACCCCGCCCTTCCGCTCCGACGGCGGCGGAGGGGCCAAGAGTGAATGAAAGGCCCGCCCCTTCCCCTCCCGACACTCCCCCTCCCTCTCCCCTCCGGGTGGGGCGGGGCGGGGCGGGACGGGCCGGCTCAGCGTGTCCCACTCGTTCTCCTTTGTCAGGAGACAGGCATCTCCCCACCCCGCCCCGCCCCAATCTTATACACATCTCACCGCGGCACCACGCGCACGCCACCCCCACCGAGCTCCCGCTCGCCCCACCCCCCGTTCAGTCCCGGGCCAGCCGGGAACGGGGCGGGGGGCGCGGAACGCGACCGCAGCTGCCCTGCGAGTACCCACCCGTCCGTGCGCGCCCGGCCCGCGCCCTCGGCGCCGCGGCCGCGTAGCCGTTCCAGGCGGTGTCCACGCCGCCGCCGCCCCGCGCTCTCCTCGCTCGGGAGGCTGCAGGCGCACGTGTCCCCCGGGGCGGGGCGAGGCAGACAATGGAGCGGCGGGGGAGGGGAGCGGCGCGGAGACCCGCGGACCTTTGGTCCACCTGGCTAGAGGGACCCGAGTGCGGAGTCGCTCCGGGGTGACTGGGTCTCCGTTGCTGGACAATGGGAACTCCGGGGCCCCAGCCCGCGTGGCTTCCCTTCCACGGGAACCTCGGGCGGAGGGAGGGGCGCCCGGGCTGGGACGAGGAAAGCCAGGCTGCTTTTGAAGGGGGACCGGCTGTCTCCAGTGGAGCAAGGAGCTGCTCCCTCCTCGGGATGATACGAAAGCCAGATTTGGAAGCGAAACCGCTGGGTGGTGAAGAGTTGTGCAATACTCCTTTTCAGTCCCTGGCCTTTTAAGCAGTTACGGGCTTCCTCGCAGCACAGTTTGAGCAACTTGATGCAGCACAAAGCTGCGTGGTTTCGGCAACTGTGAGGCACGTATCTGTTTCTTTTCGGAAAACTGAAGTGACATTTCTTCTGTAACCGTGTACTAGGTACAAGAAAGACAAGACAAAGACATTTGAATTTCAGACGCGATGTGGATATTAATTTTACTTAAGCTGTAATGAAAAATAGGAATAGTGTCCTTTTAATTAAAAGGCAAGCTTATTTTTAAGAGCTTACAGGTTCCCTAAACAATCTATTCTATGACGACAAATCAGTGGTGCAGGAAAAAGTTAGGTGACTACTCTTCAAAGTGCTTAAACACATCATATGTCAAATTATTCTCATTGGTGCCTGGATGAAGATATAAAATTTTTTAAATAATTTGACAAGACCTGCCACACTGTTTAGCAAAGATCTGAGGTCTTCATTATCTAAAATTTACTATCATACCTGGTCCTGCTATTGTATTCAGCTAATTCAGCAATAAGTGTTTTAGTTCATAATTGGAAGGTTGTAGATAATGTTATAAATGAAAACAAATAACCAAGATTTTAATACAAAAATACAATCAAAATTGAGCAATCCTATACATTAAAGAATGAAAATAATCGATCTAACCATCCAACACTTTCTTTTAGATCTTTCTGAAAATCAACTTTCCTTTAGAAGAAGAAAAGAAAAGTGCCTTTATCTAGGTAATGTCTACCAGCTGACCAGATCCCCCAAATTGAAATTTCTAGTTCTTCTTCCACCCGGAATTCCTTTGTCTAACCCATCCACCCCCAGACCTTTATATGGGCGTTCAGTTCAGTCTCTCAGTCGTGTCCGACTCTTTGCAACACCATGAATCGCAGCAAGCCAGGCCTCCCTGTCCATCACCAAATCTCGGAGTTCACTCAGACTCACGTCCATCGAATCGGTGATGCCATCCAGCCATCTCATCCTCTGTCGTCCCCTTTTCCTCCTGCCCCCAATTCCTCCCAGCATCAGAGTCTTTTCCAGTGAGTCAAGTCTTCGCATGAGGTGGCCAAAGTACTGGAATTTCAGCTTTAGCATCATTCCTTCCCAAGAAATCCCAGGGCTGATCTCCTTCAGAATGGACTGGTTGGATCTCCTTGCAGTCCAAGGGACTCTCAAGAGTCTTCTCCAACACCACACTTCAAAAGCATCAATTCTTCGGCGATCAGCCTTCTTCACAGTCCAACTCTCACATCCATACATGACCACGGGAAAAACCATAGCCTTGACTAGACGGACCTTAGTTGGCAAAGTCAAGTCTCTGCTTTTGAATATGCTATCTAGGTTGGTCATAACTTTTCTTCCAAGGAGTAAGCATCTTTTAATTTCATGGCTGCAGTCACCATCTGCAGTGATTTTGGAGCCCAAAAAGATAGCAATAAGTGTTTTAGTTCATAATTGGAAGGTTGTAGATAATGTTATAAATGAAAACAAATAACCAAGATTTTAATACAAAAATACAATCAAAATTGAGCAATCCTATACATTAAAGAATGAAAATAATCGATCTAACCATCCAACACTTTCTTTTAGATCTTTCTGAAAATCAACTTTCCTTTAGAAGAAGAAAAGAAAAGTGCCTTTATCTAGGTAATGTCTACCAGCTGACCAGATCCCCCAAATTGAAATTTCTAGTTCTTCTTCCACCCGGAATTCCTTTGTCTAACCCATCCACCCCCAGACCTTTATATGGGCGTTCAGTTCAGTCTCTCAGTCGTGTCCGACTCTTTGCAACACCATGAATCGCAGCAAGCCAGGCCTCCCTGTCCATCACCAAATCTCGGAGTTCACTCAGACTCACGTCCATCGAATCGGTGATGCCATCCAGCCATCTCATCCTCTGTCGTCCCCTTTTCCTCCTGCCCCCAATTCCTCCCAGCATCAGAGTCTTTTCCAATGAGTCAACTCTTCGCATGAGGTGGCCAAAGTACTGGAATTTCAGCTTTAGCATCATTCCTTCCCAAGAAATCCCAGGGCTGATCTCCTTCAGAATGGACTGGTTGGATCTCCTTGCAGTCCAAGGGACTCTCAAGAGTCTTCTCCAACACCACACTTCAAAAGCATCAATTCTTCGGCGATCAGCCTTCTTCACAGTCCAACTCTCACATCCATACATGACCACGGGAAAAACCATAGCCTTGACTAGACGGACCTTAGTTGGCAAAGTCAAGTCTCTGCTTTTGAATATGCTATCTAGGTTGGTCATAACTTTTCTTCCAAGGAGTAAGCATCTTTTAATTTCATGGCTGCAGTCACCATCTGCAGTGATTTTGGAGCCCAAAAAGATAAAGTCTGGCACTGTTTCCACTGTTTCCCCATCTATTTCCCATGAAGTGATGGGACCGGATGCCATGATCTTCGTTTTCTGAATGTTGAGCTTTAAGCCAACTTTTTCACTCTTCCTCTTTCACTTTCATCAGGATCAACTTTGCAAAAAACAGCACAAGATCTTCGTCCTAATGATCAGTCTCCAGAGTTCCCACCTCAGTGAATGTCCGTCACTTGCATCCAGCAGCATTAGCTGAAAGCCAGAGTCATTCAGGACGGTACGTGTTCCCTCAATGCCCTCTCAGTCAAGTTCTGTAAATTTTGTCTTCCTAATGTATCTGTTTCTTTCTATGTTGCAACCAGGGGATAAGCTACCATCACCTATTACCTGGACTAATGATACAGCCTGCTAATTCATCCATCCTTGAAGCTTTCCTAAACCATTCAAAGCTTGTGTGTGTATGTGTGTGTGTGTGTGTGTCTGTCTTTTAATTGCAGATGACTCTGGAGCATCTGCTTAAAGCCCTTCATTAGCTTCCCAGTACACTTAGAACCAAATCCTTAACTAGATCAACAAAGCCCTCTATCTGATCTGCCCCACACATCTCCCCAGCCAAATCTCTGCCCCCTTCTGAACTTTCCACTGGCCTTCCCTCAATTCTGACGTTTCTCAGGATGGCACACACTGAGCACCTAGACAGAAACCTGGTCAGAGATGCCCTGAGCAGGCCTGAGAAAAAAGCTATCAGGCATGCTCTCCGGTTGACATCCTGTTGAGAGAAGCAATAGTATAATTTTCCTCCTGACCTACAGAACTTCTTATGGATTTTTTTCAGTACCTACAGTAATATCATGATGGCACAGTCCTAACTCCTTTGCAAGGCTGACTCAAGGTGGTTTCATTGTTGTAACAAATTTATTTCTTAAATGCAGGCAAAGAGGCTCAAGACACTCTTATCTCTTAATATTACTTTTCTTTTTCCTACTTTTGCCATGAAAATTAACGAATATATTCTTGGCTTGATGCCAAAGAATTACTACTGTTACTGAAACATGGGGAACTCCTAATAATTCTTTAAAAAATAAACTAGTAGATAGATTCATTTGGTACAATAGGTGCATTGGGCTAGATTGAAATGTATATGAAAGATGTGACACAAGAAAGTTCTCAATAAATATGTGTCCTTACTTCCCTGAATCCTCTTTAGTACTGAACACAGGATTTGATGCTCAATAAATATTTACTGAATGAAACCAAATGATGATACGGACTTCCGTGGTGGTCCGGTGGTTAGGAATCTGCCTGCCAATGCGAGGGACTGGGCTTGAACCCTGTTCTAGGAAGATCCCACATGCTGCTGGGCAGCTAAGCCCGTGGCCCCAAAATACTGAGCCCACACCTGGAGTCCATGCTCCCCAACAGGAGAAGCCACTGCAATGAGAAGCCCATGAACCACAACTAGAAAAAGCCTGCACACAGCAAGGAAGACCCAGCACAGCCAAAAATAATAAATAAAATAAAAATAACATGCGTATGTCATATGTCCCTAACAAGAAAAAATATGATGATAGGCTGAGATGCAAACAGCCTTGATACTAACCCCAGATTGGTTACTAATGAGTAGTGTGAGCTTGGATAAACCCATTCACTTCTCAGAATTTTGATTTCCTCATCTATAAAAGAAGTACACTGAAAGATTTTTTAAGATCTCTTCCAGCTCAAACATTTTACAATATATTTTTTAAAAATTTCTCAAACTCTCTCCAGCTTTTCACAGTTTAAAAATATTCAGATGTCATTCATATTTGCCACTTAAGATCTTCCTCATTTGAATCCCAACTTTCCTTTATAGCAAAATCGCCAGCTATATCCCTTATTTGAACCCTTGCTCCAAACAAAAATGACAGCAACAATGACAAAGACTGATCATATTTGATTTGGGATATCACCCCCCCCACACACCCCCCACCCCCCCATAGATGTGGAGAAATTGACATGCACATTCAATCCTGGTGGTTTGAGAGGTTTTTTTTTTTTTTTAATAAATAAATAATGGTTGCATTTATAAGCCCTGCTCCCCCAAGTTCTGTTCCTCCATCCTTTCACTGTGAATGTCTTATAACCTGGTACATGCTGTCCAGCTAGAAATTCCACTTCTAGCCTCTGGGGCAGCCAGATGTGGCCAGGTGACTTAAGTCTCCCCAAGGGAGTGAGAGGATAGATTGATATGACTTTTTTTAACACAATAATTAGACTATAATACATACTGAAGTATTGTTTGTAACATTTATGTGTGTGGGGGTGTGTTGTTTGTAAATATATACATAAGCTAAATATCCAGTGATAGGGAACTGGTTGAATAAATTATAATGTGCATACATTGAGTCAATTATTCTGGAGACATTGAAAAAAATGAGGTAGCTACCAATATCCTTACATGGAAAGATATTCAGGCTATATTCTTAAAAAAATTTTAAAGCCACCTACAGAACAATGTGACATTTACTAATTCAGTTGAGCATCTTCTGCTTACCAAGTTCTGTGGTATGCATTAGGTTCACAGTGTTATATGTCAAGATTGACACAGATTGATCCCTGGCTTGTGAAGCTTGCAGGTCTGTGTGTATGTACATAGCAAGTTATCATGGATATAAAGATTTTTGTTTCTAGAGAGCAATTACAATTAGAAAGAAGGATAGGGTGGAGGGAGGCCATCATACACTTTTTTACCTCATACACTTTGGTAATAATTGTTGCAATAAATATTTTAAGTTAATTATTTATGGACCTCATTACGGTGTTCCCATTCATGTAACCTTTGAATTACCGAGAAGATGGAAATCTGTTAATTCGAAATTAATCAAAGGCAGGCATAAAGTCATGCCTGTTTGGTTATTTTCCTTGTCATCCATATTCTTCCACTATTAAATGCTGAACTGCTTTTTTAAAGATCATATTTTCTTCTTTTCTTTTCTATATTTTCTAATTTTTTACAATTATCATATATTAATGTTATAATGCAAAATGGGGGCTAGAATTCATATGGAGAAAGTGCACAGCACACCTTTGTTCTTTTCACAGAACCATAAAAACCTAGTGTCAAAAGAGACTGTGGAAGTCATTCAGTTGACTCTTTCTAATAATCGAGAAAGTTTTTGCAACATCTCTGACATCTTATTTTCATGGTAATTGAATTGCTGCCATGTTAAAATTAAAAACTTCTGCTCTGCAGAGACACTGCTAAGAGAATGTAAAGAAAAGCTATAGACTGAGGGGAAATCTTTGCAAAACATATATCTGTTAAAGAACTAGTATCCAAAACATACAAATAACTCTTAAGACTCAGCCATAAATAAGGAAATAACTAAATTTAAAAATGAGCAAAAGATCTAAACAGACACCTTATCAAAGAAGATATATAGATGGCAAATAAACACATGGAGAAAAATGCTCAACCTCATATATCATTGGGTGGTGGTTGGTGGTTTGGTTGCTAAGTCGTGTCCGACTCTTGCAACCTCATGGACTGTAGCCTGCCAGGCTCCTCTGTACTTGGGCTTCTCCAGGCAAGAATACTGGAGTGGGTTGCCATTTACTTCTCCAGGGGATCTTCCTGACCCAGGAATTGAACTCGGGTGATTAGAGGATTAAAAATTCAAAAAATGAGATACCACCACACACCAGTTATCATGGCCAAATTCAAAACACTGACACTGAATGCTGCCAAGTATGTGGAGCAACAGGAATGCTTATTCATTGCTAGTGGAAATGCAAAATGGTACAGCCACTTTGGAAGACAGCAGTTTCTTACAAAACTAAACGTACTCACACCATATGATCCAGCAATCGTATTGCTTGGTGTTTACTCAACTACATTGAAAACTTAAGCACACACACACACATAAACCTGCACGTGGATGTTTATAGCAACTTTATTCATAACTGCCAAAACTTGAAAGCAACTAAGGTATTCTTCAATAGGTGAATGGATAAATAAATTTTGGTACCCATATAGTGAAATATTATTCAGTGCTATAAAGAAATGCACTATCGAGCTATGAAAAGACATGGAGGAATCTTGAATGCGTATTGCTGAGCGAAGCCAATCTGGAAGGGCTATGTACTATATGATTTCAACTATATGACATTCTGGAAAAGGCAAAACTATGGAGACAGTAAATAGATCAGTGGTTGTCAAGGGTTCAAGAAGAGGAACAGTGGGAGGGAGGGTTAAATAGAAGGAACACTGGGAATTTTTAGGGCAGTGAAACTATTCTGTGTGGTTCTATTGATAGTGGATACATATCATATATTTGGCAAAACCCATAGAATGTACTCGGAAAAGGCAATGGCACCCCACTCCAGTACTCTTGCCTGAAATCCCCATGGACGGAGGAGCCTGGTGGGCTACAGTCCATGGAGTTGCAAACAGTCAGACACAACCGAGCGACTTCACTTTCATTTTTCACTTTCAGACATTGGAGAAGGAAATGGCAACCCACTCCAGTGTTCTTGCCTGGAGAATCCCAGGGACAGCGGAGCCTGGTGGGCTGCCGTCTATGGGGTCGCACAGAGTCGGACATGACTGATGCGACTTAGCAGCAGCAGCAGCAGAACTATGTTTACAGGGGGAGATGATAGGTTAAGTTATAAGAAGGAACAGATTTTATACAAGTAAGTACAAAAAGAACAATGATTATGTAAAAGCTAAAATGCAAACAGCTAAATTGAATCTGAACTCCTAATTTAAAAAAAAAAAAAACCTAAAGGCAGGACTTCCCTAGTGGTCCAGTGGCTGAGACTCAGCACTCTCATTGCAAGGGGCCTGGGCTCCATCCCTGATCAGAAATCTAGATCCCACATGCCACAACTAAAGATCCAGTGTGCTGCAAGGCACAGCCAAATAAATAAATCCTTTTTTTTTTCTTAAGCTAAAAACAATAAGAATAATAACTAGCATTTCAAGTGTATTTAAAATGTCAAGATTTTAAAAATAGGTTTTTTAAAATAAAAATAAATGTTCTATTTTAATAGAGCATTTTTAGATTTAAGAAAAATGAGCAGAAAGTAGAGTTTCATATACCTCCTCCCCCAGTACTTTCTTCTATCATTAACATTGTACATTAGTGGGTATGTTTGTTACAATTGACAAGCCAATAATGATTCATTGTTACAAGCTTAAGTCCACAGTTAACATTAGAGTTTTTAAATTAGGAGTTCAGATTCAATTTAGCTGTTTGCATTTTCGCTTTTACAGGGGGAGATGATAGGTTAAGTTATAAGAAGGAACAGATTTTATACAAGTAAGTACAAAAAGAACAATGATTATGTAAACATACAGTCAAAGGATGGTTTTATCAAAGTATTCCCATTCTACTTGAATGGAATCCCAGAATATAAGCAATCTTTGGTTGTTCAGACATTCAAGATGAATCATGGCACAAAAAAAGGAAAATTTAGTGATAATTCTTTCACTGAATATGTCTATCACGTTGTGTCTCAAAGCTCTTTCCAAGGGTAACCATATCCCAAAGCCCTGCTAAGGGAGCAGTCGAGGCTGTCACATTTTTTTTTTTCTTGCCTTGCCCCAACTAATTGGACCAGCATCAGGTACCAGACCATATCTAGAGCAGTACCGAAGAAAGAGTCAATGTCACGAGGAGGGAGTTAGAACTGGGGCTATGAGAGGTCTTATCAAACTAAAATTATAAGAAAGCAGAAACCAGAAATAAGCAGAAGCTAAGAGCAATCCATTCATTCTATCACTCCACAAATACATTTTGAACACCAGTAATATGCAAGGCACTGAATTAAGCACCAGATGAGTAAAACAGAAATGTCATTTACCTTCCTGGAGATCACAGCTACATGAGAAAAAAAAAAAGAGAGAGAGAGAGAGAGAATAAATACACTTTTTAAAATAAATAAGCATTTATAAATGTGATCAATGTAAAGAAAAAACTAACACAGTATAGTGTTACAGAATAAGGAGGACCTATGTAGGTTGGTCAAGGAAAGAGTTTCTAAGGAAATGATGTTTAAAACAAGACCTGAAGGAATAAACTAAGGAAAGTGAGAAATGCATGGGGAGTTGGAAGAATATTCCAGGCAGAATGGCTAGCGTATGTGAAAACTCTGAGAAGAGCAAAAAGCATGGCCTTTTCTGGAAAAAAAAAAAAAAAAACTGCCAGTGAGGTTCGAGTATATTTAGTAAGGGAGAAAGTGGTTCAAGAGAAGTCTGGAGAAGCTGGCAGGAACCTGATTATGTAGAACTATATAAGTAAGTGCAATAGGAAGTCATTGAAATGTTTCACATATTTAAAATTTGCATTTAGAGTAGATATTGGGGTTTGATGATGGACATGGAAGCAGGTAAGGGATAGGAGTTACTTGGATGAGGGTATTGCAGAGGAGATGGAGAGAAATGGACATATTCTATGTGTATTTTGAACCTAGTTGGCCAAGGACTTAGTGATGGACTGAAGGTAGAGAGTTTAGGAGACAATTGATGGATATTGGTGCCGTTGCATTGGGGAAGATTGAAAGAGTAACTGTTGCCAAGAAATGGATCAGTTAGGGGACTTCCCTGGTGGTTCAGTGGATGAGAATCCACCTGCCAAAGCAGGGGACACTAGTTTGATCCCTGGTCCCAGAAGATCTCACATTCCGTGGGGCAACTAAGCCAGTGTACCACAACTACTGAGCCCATGCTCTCGAACCCGTGAACTGCAACTACTGAGCCTGCCTGCTGCAACTACTGAAGCCTGAGCACCTAGAGGCTGTGCTCCGCAACAAGAGAAGCCACCACAACGAGAAGACCTTGCACCACAACGGAGAGTAGCCTCTGCTGGCCACAACTAGAGAAAGTCCACAAGCAGCAACAAAAACCTGTAGCAGCCGTCCCAGCAAAAAAAAAAAAGACATCAGTTAGGATTCAGTTAGAGAAACAGAACCATTATGAGTATTATAGAATAAGGATTTTCTTATAGGAATAAGAATTTATGTGCTGGGAGAAGCTATGGTCCAAAAGGAGAACTGAAGAATTGAGAGCTAAGTCACTAATCAGCCCTTCCAAAGGCTGAGTGAATAAGGAGAGCTTGCAGGGCAATCTGGGAAGCCTGGCATGTCCAGTTGCTGGGTGGACATAAAAGGGGACTAGTGGAGAGCCATATAGAAGTCTGTTCTGTGGTTGGCGGCAGGCTTAGAGTCTTTGTTGGTTAGGAGGGTTCACACTTGGGAAAAGGAGGTAGGCAAGTACCTGAGAAGAGAGAGAGCAAGTTGAAACCTACTTCTGCATTTGTTTTTCACTACATTAACCAAGTTCTTTAGTAGTTATTGTTTTTTTTTTTTTAATTGTTTCTTCAGCTTCTTTCTTTCTTTCACTGCACTGGGTCTTAGTTGTAACATGCAGAATCTTCAATCTTCTTTTCAGTAATTGGGATCTTTAGTTGTGGCATACAAACTCTCAGTTGCAGCATGTGGGATCTAGTTCCCTAACCAGGGATCAAACCTGGAACCCCAGCATTTGGAGCAGAGTCTTAGCCACTGGACCACCAGGGAAGTCCATCCTTTGGTTTCTTTTAACCTGGAACCAAATTGTCCGATACCATAGTCACCAATCACATGTGACAACTTAAATTAATTGAAATTGAATAAAATCTAAAATGCAGTTCCTCAGTCACACTAGCCACCTGTCAAGTGCTCACTCACTAGCCACATGTAGCTAATGACCATGGTCCTGGACAGAAGAGATACAGAATATTTCCATCATCACAGAAGGTTATATTGGACAGCACTAATTTAGAACAATCCACTTGCATTTTCAACTGTCTTGTAATAAATGAATTTAAAGCCATGTGAATGGATATAAACATGGAGCTAGAAGAGTAGGAAAAGAGCAAGGGCAAGTCCAAGGAGAGAGTCCCACAAAAATCAATTTCTAGAGAATGAGTAAGCTAGATGCCTGTAAGAAGTGTGAGATGAAATGGCCAGAAAGGTAGGAGAAAAACCAAGAGAGTGATGATTCAGAAAAGAAAGCAGAGTGTGTAAAGAGGAAGTGGTCAACTATGTTGAATGAATGAAGTTAAGAATTTGGGGTAAGAATGGAATAGAACTTCTCAAGAAGAACATTTCAGGACTGACCTGATTAGAATGCTGTAAGGGGCTAGAGAGAAGGGAGGTAGAGGGAGCCTGTGTGGACTACTCTTTCAGGACATTTGGGAAAGAGCCCAGAGAGATGGTTGATTGCTTAAAGGGAAATATGGGTTCAAGACAAGAGTGTTTTGTTTTGTTTTGTTTTCGTCTTGTCCTGGTTTGTTTGTTTTGGTTTTAAAAATGGGAGATGTATATATTCACATGTATATTTGTGTCCAGTTGGCATGTCCAGTTGCTGGGTGGGACCATAAAAAGGTCCAATAGAAAGAAAAAGGTTGAAGATGCAGGAGAGAGAGGAACTGAAAAAAGGTGAAAGGTTTTTCAGAAGACAAGAGAGAAGAGAATAGATGTAAATAGTAGAGAGGGAGGGAATTGACCAATGGAAAGCAGGAGGAATATAAAGCAAATATTCAGAAATGGGCCAAGATAGTCTGAGAAGGAGCACACACAGCAAGAGAGGTGGCACAAAGCTGTCAAGCCTATGAGGCTCCTTAGTCCTGTTTCCTCCCTAGGACCAGATCTTGTGAGTGCTAAGTGGACAATCATTCCATCACTGAGTCTCAGATTCCTTAGGCCCCTCCTATTAATGCCCACCACATCCTCAGTGTCCTTTAAGTAAAACTCTCCTTATTTGGCTAAATTGAGTTGCTTGATCTAGCACAAAATGGCCAATTAGTACATACCCATTTAAGATTTAACCATTTATATGAATCAATTGCATTATTGTATCTATTTTTTTATCATAGCTAATAAAATGTGACATAATTGACTAGTACTTCTCTCCTTATATATGCATAGTGGTAAGTCAAGTGATTGAAAGGCCAGCAAGAAAAGTGTGAGGAGATAAATATCATAGATAACTGAATCACAGAATCTTCTGAAAGAAAATCATATAGCTTATCAGACTGCTAAACTGTATATTTCAGTCCTGTTTTTATTTTAAATATATTTTACTGTCCTTTATTATGAAAGATAACATATGCTCCTGATAAAAATTCAAACATTATTTAAGC
>SJYT01033157.1:0-28018 GCA_006410635.1 Cephalophus harveyi
TCCAACCAGCTCATCCTTCAAGGAGAAGGTTGTCTCCTTCTCCTTCTGCCAGCAGATTTCCCCAGCATCATGTTCTTTTCCAGTGAGTTGGCTCTTCACATTAGATAGTCAAAATATTGGAGCTTCAGCTTCAGCATCAGTCCTTCCAATGAATATTCAGGGTGGATTTCCTTTAGGATTGACAGATTGATCTCCTTACTGTCCAAGGGATTCTCAAGAGGCTTCTCCAGCACCACAGTTTGAAAGCATCAATTCTTTGGTGCTCAGCCTTCTTTATGGTCCAACTTTCACATCTGTACATGACTACTGGAAAAACTATAGCTTTGACTATACAGACCTTTGCTGGCAAAGTGATATCTCTACTTTTTAATGCACTGTCTAGATTTGTTGTAGTTTTTCTTTCAAGGAACAATTGCGACTATGGAATTGGTTAAAGTTTTGAGATACTAACTGAGACCACTTTCCTTTGGGCTTTCTTATCTCTTTATTCTTTTCACAGAGGAGAGAGAGATGGTTGAGCCAAGGAAAGCAAAATTTTTAGTTTTAAGTCCCCAAATATGCCTTTGAATCCCATATAGGAAAGTAGTAAAGACAACATTCTTCAAGGCTAAAACTTTTATTGACAAAAGCCAGGTTTTCTGAGAAACAAATCACTTCTCTGTGGTAAAAGCAGCAAAGAATTATGGCCACCCTTATTCTATTAAAACTAAATGTAGTAATTTGCTTATGCCAACTAATGTACCTTCAGCAGTGGCCACAGGACTGGAAAAGGTCAGTTTTTATTCCAATCCCAAAGAATGGCAATGCCTAAGAATGTTCAAACTACCATACAAGTGTGCTCTTTTCATATGCTAATGAAGTTATGTTCAAAATCCTTCGTGCTAAGCTTCAGCAGTGGGGCTTCCCCGGTGGCTCAGCGGTTAAAGCATCTGCCTCTGATGCGGGAGACCCGGGTTCGATCCCTGGGTCAGGAAGATCCCCTGGAGAAGGAAATGGTAACCCACTCCAGTATTCTTGCCTAGAGAATCCCATGGACAGAGAAGCCTAGTAGGCTACAGTCCCCGGGGTCGCAAAGAGTTGGAGATGACTGAGCAACTTCACTAACTAACTAACTAAGCTTCACCAGTATGTGATCTGAGAACTTGCAGAAGTAAAACCTGGGTTTAGAAAAGGCAGAGGAACCAGGGATCAAATTGCCAACATTTGTTGGATCATAGAGAAAGCAAGAGAATTACAGAAAAACATCTACTCTGCTTCATTGACTATCCTCAAGCCTTTGATTGTGTTGTTGTTCAGTTCTTCAGTCAGGTCCAACTCTTTGTGAACCCATGGACTGCAACACACCAGGCTTCCTTGGTCTTCACCATCACCCAGAGCTTCACCATCGCCATCATTCAAACTAATGTCTATTGAGTTAGTGATACTATCCAATTGTCTCATCCTCTGCCATTCTCTTCTGCTCTTGCCTTCAATCTTTCTCAGCATCAGGGTCTTTTCTAATGAGTCAGCTCTCCGAATCAGGTGACCAAAGTATTAGAGTTTCAACTTCAGCATCAGTTCTTCTAACAAATATTCAGGATTGATTTCCTTTAGGATTGACTGGTTTGAGTTCCTTGCAGTCCAGGAGACTCTCAAGAGTCTTCTCCAACACCATAACTCAAAAGCTTCAATTCTTTGGCATTCAGCCTTCTTCAGGGTCCAACTATCACATCCACACCTGATTACTGGAAAAACCATAGCTTTGACTAGATAGACCTAGGTCAGCAAAGTAATATCTCGGCTTTTAAATACATAGTCCATGGGGTCCCTGAGAGCAGGACAAGACTGAGCAACTTCACTTTCACTTTTCACTTTCATGCATTGGAGAAGGAAATGGCAACCCACTCCAGTGTTCTTGCCTGGAGAATCCCAGGGATGGCAGAGCCTGGTGGGCTGTTGTCTATGGGGTCACACAGAGTCGGAGATGAATGAAGCAACTTAGCTGCAGCAGATATGTCATAGTTTTTCTTCTAAGGAGCAACCACCTTTTAATTTCATGGCTGCAGTCACCATCTGCAGTGATTTTGGAACCCAAGAAAATAGAGTCTTTCACTTTTTCCATTGTTTTTCCATCTATTTGCCGTGAAGTGGTGGAACTGGTTGCCAGGATCTTCATTTCTGAAGGCAGAGTTTTAAGCCAGCATTTTCACTCTCCTCTCTCACTTTTATCAAGAGGCTTCTTACTTCTTCTTTGCTTCCAGCCATGAGGGTGGTGTCATCTGCATATCTGAGGTTATTGATATTTCTCCCTGCAATCTTGATTCCATCTTGTGCTTCATTCAGCCAAAAGCCTTTCCCATGATGTACTCTGCATAGAAGTTAAATAAGCAGGGTGACAATATGCCACCTTGACGTACTCCTTTCCCAATTTGGAATCAGCCTGCTCCATTTCTGGTTCTAACTGTTGCTTCTTGACCTGCATACAGTTTTCTCAGGAAGCAGTTAAGGTGTCTGGTACTCCCATTGAGAGAGTCAATTCCTAGGCAGGTTGATAGGAAGCCCTGGGTCCCCAGGGAGGAGATGGGGGTCTGGGGCCCTCCAAGAGGAGATAGGGGTCTGGAATTCTGAAGGAGGAGGAAACAACAAGCTTTTTTCCTACATTCCTTAGTAAGGATTATATAACAATAATGTAAATCAGCTTGAGGACATATTTCTCTTTCCTGAAAACCTTCTGATAAATCCTGTTATCTTAAAATGTATATTATGGGAGTGGGTCTAGTAAGATCTTTCCAACATTGAGACATTCTTTTGGTTTATTGTAATAACCAATTAAAAAGTATATAATTGCCTTGCTAAGACTAGGGATTGGGGCACTCTCCATCCCTGTTCTGATGTCTATGTTGGAAGCATTCTCTATCTCTTTTTATATTTTAATAAAACTCTGCTACACAAAAGCTCTTGAGTGATCAAGGCTGGTCCCTGGTCCCTGGTCCCGACGCTAAATTTGCTTTGGAGATCAAGAATGTGACACCATTCACCGTAACCTATCACCATCTCTTTAAGAATTTTCCACAGTTTGTTGTGATCCCCACAGTAAAAGGCTTTAGCATAGTCAATGAAGCAGAGCAGATGTTTTTCCTTTTCCTATGATCCAATGAATGTTTGCAATTTGATCTTTGATCCCATTGACTTTTCTAAATCCAGCTTGAACAACTGGAAATTCTTGGTTTACATACTGTTGAAGCCTGGCTTGGAGAATTTTGAGCATTACTTTACTAGCGTGTGAGATGAGTGCAATTGTGTGGTAGTTTGAACATTCTTTAGCATTGGCTTTCTTTGGGATTGGAATGAAAACTGACCTTTTCCAGTCTTGTGGCCACTGCTGAATTTTCCATATTTACTGACATATTGTGTGCAGCACTTTAGCTGCATCATCTTTTAGCATTTGAAATAGCTCAGCTGGAATTCCATCATCTCCTCTAGATTTATTCATAGATGCTTCCTAAGGCCCACTTGACTTTGCACTCCAAGACGTCTGGCTCTATGTGAGTGATCACACTATCATGGTTACCTGAGTCATTAAGATATTTTTTTGTGTAGTTCTTCTGTGTATTCTTGCCACCTCTTAATATCTTCTGCTTCTGCTAGGTCCATATCATTTCTTCCCTTTATCGTGCCCATCTTTGTATGAAATGTTCCCTTTGCACCTTGAATTTTCTTGAGGGGATCTCTAGTGTTTCCCATTCTATTCCTTTCCTCTATTTCTTTGCATGTCAGGAAGCAGCAGTTAGAACTGGACATGGAACAACAGTCTGGTTCCAAATAGGAAAAGGAGTATGTCAAGGCTGTATATTGTCACCCTGCTTATTTAACTTTTATGGAGAGTACATCATGAGAAACGCTGGGCTGGAAGAAGCACGAGCTGGAATCAAGATTGTTGGGAGAAATATCAATAATCTCAGATATGCAGATGACACCACCCTTATGGCAGAAAGTGAAGAGGAACTAAAAAGCCTCTTGATGAAAGTGAAAGAGGAGAGTGAAAAAGTTGGCTTAAAGCTCAACATTCAGGAAACGAAGATCATGGCATCTGGTCCCATAACTTCATGGAAAATAGATGGAGAAACAGTGGAAACAGTTAGACTTTATTTTTGGGGGTTCCCAAATCACTGCAGATGGTGACTGCAGCCATGAAATTAAAAGATGCTTACTGAACTGAACTGACTGATTTCTTTGCATTGTTCACTTAGGAAGATTTTCTTATCTCTCCTTGCTCTTCTTTGGAACTCTGCATTCAGTTGGGTATATCTTTCCTTTTCTTCTTTGCCTTTTGCTTCTTTTCTTTTCTCAGCTATTTGTAAGGCCTCCTCAGACAATCATTTTGCCTTTTTGCATTTCTTTTTCTTGGGCATGATTTTGATCACCACCTCCTGTTTAATGTCATGAACCTCTGTCCATAGTTCTTCAGGCACTCTGTCTATCAGATCTACATGCTCGAACCTACTTGTCACTTCTATTGAATAATTGTAAGAGATTTGATTTAAGTCATAACTAAATGGCCTAGTGGTTTTTCCTACTTTCTTCAATTAAAGTCTGAATTTGGCAATAAGGAGTTCATGAACTGAGCCACAGTCAGCTCCTGGTCTTGTTCTTGCTGACTTTATAGAGCTCCTTAATCTTTGACTGCCAAGAATGTAATCAATCTGAGTTCAACATTGACTATCTGATGATGTCATGTGTGAGTGTGCTCTCTTATGTTGTTGGAAGAGGGTGTTTGCTATGACTAGTATGTTCTCTTGTCAAAACTCTTTTAGCCTTTGCCCTGCTTCATTTTGTACTCCAAGGCTAAACTTTCCTATTACTCCAGGTATCTCTTGATTTCCTTCTTTTGCATTCCAGTCCTCTATGAAGAAAAGGACTTTTTTTTTTTTTTTTTGGTGTTAGCTCTAGAAGGTTTTGTAGGTCTTCATAGAACTGTTCAACTTTAGCTTCTTTGACATTAGTGATTGGGGCATAGACTTGGATTACGGTGATACGGAATGATTTGCCTTGGAAATGAACAGAGACCATTCTGTCATTTTTGAGATTGCAGCCAAGTACTGCATTTCAGACTCTTTTGTTGACTATGAGGATTATTCCATTTCTTCTAAGGTATTCTTGCCCACAGTAGTAGATATAACTGTCATCAGAATTAAATTCACCCATTCCAGTCCATTTTAGTTCACTGATTCCTAAAATGTAGATGTTCACTCCTGCTATCTCCTATTTGACCACTTTCAATTTACCTAGATTCATGGACCTAACATTCCAGGTTCCTATGCAATATTTCTCTTTACAGCATCAGATTTTACTTTCACCACAAGATGCATCCACAACTAGGTGTTATTTCTGCTTTGGCTCAGCCTCTTCTTTCCTTCTGGAGCCATTTCTCTGCTCTTCTCCAGTAGCATATTGGGTACCTACCAACCTGGCAAGTTCATCTTTCAGTGTCATATTCTTTTGCCTTTTCATACTGTTCATTGGTTTCTCAAGGCAAGAATACTGAAGTGGTTTGCCATTCCTGTCTTCAGTGCATCACGTTTTGTCCAAACTTTCCATCATGACCTTTCCATGTTGGATGGCCTTACATGGCATGGCTCATAGTTTGATTGAATTAGACAAGGTTGGGATACATGTGATTAGTTTGGTTAGTTTTCTGTGATTGTGGTTTTCATTCTGTCTACCCTCTGATAGATGAGGATAGGAGACTTATGGAAGCTTCCTGATGGGGGAAACTGGCTGTGGCTAAAATTGGGTCTCATTCTGCTCTGGTGGGCAGGGCCATGCTCAGTAAATCTTCAATCCAGTTTTCTGCTGATTGGTGGGGCTGTGTTCCCTCCCCGTAGTTTGGCCAAACTGAGGGTAATGACAGTAATAGTGACCTCCTTCAAAAGGACTTATGCCAGTACAGCGTGTGTCCCACGACTGCTGTACTCAGAGCCCCTGACTGCAGCAGGCCACTGTCGACCCACACCTCTGCCAGAAACTCCTGGACACTCATAGGCAAGTCTGGCTCAGTATCTAGCATAATATTTCTGTAATACTCTTAGCTTCAGTTTTCTCTGAGTGACTGTAATGGCAGTGCATGCACGTGGGCTAAGTCACTTCAGTCATGTCTGACTCTGTATGACCTATGGACCGCAGCCAGCCAGCCTCCTCTGTCCTTGGGATTCTCCAGGCAAGTATACTGGAGTAAGTTGCCATGCCCTCCTCCAGGGGATTTTCCTGACCTAGGGGCCCAATGCGAATCTTTTCTGTCTCCTGCTCTGGCAGGCAGATTCATTACCAGTAGTGCCACCTGGGAACCTCAGTAATAGTGCATATCCAAAAAAAAAAAAAAAAAATTGATCATACTGAATGCTTATAATTAGTGTTCAGTAGGGGACCTGACAATTATTAACACCCAGTAGTAAAGTTATTAGTAAGGTCCGTCTAGTCAAGGCTATGGTTTTTCCAGTAGTCATGTATGGATGTGAGAGTTGGACTGTGAAGAAAGCTGAGCACCAAAGAATTGATGCTTTTGAACTGTGGTGTTGGAGAAGACTCTTGAGAGTCCCTTGGACTGCAAGGAGATCCAACCAGTCCATTCTGAAGGAGATCAATCCTGGGATTTCTTTGGAAGGAATGATGCTAAAGCTGAAACTCCAGTACTTTGGCCACCTCATGCGAAGAGTTGACTCACTGGAAAAGACTGATGCTGGGAGGGATTGGGGGCAAGAGAAGAAGAGGACGACAGAGGACGAGATGACTGGATGGCATCACTGACTCGATGGGCGCGAGTCTGAGTGAACTCCGGGAGTTGGTGATGGACAGGGAGGCCTGGCGTGCTGCGATTCATGGGGTCGCAAAGAATAGGACACGACTGAGTGACTGAACTGAACTGAAGTATGTGAAAATAAGTTAAAAATACTTAATAAGTATAAGCTTTTATTAATTTATAATTCAGATAATAAGCCAGTTATCCAATTTGCTTAGGGACTTTGTTTCTTTCCATGGCATTTTGGCATTGCTTTATACACAAAATATTGAATTGCTTTTAGTAATAAAATGTGTTTTGAATATAATCATGGACATAGAGATCATAGTATTAAAAACACATTTGCTTGCAATGCATATTACCATCAGAGTGTAGTATGTTATATTGAACATGCCTAGTTATAGTTTCCTTTTCTTTTCTAAAATATGCAGTCATTTAAAAAGTGAGTTGATGAAGACTCTCTCTTTTGACCAAACATGATTTGGGCTCTTCTGAGTCCTCTTTTTGACTTACTCTCTCCTTGGCTTATTTAGTCAGGTTTTAGAAAGAATCCTGCTGGGTCATTTTATCAAAAATCCCCCATGATCTGATCAAATTCCCCAGCCCCTCCCTGGTATCCTGTCATCTTTACCTGCCTTCTGCAAAATTCCTATCAAGTTGGCTCAGCCCTAACCCCCCAGACTTGAGTTTTCCTCAGTAAATTTCCATCATTGATTCCCACCTTGCTCTTCTGTTATAAACCTCCTGAGTTGAACTTAATCTCTTTCTTCTACTACAAAACCCACTGTAGTAACCCTCCTTGCCATCTTTAACAATTGTCTGAATAATTTTTTTTCTGTATAGAGTTTAAGATCATGAAGTGGGCACAAAAGATTGAACTCAAATTTGAATTGCTGATATTTCAACAATACTTCAGCAATAATGCTACAGCAATAATACAACAATAATTACTATTACTCACAGAAATTACTGAACAGCAGAGGAAGAAATCTGCATTTTATATATGGGTTGGGCAGTGGTTCTTTCAAAGGAAAAAGCTGAAACAATGACTCTGATCTTTGGTCCTGAAGTTTTAAAGGCAGGAACACAAATGGTTGTTATTAACACAGGCTTGGGGAAGAGGAAAGAAAGAAATTAATGTTAAATTTCCAATATTGCTCTGTCTGCATGGATACTCTGGAAAGAAAGAAAAAAAATGGAGGGGACAGTACAAATCTGCATTTCCCCTATAGAAAGCCTCTCCTGCTATTTTCATTTGGCCTCAAGGTTTTGGAGAGATCAATACTGATACTTTTCAGGGAAGGAAATAGGAACATGTGCCCAGGTGGAACTGCTTAGAATATTGAATAGTTTTTGACATAACTTGAGTCAGAGGCAAGGCATTACTCTCCAAGGAGAAAATTGCTACTACAGTGTGAAACTCATGGGGAAAAAAGAAACTAAATGAAAGTTGGAAGGAGAATGAGTAGAGGTTTTTACTCCTCCCTACTTCTCAAGTTCACAAATAGGATGGTGAGTTGAGAATACAGGAGCTCAAAAAGAGCACTTTCCTCTGATGAAAACTGTTTCCCAGCCCATCATCACTATGGCAGAGGGCAATGAAAATGCCTCTCCCTCTATTTTAAATCAAAATTCATTCTTTAGGGTAGTATTTGCTTTTTTCCCTCTTTCATTCGATGGTTGCACTGCTGACATGGATTCACAATGGTTACTAAAATATTCACTGCAAAGAGCTGGTGTGAAACAGTCTCATTTACTGCTACTCTTTTACTCATCTGGATTAACCTTTCTCCAGCAATCACAGCATTGTAAACATCCCTCAGCATTAAATAAAAAACAGCAGTGTGCAGGCTTAAACGATTGCTTCAGCTTTTTTTCTGGCCCAATGCGTGACTTGTTTTATTTAGCAGTTTCTGCATTCCCCCACTGTTTAACAATCATGCACAGCTGAAAGCTTTGCCTTCACGTTCTTTCCCTTGTTTAATGAGACCTAAGATAAAACACTCTCTCCTCCCATTTTTCCCTTAAAGGTCAAGACTTGAATCAGAATCAGATTTGTAAGGTCAGTGTTCAAATGTTACTACTTTAGCCTGCATAGTGCCAAGAAAAAATGGAAGTCAATTGCAGAGAGGCAAAAATTAAGTTAAGGTTGACTTGAAAAAAAATCCAACTTGTATGTATTAATGCAACATTGTGGCTGAGAATTTAAACTCATAAAAGTCAAGAAAGTCAAAATTATGATCCTCCCAACTATTGTTATTCATTCCTTGCACACATGATAGTATTTTATGTACTGTATTTGCTGTTATATTTATGTCCTTATATAGAATATGCCAAGTTATAGTTACTAGGGGAAACATAACTTTTCATTTCTAACTTTCCTGCATTCTAATTCTTCAGTACAATTAGCATTAGCCTTCTCTTCCCTTTCCCCTTATTTTATTTCTCAAAGGAAAAAAAAATGAGATGACCACGTATCTCCTTGTTTTAACTGTTCACTGACCTTTTGGACTTATACATTTGTGGGTCAGGTTGCAAGTAAGGTAGAAAATTTCCTTTGTTTGGCAGAAGAGCTTTCTGCAGCTTGCAGACAAAAACCCAGTGATTTTCCTTTGTGGAGGAGGCCTGCAGAAAGTTGGTGGAGCTCTCCAAGGTCCTGATGCTCTATCCGTGTACTGTTCATAGCTTTGTATATCCTGCTTCATACTCAGTTTGGCAAATAAAATAAAATTTACAAGTTAAAACATAGTCAATAGTAGAGTACAGGTCTGTGAAGTTTCAGAGCAAAGTTTTAAGAGAAAATAACTAGTTTCTACTAGATTGGATATTGTTCTATTTTCAGAAGAGAAAGTGCTTCAGAATATTTGGTACAGATAATCCAAATCCAGCATAATTGAACAGAGTAATTAATACCTGCATAGATACAAGAGGTTTATTCTGTCATTTTTAGGCTCTATTTATTTAGCAGAATATGGCTGGTGGAAGAAGAGACTTTGGAATCAGATGGATCTGTATTCAAATCTTGATTCTGATACTCATTTGATTTCTGGTCCCATTTGGACAAGTCACTTAACCTTTTGGAGCCCTGATCTCCTAGCTTTTTAAACTGGTAACAATTTCCCCTTCTTGTAGGATTCTATAAAGATTACATGATAAATTTAAATAATCTGTCTCATGACAGGTACTCATAAAAGTATAGCCGAGTGATTAGCAGCAAGATACTAAAACCAGACTGCCTGTGTTTGCAGTCAAGCTATACCACTCAACCGTGTGACCTTGGACACACAGGTTAATATCTCATTTCACTTTTCTTATCTGTAAAGTAAGGATAATAATGAAATTCTTGTGAAAACTGAATGAGTTAATTTATGTAATTCCTAAAGGCAGTGCCTGGAGTATACTAATATTGGAGAAGTAAATGGCAACCCACTCCAGTGTTCTTGCCTGGAGAATCCCAGGGATGGGGGAGCCTGGTGGGCTGCTGTCTCTGGGGTTGCACAGAGTCGTACACAACTGAAGTGACTTAGCAGTAGTAGCAGAGTATATTAAACACCTTATTGATGTCAGCTAGTAATACGGTTGCTCCCTTCTAGATACTGAGTGTCACAATCAAAAATAACTTGAGCAATTTATTGCTTATTAAATAGTTTTCAAATTTTCCAAACTGCCACTTTTGTTTTCTAACATTTAGAATTTCCTTTTATGATAAATAATTCACTTTCAGCTTAATTCTAATATATGATAAAACTAATGGATATCTATTTCTAGTTAGAATCTGAAACAAAAGCAAACTTCGTGAGAAATAAAGTGAAAGTGTTATTCTTTCAATTGTGTCCAACTCTTTGTGATCCCATGGACTGTAGCCCACTGGGCTCCTCTGTCCAGGGAATTCTCCGGCAAGAATACATAGTGAATGGATAGCCATTCCCTTCTCCAAGGCATCTTCACAACCCAGGGACTGAACCCAGGTCTCCTGCATGGCAAGCAGATTCTTTAGCATATGAACCACCAGGGAAGCCTAACTAGTTAAGGTATGATGCCACTAGGCACCATTATAGCTCCTTTAAAAATCTTTTTAATTTTTTTTCATATAACTTTTTGGAAACTATTAACTTTACTAGAGTTGAATTTTGATTTAACCTACTTAAATCATGAATTTGCATAAATTACTCATGAAATAAGTGGCTCAAATTTCACATTAATTATGTTGATTTTTCAGTTACATTGTTACCTTGCTTATGGACAATATACATCAGTTCTTTTTCACGATCATTACATCTTATAAATATATCTCCCTTCTTTGCCTTTGGTTTTGCAACTTTAACCAATACTTACTCTGTTTTAATCACAATTTATTTACTTACCAAATATATTTCCCGTGGCACTTGCTTCCTTTAGGTCTCAAGCATGCAAATTATTCATTTCTGAATACTAATGGAGCATTTTGGTTTCCTTGGACAAGATTCCTTGGATAGATAATTGTTTTCACTCTCATTTGTTATTTTATTTAATTAATTCTTACTGAGCACATACATTAGCCAGAGACTTGGGGCATTTAAAGCATGTGCTATGCCTTCCTTGTTTGATACCATTAAAATGTCTATATCATTGCTCTCACATGATATATATATCAGTATAATAAATGTCAAATATAAAAATTTTTTATTTATATATAAAAAAGAAACAGGAGAAATTAATTTTGATAAAGTATTTTATTTGGTCCAATACATCCACAATTTTATTATTTCTATGTATAATTTATATAAAATTATTGATGAGATATTTGCATTCTTTTTTACACAGTTAATTTTAGTTTATAGTTATATTGAAGTATAATTGACAAATAAAATTGTAAGATATTTTGAGTATCCAATGTGATGATTTGATATACATAAAAATTTATGAAAGATTTCCTAACAGAATAATAAAACACATCCATCACCTCATATTGTTACTTTTTTTCTTTTTTGGTGTGAATGCACCCTGTCTTTAAAATCTAATGTGTGTTTTACATTTTTAGCACATCCCAGTTCTGACTGGCCACATTTCTACTGCTCAATACATGCATGTTATTGTTGGCTACAGCTTTGAACAGCACAGGCTCCTTTAAGACAGGAGGCTCATATTAAACATTGTAGCACAAACGTGGGATTAGATACATCTATTCAAGAAAAGGACTTCCCTCTACCTTCAGTAAAGCATTTTAAAAAATATTTCCCTTAAATCAATGCATGCTAATTTTCCCAACATAGCAATCACATTAAAATGAAATTATTCAAATCAATGATATGGTGAAGATGTTGCAATTAATTAATAAATTATAAAAGCCATTTATAGTTGAGATAGTGTTGGGGACTAATGCCTTATTATCTCTGATGAGTATTTTCTAGATTTAAGAAAATAGCTGAAGTTTAGATTTTAGAGTAGCATAAATTGAATTGGAAGTAAATTCCTGGAGTCTAAACTGTAGTGACTTTTTTTTTTTTCTTTAAGAAAGTAACATAGAAACATACAAGATCAAAGATAAAGTATACACAGGCAGGAAACATTGGCAGTGAAGGTGTTTCATCTTCAAGACACTCACATATTCAGTATCCAGGAAATCACCTTTAAAAAAACCCAACAATAATGGCTTGAGCAGCCCTACACATGGGAGTCCCAGAGGTGTTTCAGAACACTGGTTATAACATTACATTTCAAGGTAAGTCTTGGTTCTCATGGAAATCTTCAAGTGTGTACTGCAAGTCAGGCATTTTAAAACCTTAAAGGGGACCACAAAAATAAAAAGGGAAATGAAAGTCTGGAAAAAAAATAAAAAGACAGTGATATAAAGAGAAGCCAAGATAATATACATTGAGACAAAATACACAAACTTTTTTGTTTGTTTTCTTCTGGGAGCACTTACCCATGTTGCTTCTTTTAGGCAGAAAATAAGGATAAAACACTTCACTGAAATTTAAGTTACTTAGCATGTCTCCATTTTGCTAAAATGTTTTTCTTCAAATTGAAAGAAGAGTGATCGCTTACTTCCCCAATTTGGTAATGCAGGTGTCTCGCAACCTGGATGCAGTCACAGAGGTAGCTGGCTTTTGTAAGTGCATAAGCTGGTTTTAGGAGCAGCAGAATGAAATGAGCAGAAATGTTCACGAATTCCTTCCTAAGACATCAATTGCTCCATTTTTTTCATTGATGGTGGTAGCTGTTTCCATCATGGTATAAGGGAAGGGAACTTCCCAGGTTGCTCAGTGTTAAAGAACCCACCCGCCAATGCAGGAGACATGAGACATGGGTTTGATCCCTCGGTTGGGAGGATCCCCTGGAGGAGGGCACAGCAACCCACTCCAGTATTCTTGCCTGGAGAATCCCATGGACAGAGGAATCTGGCAGGATATAGTCCATGGGGTTGCACAGAGTTGGACATGACTGAAGCGACTGAGCACCATGGACATAAAGGAAGGGACTTGGTCCCTCAAGGGTGTGAGAAGATTGATACTATGTATAAAATAGATAACTAATGAGAACCTACTGTATAGCACAGGGAACTCTGCTTAATGCACTGGTGACCTGAACCAGTCCATTCTGAAGGAAATCAGCCCTGGGATTTCTTTGGAGGGAATGATGCTAAAGCTGAAACTCCAGTACTTTGGCCACCTCATGCGAAGAGTTGACTCATTGGAAAAGACCGTGATGCTGGGAGGGATTGGGGGCAGGAGGAGAAGGGGACGACCGAGGATGAGATGGCTGGATGGCATCATGGACTCGATGGACGTGAGTCTGAGTAAACTTCGGGAGATGGTGATGAACAGGGGTGCCTGGCATGCTGCGATTCATGGGGTCGCAAAGAGTCGGACACGACTGAGCGACTGAACTGAACTGAACTGACCTGAATGGAGGGATGTCCAAAAGGAAAGAGATATCTGTATATGTATGCACAAATCATTTTGCTGTACAGCAGACATTGACACAACATTGTAAAGCAACTATACACCAATAAAAGTTAATTTCAAAAGAGAATCTCTGTACCAGTTTATAATACTAGTCTTTTCTCTTTTATTGTTGAGTGGAGAGGAGAGCTGTACTAAAATTCCCTGAAGACAAGTGTGGTATAAATCTGTAATGGGGTAGCGAGGGGTCTGATAGAGAAGCTCTTCAACCATCATTTTCGCTCTGGTCATTACCCATGAAAAATGTGAAATCAGACAAGAGAGCAGAGTGAAAATTAACTTGAAGTCTTAGAAACTGACACGTGTCTTCTGTGATTTAGAGGAGAGTGATGTCAAGTCTGGTGTTGAAATAAGAAACATGGCAGACAGGCATTTTTATGTTGTCTGTAATTGGACAAATGAAGATGATTTGTTGAAGGTGATGCTTATGACAACAAGCCAAAGTCAAACCTTGAGCCAGGAGGCAAAATAAAGAAGAGAGAAGGAACATATACCCAGGTTCAGTCTATGGGGGAAAAGATTTTGTGCCAGAGGGAAAATTCTTATTGACCACAAAAATGAATATGGAGAATTATCTCTCTGGCTGAGTTTTAATTTTTATTGGTATCTCTTCTCTTGTGTAGCTGACTGTCTCACTGAACACTCCCAGCATGCTATGCATTGCTATTGCAGGTCATATTTAAAAACTACCTATTTTCAATTATGATAACAAACATTTTGCCATCCTGTTTGACTGGAGATAACTTTAGTTTTCAAAAATAAGCAAGCAGTTTAGCAATAATTTTTTTTTTTAGTAATAATTAGGGTTACATTTTATTTCCCATTATCCCAGACACCCTTCATCTCTGCCACACTCAACATAGACATAATCACACCTCATTTACATTTATCTTTGCTATCAGCTCCTGCCTCCTCCTGCCATCCAACTTCCTCCTGGGCTTAACCTTGGGGACAAATCCATGGCTCTTTGAGTTAGAACTGAATATTTTCCTCTGGTCATAACTAAAGAGCTTCCATATTAAAACAAACAAACAATCAAAAAATAATAATTAACCATAAAGAAAATAGGAAACTAAGAATATTTAATTTCACTTAAAATTTCTAACCTGATGTTGAAAGATTCTTTCATTTTATGTTAAAAGATTCTTTCATTTTATGTCCCCAGTTTTCCACATGGCCCCATTTAAAACATTCTATCCCAGGAATTTCCTGGTGGTCCAGTGGCTAAGACTCAGTACTCCCAACGCAGGGGGCCCAGATTCAATACCTGGTCAGGGAACCAGATCCCATTTACTGCAACTAAGATGGAAGATCCCACATGCTGACCCAGCACAGTCAAAATAAATAAACATTTCAAAAATAAAATGTTCTATTCCAGTGTCAGACTGTGTGTTAGACCGTACCTCTCTATGTGAAGAGAGATACAGTAACTATGTCCCAGTAAGGCTTACAACTTGATATTGAGCAGGCCTGAGCTAATTCCACACAGACCTTGGGCAAAGGCTGGAAGTCCTTACCTGTATTTCTAGACAAGCTATCCAATGATGTCTCATTCTGAGAAAAGATGAGGGATGGAGTGGGAGAGTGTGGAAAAAGCACTTAGGATTCTGCACAAAGGACAATTTCTAAGAGCAGCTCAAACAAAAGAGCATTCCTACTTTTTTTTTTTTCCCTCGAGAAATAATTTCGATTATCTTTGTCTGTTGTGATAAGAGTTAAAGAGACTTTTAACAGATGAAATTCCTAGATCTTCTACATGTCTTATTGTGTAAAATAGTCATGGTAGCCTTCTTTTGACTTTAGAAATTGTTTCCTGTATAGATAGTAATTATATGCTTCAAAATGCAAGAATACCAAGGATATTCATCATAGATTTTTCCTCCCATTTCTCTCCCTCAGGAAGGCAATTCTCAGTGTAGCAAACCAATATTATCAGTTCCTTATGTGTCATTTATTTATTCTTGGTTAACTTTGTTACTTCATATTTTCCCTATTTTTTTACAAAAACATCTGCATACTACACATACTGCTCCACACTTTGTTTTTTTTTTTTTTTTCAACCTGGTGGTCTATCTTGATGGTCAGTTTATTTGAATATACAAAGAACTTTATTCTAAATGGCAGTATAGTATTCCCTTATGTATATGCCTTAATTTAACAAATCCACTTTATGTGAACTTTTAGGTTGCTTGCTCAATTCTTAAAAAAGATGTTACTTACAGTGAATGTCTTTTTCTAAGTTCATGAGTACATCTATTGGATATATTCTTGGAAGTGGCATTTCTGGATGTATACATATGTAAATCTGTGATATATTGAGATTATCTCCCATATAAGTTTTGAAACTGTGGACTCATCAGCATTGTATGCCAGTGTCTGTTGCTCTGTGTCAGCTACAGCATGTTATTAAGTCTCTGGGTCCCTGCTAGTCTGATAATAAATACTGGTATCTTGGTCTCATCGTATTTCTATTATGAATGAACTTGGGCATTATTTCATTTATTTAAGAGGGATATTTACTTTTTGAAAGTGAACTGTGTGCTCATATTTTTTGCCATTTTTCTAATTGTTATTAGACTTTTGAAGCTGATTTGTGGAAGCTCTGTATATTAAATGAGAGATAAATCTTTATGACATGGTTGTGTTTTTCTTCCAGTTTTTCATGTTTTCACTTTGCTTGTTGAATCTTGCCATGCAGTTATTTACTACATAGGTAGCTAAATTTATTCATTTAAAAATCTTAGGACTTTTAAAATTATAATTAGAAAGGACTTCCCCCTCTGAGATGATGGTAAATTCTCCAAAGATGTCTAGTATTTCTGTTGTCTTCCCCATCCCCCTTTAGAAACACATCTCCATACACCAGCAAAAAACCCCTGCACATCCTAAAGGTGGCATTTATATAAATATGGAAAGGAAAAAGGAAGCTTCTCTGGCATAGACACAACTGAAGCAGAGCCTCCCTCTAGGCTCTCAGAGCTTTCTCCTTGAATCTACTCTCTGAGGTCATCTGGTCCTGCCCCTGCTTTCCTTACCTACAGCTCTTGAAACTGAAGGCAGCTGAAGTTGACAAACGTGCTCTACAGGTTATAATTGAGGATAATGTCTCTCCCTTGCCCACAGATACTACTAAAATGAGAATGTAATATTAGTTTGTGCAGTGCTGTAGAAAGCAATTGGAGGCACATACACTGTGGAATAGATCTGATATCATTAACTTTAAGGTTAAATGCCTTCTCAGTGAGTTACCTGCACCAGTAAATTAAATCAAACATTTAATGTT
The DNA here is from genome assembly GCA_006410635.1 of Cephalophus harveyi. Classification (NCBI taxonomy): domain Eukaryota; kingdom Metazoa; phylum Chordata; class Mammalia; order Artiodactyla; family Bovidae; genus Cephalophus; species Cephalophus harveyi. The sequence goes on from SJYT01033157.1 coordinate 17,003, forward strand.
AGCTATGCGGGTTACTTCATTTATGAAGGTTAAATAGCTGAATTTCAATATAATTTTTTAGCTTTGAGATGGCGGAGATCTGGAAAGAATTCCTGTTGTATATACTCTTCTAAATTGCTTAAGCCAAGTGTCTATGCATATTAATGTCTTATTTTCTCACCTTTTCAATATGGTAATGAAATGCCTGCGGGGGGCAACTAATATAAATTAGCTACTTATTTGACTAGTTAAAAGACCACAAAGCAAACAACAACAGAAAAAATGATCACCCTTCTTTGTAATAAGTAACACAGTGGATAAAGGAAATCCTAAATACTGATGGCACCAAGAATGCCAAAAAGATTTAAAAAATTCTTCCCCAAGTTAAGAGGTTTATCAGAGCTTCAGATATTTTAATTTTATCAATGTCAAATATATACATTAAGGTTGCATGTGCATGCTCAGCCGCTTCAGTTGTGTCTGACTCTTTGCGACCCCATGGACTATAGCCCGCCAGGCTCCTCTGTCTAGGGGATTCTCCAGGAGAGAATACTGCCATTTCCTTCTCCAGGGTATCTTCCTGACTCAGGGATCAAACCCATGTCTACTGCATTGCAGGTGGACTCTATATCCACTGAGCCACCTGGGAAGCCATAATATTGCATGTGTATGTGTGTGCTGTCACTTCAGCTGTTTCTGAGGGCTCTTTGTGACCCCACAGACTATAGTCTGAGGCTTCTTTGTCCATGGGATTATCCAGGCAAGAATACTGGAGTGGACTGCCATTTCCTTCTCCAGGGGATATGCCATACTTAAATTAAGGCTCATGAGATCATTCCAGATAACTGTTCCGACTCTAAATTCAATGACAAGTGTTCTTATAAAAAGAGAGAAGACAGGAAAAAACACACAGAAAGCCATGTGCGGCCAGAGGCAGAAACTGGAGTCAAGCTACTATGAGTGAACAAATACTTGGAGGCACTAGAACTTGGAAGAGATTAGAAAAGATTCTCCCCTAGAGCCTTCTGAGGGAGTGTGACCCTGACAACATTTTGATACCCTTTATTAAACATATGATACACTACTGTCCAAAGTTACCATTTTTATTATAGCGGAATTGCACTTTTCTCAGACCCCACTCAATGAAATGCAGAGACCCCTTTCTGGCAAAGATATCTAGTGCAATAAGAAAAAAAATGTCATCATAGTCTGCCAAAAAAGTCCATCTGTGTGGACTCTCTGAGTGAAATGCCAGTGGATTAATGGGAATGCTTGTACAAGGAGGGTAATTTCAGTAGTCTTTAGCTGAAGAAGGACCTCTCTTTACTGTGGGGTACTTGTAAGCTCTTCCAGCTTAAAAGGAGTAGATATATTCATTGATTTTAATAATTGGTTATTTTTTAGAAAAGAAACTCTCAGGGAAGTAAGGAAACAGGAAATGATGTCCACAGCTTTGGAGAGGCTGGACTTTCTTCCAGGTCAATGAGGATAGATTCTCATTCCAGCATCCAGATAATGAGACACAGGAGGGTGAGGAGCCAGAGCAGAAGCCTTTGTAATAGTTCTGGGGGAAGTGGCGGGCTGGGACCAGGGTGCTGACAGTGGGGAGAAAGACTACATGTGGGCCCCAGGGAGCAGGCCTGGGGCCTTGCTGAGGTTCCTGGACTGGTGTGAGAAAGAGTGGGAATGTGGCACTTATGGCTTATTCAACAGAGTCACACACTCACACAAACCCAGCATCTAGCAATTGGAAAATAATGACTTACAGTTCCCGGTGAGCACTGTATTGAAGCCAGGAAGTGTAAGTATAGTATCAATTATTTATTAGCCACAAGAATTGGCTTCATAGTGTGATATTTTACCCTGTGATTTTTATCTATGACCACGCGATCATCATTTTGGAGGGATTCACAAGTGTCCTGGGCTTCAAAGCCCAAGCTTTTCTGGGAGGTTTGTAGAAGAACTGTAGAAGGCGGGAAGGGAAAAAGTGTGCAATGTCTCCCACTGTGGAAATGTCACAGAATGCATATTAATCTGACTTAATATTGCATGGAATCAATTTTTTCTGTAAAAGCTAAAGTTACTTGTAGGAAAACTTAGTATCACATATAAAACAGACATAGTCTTGTTCCCTGTATCTCTTGCACATGGCTTCCAGACAGGGATCTTGAATTTCCTGAGACTTCATTGTGTGTTTTTCCTTTACTGCCTAGCTTCTTGGGGGTGAGTGAAGCATGAATTTCTGTCCTTTGACCTCCTCCAAGGAAAATTCATAAAATGCCAAGTTATAACCTGTGCAAGGTTCAACTCAACAGTCTTTAAATGTAATAGCCAAAAGCAGGAATTTATTGTTAAAAAAGAAGAAATGAAACAGAATGAAATGAAACTCCAGTCTCTAAATTGACTGCATTAAAATGGAATCTATGTTTCATGGCTCTTTTTAGATTCAATGGTTAATCAACTATTAACATTTTCTAGTTATTTTATTTTATGCGTGTACTTTACTGCCACATGTTTTAGAATTATAAACTAAGCATATAAATAATTTCTAATGTGAGCAAAAACCTTTTTATTAGATTAGCTGATGACAGAAACAAGTTTTCTTAAAAGGGCAAAGGAGTTACTTGAATTTTATGTGGCTTAATCAGCCAGATTTCTGGGTGTTATTTTTTAAAGATGCTTTATCATTATTCTGGCTGAATTTAACTCCTCATTCCTACTTGCATGCATGGAACTAAGAGCAATAGGTCTCTTTTTGATATGGAGAGAGGAAAATTCTCTTCTTTTCCTCTTTCCTGTTTCCTTCCTTAGGAAATTTAAAGCTTATCAATGACAAAATGAATACTAGATATTTTTCTAGTCTGGATATAGGAAAGAAATTTAGATGTGGCATAAACGTATATTAGTTGAGGCCATATATATGGTCCCTTGTTAGTGTTTTGCCTTCTGGCAGACCTGAATTTTCATAATGTATGTTGGATCTGCTAGCTGAGTGCCATGTTTCACAGGCATTCAGTGCTGGCCAGTGGTGGTGGTGGTGGTGGTGGTGAAGTCGCTCAGTCGTGTCCGACTCTTTGTGACCCTGTGGACTGTAACCTACTAGGCTTCTCCGTCCGTGCTGGCCAGTACAATGTACATTTGCAGTGAACCAGCTTGTTTTGGTGCCACGTTCCCTTTTCAGAGAAGCAGTCCTTATTTTCCTGCTCTTAGATATTGACCACAACAAGCATCTTGATACCATGCTGTTATTTTCCTTTGCAAAAGTAGCTCAGGGCAGTAATGAATAGGAAGCCAAAGTGGTTAAATCAGATTTGCTCTTAGAGACAAAACCAAGCCTGTAGAAAACAACGTGTGTGTGTGTGTGTGTGTGTGTGTGTGTGTGTGTGTGTGTGTGTGTCTGTATGTAGCAGGGGTGGAGAGATGCTTTACATTCTGATTTTTTTTTTTTCCCCCAGATCTTAGATCTAGTTCTTCACCAGGCTTGGTTACATTTGTGTTGTTGTTGTTCAGTTGCTAAGTTGTGCCTATTTGCAACCCCATGGACTGCAGCACGCCAAGCTCCTCTGTCCTGCACTGTCTCCTGGAGTTTGCTCAGATTCATGTCCCTTGAGTAGGTGATGCTTCTTAAAAAAATTCCTCCTTTGTGACTGAACTAATCTGAGTGGATTTCTGTGTTTTACAACCAAAAGCAACTTGACTAAGACACAGGGAATGGTGACAGAGTGGTTTGCATCCCTCTTTTTGGCATTCCTCCTTCTTATTAAGTCAAGTCAAACATAAAACAGTAAGAGGACCGATTGCTGTAGCATTTCAATGTTATATGAAGATGTTCTAGTATTGACAAAAACTCTCTCACTAAGCTTGAGTCATGATTCTCTGAGCCCTCAACAGATAAGGCCATGAACTTGGGCTTTGTCCTTAGATGATTTAAGTTCATCAAGAATCCTGTTAAATCAGATTATCAAAAATTCCTCACCCTCTGTATCTGATAAAACCCCTTACTCCCGACCCTGGGTGCTTCATCACTCTGCTCTACCTTCAAGAAGAAAGCTGAGTCAATCTAGTAAGAATCTCTCTAGCCTAGATATTTCCTCTTGATAATTTTCCATTCACTGTTCCATGGATAAGTCTTCTCTTGCTCTTGTTCTATTCAGAGTTGAGCCCAATTTCTCTCTGTTAGGGAATCATTGATCAAAACTGCCTGCCTTGCCCAGGCATAAGAATAATTACTAACATGAATTGTCTCATAACAGAAAGTCCTGATAAGGAACACGTTGCTGCTGCCAAAAACTAACTGGGAGGATTTCAGAGGGGCCCAAAGAAGGGAGGAGACAGGCCATAATATGTCCTGCCACTCGCTCAGAAACCCTCACAGGTGGAAACCATCTTGACTGAGAGATGTGTGCTTTGCCAGGAAGGTTCTTGAGTCAGAACAAACTTGGGCACAGGCAAGATGATTGGCCAGAGGCAACCTGGAAGACTAATCCCATTATCATAACACCTGAGACTGCGAGTCATGTGGCAAGCAGTTCTCCTGGGTTCCTTTACCCTGCTACTCTCCTCCTAGGCTCCCAGTGAAATCTTTTGCTTTGTTAGTATGTGCGTCTCCTCAGACAATTCTTTTCTCGATGTTAGACAAGAGCCCATTCTTGGGTCCTAGAAGTTGTTCCCTTCTGACAACATCCCCTTACTGCAGGACTACCATTGCAGGATCCTCTTGGTTTCCCTGATGGCTCAGCTGGTAAAGAATCTGCCTGCAATGCGACAAACCTGAGTTCAATCCCTGGGTTGGGAAGATTCCCTGGAGAAGAGAATGGCTATCCAGTATTATGGCTGGGAGAATACAGTCCCTGAGTTCGCAAAGAGTCAGACATGACTGAGCAACTTTCACTTGCAATAAAGTTTTCCTTGCTGTTTTTAAATAAGTATCTAAATACATATTTTTGAAACTACATACCTACATGGAATATGCTCATCTCAAACTTCTATGAAGTCTTTTAAAGAAATGAGTTTCCAACAAACCTCTGAGAAGGAGTGCTTGACCCTTTGAGAAAAGGGCTTCATATTTTTTTAGTGTCATTTAAGGGAAGACCCATTCAATGTTGAAGAATAGGTGAGATGGCAAGGCAGGAAATTGATAGGGCCCACATGGGGTCTCACTTATAAGATGGCTGTTATGTCGACTTTGCAAACAAAGAATAAAATCACAATGATCTGTGAGACTGACCAAATTTCCCAAATGGCATCCTGTTATCTCACTGGCGCTTATCTTCTCAAAGCTGCAGGACCACCAGATTCCAGAACTCCAGCTATGTGACCATCCCTTCAGAGAATTTTTCATTGGGGAATATAAGAAGGACTCCATCAGAAAGGGAGAATGCTGGTTCTCCTTAAGAGCCCGTCACCCTCTCTTTTCCCTCTAATAAATTTTCTTTTTCTTGCCTGATTGCCTGGCTCACTCTCTTTTTCTCTGCCCTTGCCTTACAGAAATGATTAAAGAGGAGTGGTTGATGGCAAAGGTTAAGGGTTTTATTATCACAACCTGATAAAAACTTGGTAACCTCTGAATTAATTTTGGAACAAAATGAGACTACATCAAAATGCCAACTGAGCATTTAGCACAGTCTATCAAATCTTTCCTGAGACTTTACTTTTCTGAGTAACCCAAATCAGGACTTGGCGAGGCCAGGGTATGTGTCAGAAAATTCCGTAAGCAATGTGGTTTTTCTTCTCTTTTAGAGTGTGATATTAGGATCCATAACATTGTTTGGATGATATTTTGTGCCTATTATCCCCCCAAATGATGCTAAAGTGAATTCATTAATTTTTAATCTGAAAACACTTTAATTAATTCAGAATGTGAAAGGTTAGTTTGAAAATAAGGTATGATACAAAGGGGATGGCAGGCACCCTGGTGTGCAGCAGATTGGCTCTGATCTTTTGCAATCCAAGTGAGAGGCTGTTGTTCTGTTATGGATGAAAAGGCTCATTATCTCAAAGATAATTGCCCAGATGCCATACCAGTGAGGTCACACTAAACAGGACTGTGGTTTCTGAACCAAATATTTGAGCTAATTAACAGTTAAAGGTGTAGGGAACCATTTTTAATGTGTTGTAGAGAATGACCAATAAATATTTCCTTTAACCAAAACATTTAACCATTCCTGGAGACTGGATGCAGCTACATCATGAATTTGCAATAACTTGGAAGAAAAGCCTTTTTTTTTTTTTTTCTTTTCCCATTTTAGAATGTAGTTAAATGTTCACAGCTCAAGTTTTGTTGGACATTTTTCCAAATGTGCAATACTTCTGTCAACTTTTAAAGAAAGTCATGCAGCATATGGGAAATAAAATTCATATTTTATGTCACGGCAAAAAATTTTAACATTAAAAATGTTTCTCTGTCCTTTGCATGCATGCTAAGTCACTTCAGCCATGTCAGACTGCTTGCAGCCCTGTGGACTGTAGCCCACCAGGCTCCTCTGTCCATGGGATTCTCCAGGCAAGAATACTGGAGTGGTTGCCATGCTCTGCTCCAGGGGATTTTCCCAACCCAGGGATCGAACCAGCGTCTCCTGTGTCTCCTGCATTGGTGGTGGGTTATTTACCACTAGTGACACCTGGGAAGTCTCTTTGCCCTTTGCTCAACATAAAGAGCAACATTCTCTTATCATCAACAAAACAATTCCTTAGAAGATAACATTACTTCTTGATCTTGTAAGCGGTCATTTGATGATCCCTACCACGATGATAGTTAGATCTGGACGATGTAAACTGACATTAACACATCATTTGATGTATAGCCCTCTATCTCCAAAAACTTATACACCTGTGCCTTGGAGATTTCTGAGATGCTCAAAACTTTCTGAGATGCTCTTCCCAGGATACAATTCTTAAGTTTGGCTCGAATAAAATTTTCCATTTCTTTCTTATATTGACTGATTAATTTTTCATTGACACTTAAGAGGAAAGTTGTAAAATATCTTAATATCTTTAGGTTCTATTCTACATTTTTAAGGTAAGTCTTTATGTTACAGGGCTTATGAATATATTTGAAATGTTGAAGCACTAGATATTGAAATTTTCTGGAAAATATGTTTGTAGAAAAGTGCAATTCAGTGGGTAAAAGTAAGGCTGGAAGAAAACATAACTTGTGAGAATCTGACCTCGTAGTCTGTCTCTGACTCTTCCAAGGAAATGCTATGCTTGCTTGGTGTTTTGAATTGCATCATCTCATAAAGACTCTGCAGTTGGTGCTATCTGAACTGAAATTGAATTTTACAGTTACTCACAAGGCCTTTTTCTATTAGGAAAGCTATTAACACTTTCAAAACTAAGCAAGTTGAATGAAGATTGTGTGATTTGTATGTGATAAAGATCAAAGCTGACCGTTTCCATAATTGTATGTGTAAATTTGTCCTATTCCATTTTTGCAAAAATTTCTGGAGTAGACAATAAAGAGTAGCAATCACTACAGTAAAGAGCCAAGTGTGAAATTTTGAGCATTTGCAGATAGACACAGGGAAGGAAAATCTGCATAAGGTCTGGTGTGGGATATGAAGTCAACTGGAACACAAGATGAGACAAATTAGCATCATTGAACTGGCACAGTGAAAGAATCTTTTTATTCAACCTGAGACTGACTTAATGCTTTATTGATTATCCCTCTGTGAGGTGGCTTAGAGCTTCAATACTGGAATTGTAGACGATTTTGTTGTTTATTGACATAAGTGAATTGTAAATAATTTAAAAATATTTTGCATAGTTATCAATCACATTGAGTTGTTTCTTGGAAGAGATTGCTTGTAATTAACTCCCTTCTCTCCTTTTGGGTGACAAGCCCCCTCTGCATGACACAGTGACACAGTGAGTCAGGATCAGTGGTCCATTTTCTTGACCACAGAGATTGATTCATGGATGTGCCAAGCTAGGTTGGTGTTTGGAAGAAAGTAATGGGAAATTATCCATTTCAGCTCTTTTGTTGGATTACAAGATTTTGCCTGCAGAGGTGTCTCCATCATTGTCACTTTTTACAAGGAGAAAGCCTGAGAGATGAGGCTGATGCCCAGGTTTAGGCTAGCCCAAGAGAATCTTCAGTTCAGTTCAGATCAGTTGCTCAGTCGTGTCCGACTCTTTGAGACTCCATGAATCACAGCACGCCAAGCCTCCCTGTCCATCACCAGTTCCTGGAGTTTACACAAACTCACGTTCATTGAGTTGGTCATGCCAACCAGCCATCTCATCCTCGGTCGTCCCCTTCTCCTCCCTCCCCCAATCCCTCCCAGCATCAGAGTCTTTTCCAATGAGTCAACTCTTTGCATGAGGTGGCCAAAGTATGGGAGTTTCAGCTTTAGCAGTAGTCCTTCCAATAAACACCCAGGACTGATCTCCTTTAGGATGGACTGGCTGGACTTCCTTGCAGTCCAAGGGACTCTCAAGAGTCTTCTCCAACACCACAGTTCAAAAGCATCAATTCTTCGGCGCTCAGCTTTCTTCGCAGTCCAACTCTCACATCCATACATGACCACTGGAAAAACCATAGCCTTGACTAGATGGACATTTGTTGGCAAAGTATTACCTCTGCTTTTCAACATGCTATCTAGATTGGTCTTAACTTTCCTTCCAAGGAGGAAGCGTCTTTTAATTTCATGGCTGCAATCACCATCTGCAGTGATTTTGGAGCCCCCCAAAATAAAGTCTGACACTGTTTCCACTGTTTCTCCATCTATTTCCCATGAAGTGATAGGACCAGATGTCATGATCTTTGTTTTCTGAATGTTGAGCTTTAAGCCAACTTTTTCACTCTCCTCTTTCACTTTCATCAAGAGGCTTTTTAGTTCCTCTTCACTTTCTGCCATAAGGGTGGTGTCATCTGCATATCTGAGGTTATTGATATTTCTCCCAGCAATCTTGATTCCAGCTTGTGCTTCTTCCAGCCCAGCGTTTCTCATGATGTACTCTGCATAAAAGTTAAATAAGCAGGGTGACAATATACAGCCTTGACGTACTCCTTTTCCTATTTGGAACCAGTCTGTTGTTCCATGTCCAGTTCTAACTGTTGCTTCCTGACCTGCATATAGGTTTCTCAAGAGGAAAGCCAAGTGGTCTGGTATTCCCATCTCTTTCAGAATTTTCCACAGTTTATTGTGATCCACACAGTCAAAGGCTTTGGTATAGTCAATAAAGCAGAAATAGATGTTTTCCTGGAACTCCCTTGCTTTTTCAATGATCCAGCAGATGCTGGCAATTTGATCTCTGGTTCCTCTGCCTTTTCTAAAACCAGCTTGCAGTTCACAGTTCACGTATTGCTGGAAGTTCACAGTTCACGTTCACAGTTCACGTATTGCTGAAGGCTGGCTTGGAGAATTTTGAGCATTACTTTACTAGTGTGTGAGATGAGTGCAATTGTGCGGTAGTTTGAACATTCTTTGGCATTGCCTTTCTTTGGGATTGGAATGAAAACTGACCTTGTCCAGTCTTGTGGCCACTGCTGAATTTTCAAATTTGCTGGCATGTTGAGTGCAGCACTTTCACAGCATCATCTTTTAGGATTTGAAACAGCTCAACTGGAATTTCATTACCTCCACTAGCTTTGTTCGTAGTGATGCTTTCTAAGCCCCACTTGACTTCACATTCCAGGATATCTGGCTCTAGGTGAGTGATCACACCATCGTGATTATCTTGGTCTTGAAGATTTTTTTTGTATAGTTCTTCTGTGTATTCTTGTCACCTCTTCTTAATATCTTCTGTTTCTGTTAGGTCCATACCATTTCTGTCTTTTATTGTACCCATCTTTGCATGAAATGTTCCCTTAGTATCTCTAATTTTCTTGAAGAGGTCTCTAGTCTTTCCCATTCTATTGTTTTCCTCTATTTTAATTCATAGAAAATTCCTGGCTCTCATCGCAGAGGTCCTCAGGGCTGCACTGCTTTCCTGTAGTACTTCTCATTTGTGGCTACCACAGGAGATATGGGATTTAGGACACATTGAGGCAGCAGATAGATGTCATCTCTGTCTGTCCTGCCTCCTGCACAGGGTAAAGCAATTGGAGATTTATTCATTATGGACTGAAACTCCAAGATGAGAATAGCAGGACAATTAAGAGGGGGCTCAGCCCTGCTTAGACCACATATTTCTCATTCTCAAAGTCAGCAGATCTTCTTGACTACACATGCTCAGAAATGCTCCTTGGAGGTCAAAGGGGAGTGATGTCAAAAGATGTTCTGCCCATATGCCTCTTCAGTAGAATCCATCCTGGCTAAGAGATGCATGCGCACACATAGGAGGATCCTGAGATTTACCCCATGTGGACTGTGAACATCGCAAATTAAAATGACTGGGCAAAGGAAACCCAGAAGTGATTTAAACTACCCTAAGTGATTTAAAAAACTCAGCTCACACAAAACTAGTCAATCTAATCACACTAGGACCACAGCCTTGTCTAACTCAATGAAACTAAGCCATGCCCGCGGGGCAACCCAAGACGGGCAGGTCATGGTGGAGAGGTCTGACAGAATGGTGGAGAGGTCTGGAGAAGGGAATGGCAAACCACTTCAGTATTCTTGCCTTGAGAACCCCATGAACAGTCTGAAAAGGCAAAATAATAGGATACTGAACGAGGAACTCCCCAGGTCAGTAGGTGCCCAATATGACACTGGAGATCAGTGGAGAAATAAGTCCAGAAAGAATGAAGGGATGAAGCCAAAGCAAAAACAATACCCAGCTGTGGATGTGACTGGTGATAGAAACAAGGTCCAATGCTGTAAAGAGCAATATTGCATAGGAACCTGGAATGTCAGGTCCATGAATCAAGGCAAATTGGAAGTGGTCAAACAAGAGATGGCAAGAGTGAACGTCGACATTCTAGGAATCAGCGAACTAAAATGGACTGGAATGGGTGAATTTAACTCAGATGACCATTATATCTACTACTGTGGGCAGGAATCCCTCAGAAGAAATGGAGTAGCCATCATGGTCAACAAAAGAGTCTGAAATGCAGTACTTGGATGCAATCTCAAAAACGACAGAATGATCTCT
>SJYT01033157.1:28616-134088 GCA_006410635.1 Cephalophus harveyi
ACTAAAAAGCCTCTTGATGAAAGTGAAAGAGGAGAGTGAAAAAGTTGGCTTAAAGCTCAACATTCAGAAAACGAAGATCATGGCATCTGGTCCCATCACTTCATGGGAAATAGATGGGGAAACAGTGGAAACAATGTCAGACTTTATTTTGGGGGGCTCCAAAATCACTGCAGATGGTGACTGCAGCCATGAAATTAGAAGACGCTTTCTCCTTGGAAGAAAAGTTATGACCAACCTAGATAGCATGTTCAAAAGCAGAGACATTACTTTGCCAACAAAGGTCCGTCTGGTCAAGGCTATGGTTTTTCCTGTGGTCATGTATGGATGTGAGAGTTGGACTGTGAAGAAGGCTGAGCGCCAAAGAACTGATGCTCTTGAACTGTGGTGTTGGAGAAGACTCTTGAGAGTCCCTTGGACTGCAAGGAGATCCAACCAGTCCATTCTGAAGGAGATCAGCCCTGGGATTTCTTTGGAAGGAATGATGCTGAAACTGAAACTCCAGTACTTTGGCCACCTTATGCGAAGAGTTGACTCCCTGGAAAAGACTCTGATGCTGGGAGGGATTGGGGTCAGGAGCAGAAGGGGACGACCAAGGATGAGATGGCTGGATGGCATCATGGGCTCAATTGACGTGAGTCTGAGTGAACTCCAGGAGTTGGTGATGGACAGGGAGGCCTGGCGTGCTGCAATTCATGGGGTTGCAAAGAGTCGGACACGACTGAGCGACTGAACTGAACTGAAGCGAAGTGTTTAAACCCATATGTTATTTAAACTACCCTAGAGTAAAACTCTCTCTGAGTCCACCCATGTGTCTGTTAGGTAGTTAGAATACAAAACAGGAGTCCAAAACGGCTGTGGCTAAAAGACAAGGAAGGGAAAAGCCCACGAAAATAGAACAAAGGAAGGTCCGAGGACCGGAGTGAGGACTTCAGGCAGAACAGCACTCCTGACCAAGCGCAATTTGCATAGGGAAGGCCCAGGGGGAAGAAAAAACATATAAAAAGAGGAGCCAAAGGGCTCTCTCTCTCTCTTTCCTGTGAGCTGGGGCCCTCTTCTCTTCGCGTCTTTAGATCGACCTGCCCTCACACCTCGAAGATGGATTTTCCTGCTATCTTCTAAATAAAATAGAGCTGTAACACTGAGTTGTAACACTGATTTGTCTAATAGACTGATTTGTCTCTCTGTGACAAGCCGAGGGGGCTTTAAATCCGTCACTCCAAATCTTTGTTGTGAGGAGACAAAAACTGAGGAGCATACACCTGCCTGACGTCTATGGTGCTGTGGCTCGGATTTAACCTGGCTGAAACAACCTCCGTGTGGTAGAGGCCAAGCACAGCAGGAGCACAACTCAGTGAAGATCCCATGGTAGAAGCAGAATGCGAAGAAAACTCAGCGCTGGAAACCAGGACAGCGAGAAACGAACTCAGCAGAAAGCTCAAGCGGCTCAGCCTCAGATTCCAGAAGACCTCCGGTTAAGGTAGGAGGTCCTCACTCCTATGTCTGGAGAGACATGCCTACAAAATCTTAATTCCTTTCAGTTCAATTCAGTTCAGTTCAGTTGCTCGGTCATGTCCGACTTTTTGCGACCCCATGAATTGCAGCACACCAGGCCTCCCTGCCCATCACCAACACCCGGAGTTGAATCAAACTCACATTCATCGAGTCGGTGAAGCTATCCAACCGTCTCATCTTCTGTTGCCATCTTTTATTCATGCCCCCAATTCCTTCTAGGATCAGAGTCTTTTGCAATGAGTCAACTCTTCTCATGAGGTGGCCAAAGTATTGGAGTTTCAGCTTTGGCATCAGTCCTTCCAAAGAATACCCAGGGCTGATCTCCTTTAGAATGGACTGGTTGGATCTCTTTGCAGTCCAAGGGACTCTCAAGAGTCTTCTCCAACACCACAGTTCAAGAGCATCAATTCTTCGGCGCTCAACCTTCTTCACAGTCCAACTCTCACGTTCATACATGATCACTGGAAAAACCATAGCCTTGACTAGACAGACCTTTGTTGGCAAAATAATGTCTCTAATTTTGAATATGCTATCTAGGTTGGTCATAACTTTTCTTCCAAGGAGTAAGCGTCTTTTAATTTCATGGCTGCAGTCACCATCTGCAGTGATTTTGGAGCCCCCCAAAATAAAGTCTGACACTGTTTCCACTGTTTCCCCGTCTATTTCCCATGAAGTGATGGGACCAGATGCCATGATCTTCGTTTTCTGAATGTTGAGCTTGAAGCCAATTTTTCACTCTCCTCTTTCCCTTTCATCAAGAGGCTTTTTAGTTCCTCTTCACTTTCTGCCATAAGGGTGGTGCCATCTGCATATCTGAGGTTATTGATATTTCTCCCGGCAATCTTGATTCCAGCTTGTGCTTCTTCCAGCCCAGCGTTTCTCATGATGTACTCTGCATAGAAGTTAAATAAGCAGGGTGACAATATACAGCCTTGACGTACTCCTTTTCCTATTTGAATCCAGTCTGTCGTTCCATGTCCAGTTCTAACTGTTGCTTCCTGACCTGCATACAGATTTCTCAAGAGGCCAAGAGGCAGGTCAGGTGGGCTGGTATTCCCGTCTCTCTCAGAATTTTCCACAGTTTATTGTGATCCACACAGTCAGAGGCTTTGGCACAGTCAATAAAGCAGAAATAGATGTTTTCCTGGAACTCTCTTGCTTTTTCAATGATCCAGCAGATGCTGGCAATTTGATCTCTGGTTCCTCTGCCTTTTCTAAAACCAGCTTGAACATCAGGGAGTTCATGGTTCACGTATTGTTGAAGCCTGGCTTGGAGAATTTTGAGCTTTACTTTACTAGCGTGTGAGATGAGTGCAATTGTGCAGTAGTTTGAGCATTCTTTGGCATTGCCTTTCTTTGGGATTGGAATGAAAACACCTTTTCCAGTCCTGTGGCCACTATTGAGTTTTCCAAATTTGCTGGCATGTTGAGTGCAGCACTTTCACAACATCATCTTTCAGGATGTGATAGAGCTCAACTGGAATTCCATCACCTCCACTAGCCTTGTTCGTAGTGATGCTTTCTAAGGCCCACTTGACTTCACATTCCAGGATGTCTGGCTCTAGGTGAGTAATCACACCATCGTGATTATCCTTGTTGTGAAGATCTTTTTTGTACAGTTCTGTGTATTCTTGCCACCTCTTCTTAATATCTTCTGCTTCTGTTAAATCCATACAATTTCTGTCCTTTATTGTGCCCATCTCTGCATGAAATATTCCCTTGGTATCTCTAATTTTCTTGAAGACATCTCTAGTCTTTCCCATTCTGTTTTTTTTCCTCTATTTCTTTGCATTGACCACGGAGGAAGGCTTTCTTATCTCTTCTTGCTATTCTCTGGAACTCTGCACTCAGATGCTTATATCTTTCCTTTTCTCCTTTGTTTTTCACTTCTCTTCTTTCCACAGCTATTTGTAAGAATTTTTAATTACTTTACAGTGTCTCATTTCTTGTTTCCTTGAACCCCCCATGAACAGGCAGGCGGCAGTGGGCACAACTGAGGGACTCTGGAGAGGCTACTCTTCAGTATGTCCCAAAGGCGCTGTCTGCTGGGCCCCAGTAGTTGTTACCCAAGCCGGTGGGGTTTCTTCTGTCCTTACTCTTCTCTGTGCCAAGAATCAGACCAATGAAAACTGTGAGCACAGGTCAGGAATTTAGCCGATTTTCCACCAGGCTATGAAGGGGATTCCTTGGCACATGCTTCCCACTGCTTTTTCCTCCTCTCCTTCAGCTCTATCCTGAGACTTGAGCCCGGCCAAAAAGTAAGAGGTAGATTTGTTAAGATTCAGAGAGAAGCCATGCTTCAGGGCGTGGGCCATTGCTTAGGACAAGGGCTCGGGTCATGGAATGTTGTCTGGTTAGGTTTTGGGAGTGGAGTGAATTCATAAGCTAATGAGTGGGAGGATCAGTCTAGCCATTGGGGAACCACCCATTCCTCCATCTTTTGACAGTGCCTTAGAGCTGTCCTGCCACCTCTGTGTGTGTCTTTTGGCTTACAGATTGGGGATTAAGGTTTCCTTGAATTTGACTCGTCATCTTGGACCCAACTGATTTTAATTGGTTTACATAATGTCCTTGTGCTATGTCATTCTTTCAAAGGTTGTGCTCTGCCGCCTCCCCTTCTGTTTCATGCTCCTTTTCTCAGCCCCATCTGGGCCCAGAATGTTGTCCCTGCAGTCTTCTGGAGGGACAACCAGAAAATAGCTGGACTTGGGAGGGAAATACTGTATAATATCCAACCCCTTAATCCTACCCAGCACTGGTCACACTGGAGACCTTGGGGATGCCCAAACTCTAGTCCGGGGGTCCCAGGAGATCAACCTGCCTTGACCTGCCTAGGGATCTGGTCTTCAAAATGTTGTCATGCCTCAACCTGCTCAGGATCCGCCAGTCCCAGGGGTCCCAGGAGGTCATCACTCCCCGACCTGCCTGGGGATTCGATCTCTAGGAGGTTGTCACGCCTCAGCCTGCCTGGGGATCTGCACCCTGACCCAGGGACGCCTGGCTCACAGGTTGCAACAGTACTGAGTAGGATAAGCTTCAGAAAGACTCACCCCTAATTAAGTCCACCCATGGAAAGTGAAGAAGGTCTATTAGTTTTTTCTTTTCGTTTTCCTCTCTGTCGTGACTGTCTTTCAGATGGGAAATAACCAATCCACTTCTCAGCAGATGCCCTTGAGATGCATCCTTGATAACTGGAAGCTGTTCGATCCTCTAACTCTGTGGAGGAGTTGCTTAAATAATTCTTTTGTGCCACTGCGTGGCCACAATATCCACTGGGAGATGAGGAACACTGGCCTGAGGATGGGAGTTTAAATTACAATGCCATCCTGCAGCTAGAATTATTCTACAAAAGACAAGGAAAATGGACAGAGATTTTCCAAATTGCCCAAAATTTTCCAAATTTTCTTTCGACTAAGATATGAAGGAACCATGTCTTAAGTATGGGATTGTTGTATGCCCTAAAAGTGAGCCTACTAGTCAGATGGTGTTAGGCACAGGCAACCAAGAGGAGGAACCCTCCCCCTGTAAAGGCTTACCTCCCATGCTCCCAAAGAGACTGGAGCCTCCCATAGCTCCTGAATTGTCTGGTGCCTCTTCCTTGTATCCAAACGTGCCCCCATATCCGGGAGCACCCCCTCCACAAAAGCCAGCTCGAGTATGTCCCTTAGTTGAAACTGGAGGAGAATTCAGACCAACTCGAGTCCATAAGCCCTTCTCCCTCTTAGAACTAAGACAGATCAAACAAGACCTGGGAAGCTATACAGATGACCTCGGCAAATATATAGATACGTTCCAACCTATTACCTTGGCCTTTGACTTGACGTGGAAGGACATCATGGTCATATTAAACTTCATCTGACCCTGAACATACTAGGGTCTTAAAGGAAGCCCGAAGGTATGCAACGGGCTTCACATGCCCAGTGATAGATAGCCAGTAGGAGAAACTGTAGTCCCCTCCTCCGATCCTAATTGGAATTATAATGACCCTGAGCACATCTGGGAAAGAGATCATTTTCTAATCTGTGTGAGTGTTAGTGTTAGTTGCTCAGTCGTGCCCGACTCTTGGCGACCCCATGGACTGCAGCCCAACAGGCTCCTCTGTCCATGAGATTTTTCAGGTAAGGATACTGGAGTGGGTTGCCATTTTCTTCTCCAAATCTGTGTGAAGGTAGGACTAAAAGCAGCCCAACAAAAAGCAATCAGCTATGCCCGGGTCTCAGCAATAACTCAGGAGCCCAATGAGAACCTTATTGCCTTTCTGGAAAGGCTAAAAGAGGCCCTCCAAAGGTTTACCAATCTGGACCTAGACTCTTATAAGGGACGGGCGATTTTAAAGGACAAATTCTTGTCCCAGTGTGCATCAGATATCAGAATTAAGTTACAACAGCTACAGCAGCAGGACTCTGCTGCCTCTTTAGATGAGATGATCCAGGCAGCCACCAATACCTTTTATAACAGAGAACAGGAGAGGAGGCCAAGGCCCAAGAGAGGGAGAAAAGGAAAGAGACAAGGCATGGCCAGATGCTGGCCACCCTTCAGAGAAGCCCTATGGTACACCCCAATTCCTTGAAGGCATGGGGCAAATGCCTAATCTGTATAAAGGCGGGGCATTGGGCCAAAGAGTGTCCAAACCATGACAAATCTCCTAGAATGGCTTGCCACAAATGCCACCAACTGAGACATAGGGTGGCACTTTGCCCTTGGGACCCAAAAGCCTCAAGGTCAAGTGCCAAGCCTTCCCTCACGATGGTTCAAGAGGACTGAAGCAGCCCGCTCCAGCCAGCCCACCTGTCACAGATAACCATCACGGGGCTGGAGCCAATGGTGCAACTGGATGTGGCAGGTAGGTCTGAGAATTTCTTGGTTGACACAGGGGCTACCTACTCTGTCTTAATCTCCTACTCGGGATCCTTCTCCTCCCAAACCTGTACCATTTTGGGTGCTACAGGAAAAATTACTAAAAGATTCACCTGAGCACTTCTTTGTTGCTGGGATGGACAAATATTTTCCCTCCAGTTTCTGGTGGTCCCTGAGTGTCCCACTCCCTTATTGGGAAGAGATATACTCACTAAATTGGGGACCACCCTTGTGATGGGAAGTTTTTCAGCCTCTAGAGCTCTGCGGCTCCTGGTTACTACTGAAGAACCCACTACACCTTTAACAGAGGGACCAAAAACTATGGGAAGACAAAATTAACCCGCAGGTGTGGGACCAGGGAATTCCTGGGCACGCCCACCAAGCTGAACCGGTCATCATTATCCTCTGAGATTCCACTCGGTTTCATAACCGGAAACAATATCCTCTGAAAAGAGAGGCTCAGGAGGGACTATAGCCTTTAGTAAATAAATTCCTTGCTTGTGGGCTATTGGTCTCCACCAATTCGCCATGTATCACCCCAGTCCTCTCAGTAAAGAAAAAGGATGGAACCTGACAAGATTCCTGTTCAAGATCTCTGGATCATAAATGAAGCTGTGGTCCCCCTCCATCCCACAGCACCCAATCCCTATGTAATCTTGGGAGAAATCCTACCAAGTGCCAAGTGGTTTACAGTCTTGGATCTCAAAGATGCATTTTTTTTGCATCAGTTCAGTGCAGTTCAGTCGCTCAGTCATGTCTGACTCTTTGCGACTCCATGAATCGCAGCACACCAGGCCTCCCTGTCCATCACCATCTCCCGGAGTTCACTCAGACTCACGTCCATCGAGTCAGTGATGCCATCCAGCCATCTCATCCTCGGTGATCCCCTTCTCCTCCTGCCCCCAATCCCTCCCAGCATCAGAGTCTTTTCCAATGAGTCAACTCTTCTCATGAGGTGGCCACAGTACTGGAGTTTCAGCTTCAGCATCATTCCTTCCAGAGAAATCCCAGGGTTGATCTCCTTCAGAATGGACTGGTTGGATCTCTTTGCAGTCCAAGGGACTCTCAAGCATCTTCTCCAACATTACAGTTCAAAAGCATCAATTCTTCAGCGCTCAGCCTTCTTCACAGTCCAACTCTCACAACCATACATGACCACAGGAAAAACCATAGCCTTGACTAGACGGACCTTAGTCGGCAAAGTAATGTCTCTGCTTTTGAATAAGCTATCTAGGTTGGTCATAACTTTTCTTCCAAGGAGAAGCGTCTTTTACTTTCATGGCTGCAATCACCATCTGCAGTGATTTTGGAGCCCCCAAAAATAAAGTCTGACACTGTTTCCACTGTTTCCCCATCTATTTCCCATGAAGTGATGGGGCCAGATGCCATGATCTTTGTTTTCTGAATGTTGAGCTTTAAGCCAACTTTTTCACTCTTCACGTTCACTTTCATCAAGAGGCTTTTTAGTTCCTCTTCACTTTCTGCCATAAGGGTGGTGTCATCTGCATATCTGAGGTGATTGATATTTCTCCTGACAATCTTCATTCCAGCTTGTGTTTCTTCCAGTCCAGCATTTCTCATCATGTACTCTGCATAGAAGTTAAATAAGCAGGGTGACAGTATACAGCCTTGATGTACTCCTGTTCCTATTTGGAACCAGTCTGTTGTTCCATGTCCAGTTCTAACTGTTGCTTCCTGACCTGCATATAGATTTCTCAAGAGACAGGTCAGGTGGTCTGGTATTCCCATCTCTTTCAGAATTTTCCACAGTTTATTGTGATCCACACAGTCAAAGGCTTTGGCATAGTCAATAAAGCAGAAATATTACCATTGGCTAAAAAATCCCAATATCTTTTCATCTTCGAGTGGGAGGCCCCAGGAGAAAAACACCAACAGATGACTTGGACAGTATTATCTCAGGGCTTCAGAGATAACCCCCACTTGTTTGGACAGGCCCTTAGCAGGGATTTCCTAGATCTCGACTTGGGACCTAATGGGAAAATATTACAATATGTAGATAGATGACCTACTAATCTGCTCTCCAGATGAGGAAAATGCCCAATAACATGCAATTCAGGTTCTAAACTTTTTGGCAGAAAGGGGATATAAAGTCTCCCATGCTAAGGCACAGATGGTAGAGACAAAAGTCACTTACCTGGGAGTTCAGATTACACACGGGTCTAGGAGGCTATCCTCTGATCGGGTACAAGGAATCCTCCAGTTGCCCTCCCCCACGACTCAAAAACAATTGCGAGCTTTCCTGGGGCTAACTGGGTATTGTAGAATCTGGATACCCAACTATGGTCTAATTGCCCAGCCCTTATATTAAAGTTTAAAGGGACAGGATGATTCAATCCCACTGATGTGGGGAACTCCTCAAAAGAATGCAGAGGCTAAACTAAAACAGGCCTTAACTTAGGCACCTGCCTTGAGGTTGCCAGACCCAGAAAAAGCATTCCAACTCTATGTCCATAAAAGAGAGGGAATAGCCTTGGGAGTGTTAACTCAAACGTTGGGATCTGAGCCCCAGTCTGTAGCTTATTTATCCAAGAGACTTGATCCAATCACACAAGGCTGGCCCCCCTGCCTTCGAAATTTTGCAGCTATTGCAATCATGATAGAAGATGCTTTAAAACTCTCCTTTGGGGACTAACTATTTTTACCAGCCACCAAGTAAAATAACTTCTAAATGGGAGAGGCCATATATGGATATCTGATCAAAGAATCCTCAGATAACAAGTAATGGTGATGGAAAATCCAGGCATCATTATATCCCCTTGTGAGGTTCTTAACCAGCCACCCTCCTGCCTACCCCCAAGGGCTCTCTCCCCTTTTACTCTTGTCTACAAACCTTGGACCACTGGACAAAATCCCAAGAGGGATTGTCAGAAGATCCTCTGACCAATCCTAAGGAAATCTGGTACACTGATGGAAGCAGCTTTGTCTTGGATGGAAAAAGAAGAGCTGGATATGCAGCAGTCTCCAATTTTGAGATCATAGAGGCTAAGCCTCTGCCACCAGATGCTTCAGCCCAATTAGTTGAGCTCATAGCCCTGACTCAAGCTTTAGAGGTGGGAAAAGGAAAAAGCATAGCCATTTACACTGACTCCAAGTATGCCTTTCTGGTGCTACATGCACATGCTGCTATTTGGAAAGAAAGGGGCCACTTGACCACCCAAGGGTTCCCAATCAAATATGGTGATCATATTCTTAGGCTCTTGGAGGCAGTCCATCTGCCCACTGAGGTTTTAGTCTCCCACTGTAAGTTCAGTTCAGTTCAGTTGCTCAGTCGTGTCCGACTCTTTGCGACCCCATGAATCGCAGCACGCCAGGTCTCCCTGTTCATCACCATCTCTCGGAGTTCACCCAGACTCACATCCATCGAGTCAGTGATGCCATCCAGCCATCTCATCCTCGGTCGTCCCCTTCTCCTCCTGCCCCCAATCCCTCCCAGCATCAGAGTCTTTTCCAATGAGTCAACTCTTCGCATGAGGTGGCCAAAGTAATGATCTTCGTTTTCTGAATGCTGAGCTTTAAGCCAGCTTTTTCACTCTCCACTTTCACTTTCATCAAGAGGCTTTTTAGCTCCTATTCACTTTCTGCCATAAGGGTGGTGTCATCTGCATATCTGAGGTTATTGATATTTCTCCCGGCAATCCTGATTCCAGCTTGTGTTTCTTCCAGTCCAGCGTTTCTCATGATGTACTCTGCATAGAAGTTAAATAAGCAGGGTGACAATATACAGCCTTGACGGACTCCTTTTCCTATTTGGAATCAGTCTGTTGTTCCATGTCCAGTTCTAACTGTAAAGGACACCACTGTAAAGGACACCAAAAAGGGAACATAGAAGTGGCATGAGGGAACCAAGCAGCTGATCAGGCAGCTAAGAGAGCAACATTACAAAACCATGACCTAATAGGGGTTGCCACCTTAGTTCCACAGACTAATTTGCCAAAAACTCCTTCATATACTGAAGGTGAGACTCTTAAAGTTAAGAGTGAGGGCTTTCAAGAAGATTATATGGGGTGGTTCCAAAAGGAGGGACTCCTTTTTCTGTCTGGGAACCTCCAACGGAAGTTGGTTAACTCCTTACATGCCACCACTCATTTAGGGAAAAAGGCCCTCCAAAGATTACTAGAAAAGTCCTTCAGAGGAACAGGCCTCCAAACAACTATAAGACAAGTGGTCTCCTCTTGTCCCACTTGTCAATTAAACAGCCCCCAAGGAGTTCAAAGACCCCAGCTGGCCTAGCTGTCCAGTGATGTGGGGCCTACCCAGGAGAGGACTGGCAGGTGGACTTCACCCAGATGCCAGTTTCTCAAGGGTATAAATACCTATTTGTCATGATAGATACATTCACAGGATGGATTGAAGGCTTTCCCACCCAGACTGAGAAGGCTGAGGAGGTGGTAAAAAAAACTGCTCCATGAAATCATTCCAAGATTTGGTCTGCCTAGATCATTACAAAAGGACAATGGGACATCATTTACTTCTAAGGCCACCCAAGGGGTCTCTAAAGCACTGGGCATTACTTATTATCTCCATTGTGACTGGAGGCCACAGTCTTCAAGAAAAGTAGAAAGAGCCAACCAATTCTTAAAATCAGCAATAAAAAAGATAACCCAGGAGACCTCCCTGGGATGGAAGGAGGCTTTACCAATAGCTCTCCTCTGCACCTGTATTGCCCCTAAGGAGCAGTTTTGTCTTAGTTCTTATAAGATGCTATATGGGAGACTTTTTGTTTTTGTCAATGACTTCTTCCTAGGTCCAGAGGTTCAGACCCTCCAGTCTTATACCATGACTATTGGGCAATTCCAACAGGATATACGCTTGTGGGGTATGAACCAAAAGAATCTAAGGAGTCACCACTATATGTTCCAGGGACACAGGTCCTAATTAAAGTCTAGAAAGATGGGTCCTCAAAGGCTCAACTCCAGCTCACATGGAAGGGCCCCTACCCTGTAGTACTTTCTACCCCCACAGCAGTCAAGGTACCAGGACATGACTCCTGGATTCACTACTCATGAGTCGAGTCATGGAAAAAAAACAAAGGAAGACACTCAATACACCTGTGAGCTCCTGTGAGATCTCAGATACCTATTCAGGACTACAAATGAGTGCCATTCTAATGAAAAACCCCCAAATCTGGTTTCTGGGAATAATATTTCTCAGGATAGCTCTAAAGAGCCAACACAGCTTGGCAGAGATTGTACTCCAAAACGTACAGGAGATAGATCTTCTGATCCCTGAACAAGGAGAGACTTGAGACGTCCTGGCGATGGGAATTTAGAATTGGCTAACGCCCCTACTAGTCCTTGTTACACCATACTGATGCTACTTATGATTGTTCCATGCATTATCAACTGTCTAACTTGGTTTGTCTCTGCTCAGGTCAACAAGCTACAATATGCAGTGCCAGTTCAACAAAGATATAAAACTACAGCCAACCACGGAAAATATCACTCATCTTTAGACACTGCGATAAGGACTCTGAGGCTTGAGACTAGCAAGAGGGAGAGGCCCAGTACCTCTCGCCATCCCAGTTTAGCAGGAAGTAGCCAGAAAGACCTCGACACCCTTATTCCCAAAGAATTGGGCTCCTATCTCTTGAGGGGGGAATGTTAGGTAGTTAGAATAGGAAACAGGAGTCCAAAATGGCAGTGGCTAAAAGACAAGGAAGGGAAAAGCTCGCGAAAATAGAACAAAGGAAGGTCTGAGGACTGGAGTGAGGACTTCAGGTAGTCCCAGCACTCCTGGCCATGTAAAATATGCATAGGGCAGGCCCAGGGGGAAGAAAAAAACATATAAAAAGAGGAGCCAAAGGGCTTTTTCTCTCTTTCTCCCTTGCGCTGGGGGGCTCTTCTCTTTGCATCTTTGGATCGACCTGACCTCATGCCTCGAAGATGGATTTTCCTGCTATCTTCTAAATAAAATAGAGCTGTAACACTTGGCTGTAACACTGATTTGTCTAAGAGCTATAACACGGTCTGTCCAAGACCCGAGAGCTGTGACATGCCTAGGGGGCTTTAATGTCCGTCATTCCAAATCTTTGTTGTGACGAGACAAAAACTGAGGAGCATACTCTCGCCTGACATGTCTATCCACATGTACTGTACTCTTTTCCCTCTTCATAAATACTTTACCTACTTCACTACTTTCTGTCTTTGTGGGAATTCTTTACTGCAAAGCCAGAGGGCCTGAGACCTTGTCACTGACCACTGGTCTAGTGTCTAGAATTTGGTGCTCTCACTGCCGTGACTCAGCCTAAGTCTCTGGCTAGGAACCCAAGCCCTGCTTCAAGTGGTTACAGGCTGAGGTCACCTGAGATCAACATTACCCTAAAGTATGGCACATTGATGTAGAGCTCTATGCTGAAGTCACAGGTGTGGAGTCCTGTACAAGGTCACATGACAAAATCTCTGGAACTGACCAAGCCTCACAGCAACTGATACCATAAGCTTCTGGATCTAAACTGGCCAGTTTCCTGACCCCATATTAGGTAAAATATCTATCTTATTACCCACTCTATCACATCTTAACCAATCACCCAATGCCACCATTCCAGTAGGAATTTTGTCTTGAGGTTATAAAAATTGGCTACCAGCCCACTAAGGGCATCTGCTGTCTGTTGAGTGGCCCACTGATCAAACAGCATCTTCCACTCTAGTAAACTTTATCCTCTTTTATTTTCTCATTCTGCCTCATGTCCGGAAATTCTTTTCCAATCCACACACAGACCAAAACAATTGGCCTATTGACTGTTTCGAGCTCAAAGAGTTTGGGAAACGGCAGGTACAGGAAGGACTTTCTGACATTTCCCTGAGTCAGATTATGAAACATTCAAGTGAGAGGTCCCTTTCTATGCTTGGAAGAAAAGCTTACAGAGGGATTAAAGCCAAACAGGACCCTGTGGGGTCCTCTTGAACACAAAAGCTTTTCTGTGGCCCCAGTTTCTTATTTGCAGGACAAAGAGTTCAGCCTCTTAGACTTTCCTGAATACTAAAGAGCAGACTGAAGCTGTTACTAATCAGGGGAGTAAGGGAATGCAGAAGCAAAGAAGAAGCAACCAGGAAACTATAATGCAGCCATTAAAGCAGGGTTCTGTTTCCTTCTCAAAGAATATATATATGGATATCTTTGAGTTCTTCTGCAGGAACTAAGGCCCCTACCCTGGTAGAGGAGGTTAACTTTAGGCTGGGCTCAACATTCCTGGAGCATCACCCTGCTACCTCACTACCAACCAATCAGAAGAAAATCACACGTGCTGCAGCCCCACCCCAAAGTTTGCCTGTAAAACCTTTTCCCCCCAAACCATTGGGGAGTTTGGTAGTTTTGAGCATGAGCCACACATTCTCCTTCCATGGCTCTGCAACAAAACCTTTCTGTGGTCCAAACTCTGATGTTCTAGTTTGTTTGGCCTCACTCTGCATTTGGCACGTGAACTTATGTTCAGTAACAGGATCTGAACCAACAGGCCACGCTAACTTTCCCCCAGTTTATTATACTCAGCTCAGTTTTACTCTACCATGGAAAGATAGTCCATGACTTTCCACTTTTTATCAAGCCTAGCATAAAAAAACTCAGGTTTAACTGTTTCTTCATGTCTTCATCTCCTTTTGAAGATGCCTATAAACATCTAATTCTGTTTCATTGACTATGCTAAAGCCTTTGACTGTATGGATCACAACAAACTGTGGAAAATTCTTAAAGAGATGGGAATATCAGACCACCTGACCTGCCTTCTGAGAAATCTGTATGCAGGTCAAGAAGCAACAGTTAGAACCGAACATGGAACAACAGACTGGTTCCAAATTGGGAAAGGAATATGTCAAGACTGTATATTTTCATCCTGCTTATTTAACTTACATGCAGAGTACATCATGGGAAATGCTGGACTGGATGAAGCACAAACTGGAATCAGATTGCTGGGAGAAATATCAATAATCTTAGATATGTGGATGACACCACCCTTATGGCAGAATGCAAAGAGGAACTAAGAAGCCTCTTGATGAAAGTGAAACAGGAAGTAAAAAAACTGGCTTAAAACTCAGCAGTCAAAAATGAAGATCATGGCATCCAGTCTCATCATTTCATGGCAAATAGATGGGGAAACAATGGAAGCAGTGACAGACTTTACTTTCCTGGGCCCCAAAATCATTGCAGAGTGACTGCAGCCATGAAATTAAAAGACGCTTGTTCCTTGGAAGAAAAGCTGTGACAAATCTAGACAGCATATTAAAAAGCAGAGATGTGACTTTGCTAACAAAGGTTCATCTAGTCAAAGCTATGGTTTTTCCAGTAGTCATGTATGGATGTGAGAGTTGAACCATAATGAAAGTTGAGCATGGAAGAACTGATGCTTTTGAACTGTGGTGTTGGACTCTTGAGGGTCCCTTGGACTGCAAGGAGATCAAACCAGTCAATCCTAAAGGAAATCAGTCCTGAATATATCTTTGAAGGACTGATGTTGAAGCTGCAATACTTTGGCCACCTCATGTGAAGAGCTGACTCATTAGAAAACGCCCTGATGCTGGGAAAGATTGAAGGCAGAGGAGAAGGGATGACAGAGGATGAGATGGTTGGATGGCATCACTGACTCAATGGTCATGAGTTTGTGCAAGCTCTGGGAGTGGGTGATGGACAGGGAAGCCTGGCGTGCTGCTGTCCATGGGATCAGAGAGAGTCAGACATGACTGAGTGACTGAACTGACGGATAAACAGGGAAGAGCAAAACCTGACTGCATGTTGGATTTATTTGTTTTACTCTAATCTCTGATTTTCATCGCTTTTTTTAATCACTGAAAGGATACTGTCTATACTTGTGAGCATACATAATGGCCAGCCTCAGAGAAACCTATCCCTCTGCATAAATGTTAAAGTGACTTTGTTCAGCTCACAGGGAGACATTCTGACGTTGCCTACCTGTGAATGGTTGCAGACAAGAAGAATCAAATACATCTCCTCCCTGATACTAACCAGGTCAGGAGATTTTTGCAAGATTTACAGCTTTTTAATTTTCTTCCTCAATCTCCCCTGCCTCTCCATTCTATAAAGGAAAATGGCATCTACACCTTGAAAAGATGGTACTCTGGGATACTAGCCCACCATCTTCTTGGATGCTTGGCTTTCTGAATAAATTTACTATTCCTTTTCTCAACATCTTGTCTCCCAATTATTGGCCTGTCATGTGTTGAAGAGGCCAAACTTGGGCTTGGTAACACTCCCATGTCATGTAAAACTTATATTAAATAAATTTGTATTATTTTCTCTTACATTAAATAAATTTGTATTATTTTCTCTTACATTAAATAAATTGTGTAGTGTTAATTAGGCTTCCCAGGTGGCGCTAGTGGTAAAGAACCCTCCTGCCAATGCAGGAGACACAGGAGATGTTGGTTCGATCTCTGGGTCGAGTTGAGAAGATTCCTAGAGGAGGGCATGGCAACCCACTCCAGTATTCTTGCCTGGAGAATCTCATGGACAGAGAAGCCTGGAGGGCTATGGTCCATAGGGTTGCAAAAGGTCAGACATGACTAAAATGACTTAGTCATGCATATACACATGAATGTATACTGTTAATCTGTCTTTTATTATAGGATTCCCAGTAGAGAACTAAGAAAAAAATAGTGGAAAAGATATTTTCCTCCCACAGAGAGCTGTGCAATACTTCTTTTAAACTGGGTTTGTCTTGGCTTCTGTTAATGGCAGTATATTAAGGCCAATTGTCCAATATCTTCACTAAAGAGATAGGACCTGTTGAGGGTGAGCAGAATATGCCACCCTAAACAGTGCCATGTTGGCATGTGGACTGTTGTGAGCTGAAGGCAATCAAGACCCAGCAGACTCAGGAAAACTTAACTGCCTGAAAGAATTTAGACAGTGTGCCTATTACTAGAAAGAGAGCCATTGCCAGAGATAACTTCTTACTTCATAAAGACTCATCTGTGTGGCAGGACACACATTGGTTTACCAAACATTTGCTCTTCTCACATTCCTTTATTTTTCTTCCTCCCTTTGAAGCCCCAGGACCCTGTCCCCTTTTTTTCCTTGGCTCAGGATGGTACATTAGTTGCTGATTACCACTGAATTTCATGTTTTTGTGGAACTCTCATACATATAGTTAAACTTATTTTTTGGCTGTTAATCTGTCTTCTGTCAATTAAAATATCAGACCAGCCAGAGATCCTAGAAGGGAAGAAGAGAAATGTTTTCTTCTCCAACAAAGGGAATCCCTCAGCTTGTTGCTACTTTTCTGCATCTGGAAACTCCCTTGCTTTCTTCTCTCTTGAGTCAGAGGAGGAAGTTGTGGAGCCCTATACCAAGGTCACAGATACAAATCTTGGTACAAGGTCACAGGACGAAAATCTCTGGAACTGACCAAGCCCCATAGCTTACCATGAGCCTCCTGATCTGAACTGGCCAGTTCCCCAACTCCATATTGGATAAAATATCCATCCTATTTTCCACCTTATTGTATCCTAACCAATCACTTGATACCACCCTTCCAGCAGGAATTTTCTTTGTCTTGAGGCTATAAAAATTGGCTACTAGCCTGCTAAAGGTATCAGCTCTCCCTCAAGCTGGCCCACTGTTCTAACAGTGTCTCCCACTCTAATAAACTCTTTTCTCCTGTCATTCTGCCTCATGTCTGAAAGTTCTTTTCCAACCTGCACACAGACCACAACAGAAGTGTCCGTTCCATACATGACAGCCTGTGTCATGTCCTTCTCATGCTTTTTCTTCTGCCCAGGGTACTGTTTTCCACCCAACTTCCTTTCATCGTCAGCTCTCCAGTAAGTTTGAACCACTGACTTCAGGAGCTTCCTCCACATATTATCCTCTTACAACTTATGGTTTCATTTCTATCACACTCATCTCAGTTATGCTTGTGTTATCATTTATTAGCTAACATTTTGTCAGTCTCCCCTACTATAGTGGAAACTCTATGAGAGCAGGGACCATGATTTATGTTATTCTAGCACCTAGCTCATTTTTAGTGCATTGACTAAATTAACAAGTGAAAAAATAACTTTTTCTCTTACTAATGAAAATTACCTAATCTGAGTAGACTTCTACCTCAATTATAATCACTATTCTCTTCTTTAAAATGGACAAATTGGAGAAAAAGTACTCATAGGATTGATTTCATTTGGTTGACTATCAAGTTCCTTTTGACTCCAATTTCTGAAAACAGATGTTTGAAAATTTCCAGGCATTCATTTGCCTGGGGGAGGAGAAGTTGTTCCCTCCTCAGCACCAAGCAACATCCTGATTAATTGAAGACAACCCTGGTGGTTCTGTTCCATTTGCCAGTGACTCAGGAATGAGTATGACTGGGGAGGGCTGTTGGAATGCTCTGTGGAAGTTTCCATCTCTCTTAAGAAAAGAGGTCCAAGGTGTTAAAAATGATTAAAGAAACTAATTTAGAGATACAAACAAACATTATTTAGTACTTCATGAAGTGAGCAGTTTCCATTTAGAGAGTTGCAAAATGGGGTGGAGAGCAGGAGGCTTTTATAATAAGAACAAGGAAGAGAAAAATAGAAAATATCTGATTGGCTGGGGTCACACAGTTGACCTTGCTTGGGGTGACAAGGAACAGGAAATAAGTATAGAGCTCAGAGGTGGCTTAGTGTTTGGGGATTGGCTGACTGGATATACCACATTTCTGGTCAAGTGAACTATTTACAGAGACACAAAAATTATCTAGGTCTTGGTTTGTCAATGTGATTCCCTGGGAGGGAGTGGCTCCGTCCTGTACCTGGAAAGTTACCCCAGCAAAGAAAAGAAACTACTCTTTTATGGATTTGAAGGTTGATGACTAAATATATGATGTATAGATCTTCTGAAGTCATTTTGGGGCCTTGAGATGAGCAACCAACATTCTGAGGGTAGCAGAGGAGAAATACAAAGAGTCATAGAAAAGCCCATCCATGAAAACACCCTGCCTCCAATTTCTTGCTACATGAAGTGTAAGATTTATTTATATCTAAAGGAATTTTAATAGGTCTTCTGTTACTTCAAGTGCATACTGTTACTCTTACAGAATGGTTTCTTAATAAGGGACATTTATAGTGATAGATATGCTGATGACACCACCCTTCTGGCAGAAAGTGAAGAGGAACTAAAAAGCCTCTTGATGAAAGTGAAAGAGGAGAGTGAAAAAGTTGGCTTAAAGCTCGACATTCAGAAAACGAAGATTATGGCATCCGGTCCCATCACTTCATGGCAAATAGATGGGGAAGCAGTGGAAACAGTGTCAGACTTCATTTTTCTGGGCTCCAAAATCACTGCAGATGGTGATTGCAGCCATGAATTTAAAAGACACTTACTCCTTGGAAGGAAAGTTTTGACCAACCTAGATAGCATATTCAAAAGCAGAGACATTACTTTGCCTACTAAGGTCCATCTAGTCAAGGCTATGGTTTTTCCAGTAGTCATGTATGGTTGTGAGAGTTGGACTG
Source organism: Cephalophus harveyi (assembly GCA_006410635.1). Classification (NCBI taxonomy): domain Eukaryota; kingdom Metazoa; phylum Chordata; class Mammalia; order Artiodactyla; family Bovidae; genus Cephalophus; species Cephalophus harveyi. The sequence goes on from SJYT01033157.1 coordinate 47,450, forward strand.
TGAAGAAGGCTGAGAACTGAAGAATTGATGCTTTTGAACTGTGGTGTTGGAGAAGACTCTTGAGAGTCCCTTGGACTGCAAGGAGATCCAACCAGTCCATTCTGAAGGAGATCAGCCCTGGGATTTCTTTGGAAGGAATGATGCTAAAGCTGAAACTCCAGTACTTTGGCCACCTGATGTGAAGAGTTAACTCATTGGAAAAGACTCTGGGAGGGATTGGGGGCAGGAGGAGAAGGGGACGACCGAGGATGAGATGGCTGGATGGCATCACCGACTTGATGGACGTGAGTTTGAGTGAACTCCGCGAGTTGGTGATGGACAGGGAGGCCTGGCGTGCTGCAATCCATGGGGTCGCAAAGAGTCGGACGTGACTGAGTGATTGAACTTAACTGATAGTGATGGAATTATGATTTTCTATTTTGTTAGAAAAAGAGTAGCAATTTAAGCTTTAACCAATTATCAGCTACTGAGGAAATATTTAGTTACCTTTGATTGGATTGAGAAAAATATCCTCAGATGCTGATGGGTGTGGAAAAGTTTTGATTACTTTTATAGACAAGGTGTATTAGAAAGAATTTTCAACGAAGCAATGCAATTTAAGATAATGCTTTTCCTGCCACCTATTCCATTTAGTAATGCCAAATGAATGCCTACTTCAGGAACACTGGAGAATTGAAATGACTGCTGTAATAGTTCTAGAATGGAAATATCTTCAAGGAAGGAATTTTTTTTTTCCCACAATTATGTCTAATTATACTTAGGGAATAAAGAGGTTCTTAGTATTTATGAATCAATAAATGTTCTATTTTCCAACTATGTTTTCTCTCTCAGAGGCCAATTAAATAGAAAACAAGAAATCTATTTATTATTAAATTTAAAAACTTTCAGAATTTTTAATTAAAAAGTCTTCACATATAAAAATAACTTTCAAACAATATCATAGTCCGAACAATGGCAAATCAATGCACAGAGAGAGTAAGTCTTTCTCTCTGTTTAGAATATAGTCTCCCTCTCCAGTGGCAATAATTTACGTTCATTTTTCCACCTCAAATCTCATGAATAGCTTAGATGGATGATGGAGCTGATTATGTCACATATTAAACATACATTCAATGTTTATTGAGCACTTCCTGTATGTCAGGCATTATGTTTGGTGTTTCTGGGAATGAAGTTATGAAAAGGACCACTAAAGATGATTCCTCAATGAAGGTAAGGGGGGAAAAGTAGTAGTGATTAAATAAGTATTTTTCTAAATGTGAGCAATAATATTAAGGTGACACTGAACAGAGCCTGTGGGGCTTACAGTTACAAATCCTTTCTGTGTCCCCCTTTTCTTGTTTGTAGAAAATAGGTTTCATTCAGCCTCCTTGACCTTCACTGAGTTCCAAAAGGCAGGTTCAAACAGTTGTTTATCAGGGAAGTGAGGGATGTAGAAATGAAAGTGAAGCAGCAAAGAAACAATGGTGCAGCCATGGGGGAGTGCCCTGGCTCCTCCTCAAGGAATACACATAATAATATCTTCCAGATCTGCAGGAATTAGCACCACCAGCCAAGCGAAGGGTGGAAACTTCAGGCTGAGCACAGAATTGCTGGAGCACCACCCTCTGACCCCCACCAACCAATCAGAAGAAAGTCTGCACCTAGTGGAAGATATTGAAGACTTTGATCCGCTCCCTAACTGATTAAGTTCGATTAACTTTCCCTTTCTCCATTTACAAATTTTCATGGTTGAGCTGAATCTTTGGAATTGGGTTCATGGACAGACTCTGCCTTCTTCCCTGGTTGCCAGCCTCCTGAATAAAGCAAACTCTCCTTTCCAACTAATACTTGTCTCTCAAGTATTGGTTTTCCAACAGCAAGCAGCTGCACCTAACTTCGGTAACAAATGTAAAGGCAAGACAGACTCCTGGAGAACATCAGCAGAGGTGCCTAACTTTACCTGGAGCGCTGTGAAAGGCTCTCCTAAGGAAATGATGGACACTAAGATCTGTAGAAAGGACGCAGTAGCTTTAACAGGTCCTTTCATCTATTTTAGACAATTGGAGGCAGAAAGAGCGCTATGTTATCCTATCCTGTTTAAGTAGTTTCTGCGTTTTAGCACTTAATTTCTGTTAGATATATCTAAGCACATGTAGCATTTTTAGACTTCAAAGTGAATTAGTTTCTTTTTTAAGGCTTAAACTTTCAGAAGGGAAAATTCTTAACTGGGGGTTAAAAATAAGTAATGTGCTGCAAAAAAGTTAAAATCAAGGTGAGGTGAGGTCGCTCAGTCGTGTCCGACTCTTTGCGACCCCGTGGACTGTAACCTACTAGGCTTCTCCGTCCATGGGATTCTGCAGGTAAGAATACTGGAGTGGATTGCCATTTCCTTCTCCAGGGGATCTTCCCGACCCAGGGATCGAACCCGGGTCTCCTGCATTGGAGGCAGACGCTTTAACCTCTGAGCCACCAGGGAAGCCTAAAATCAAGGTGGTTAAATAAATGTGCAACCTCTAAAATATGAGGAAATAATACAAAACAAGACAAAATGAACTCTCAGTATACCATGAAGAACTTAGATTATACATTATCAGGAACTTCCAGGAAGAAGTCCTTAAATGATTTATTTCATGTTATTGAAGGTCTACCATAGGTTGGATGTATGTGGGGAATTTAGGATTTCTTGTCCATCTATCATTATCCTTTGACAAATGAGAATCTTGCTCACTGTTAAATTCTTTAGAATCTCTCAATGTTGGTTTGGGAGTTTTAGACAGTAAAATCCAGACTTTTTGTCAGAAAACCCAAGGGCAATCACAAAAATGCTGGATGTTTAGTTGAAGAGCGAGATATTTACGATGGGGCATAAGGACTCTGTTCTGGTGGTTGTGTGTACTGGGTTGTAAATTTTAGGAAATAACTCATGTAAGGACTGTCTGTTTATTGCCAGGGACCTTCTGGTTACCTCTACTGAAACTGTTTTGTTCAGTACTTACTGTTTATTCCCTGGATTGCTACAGTGAATGCCTATATGGTTTTCCCCCTTTTAATCTTGTTCTCTTTGAATATGTATTCCACTCTGGGGGCCAAGTGACCTTTTAAAAGGGCAACTCTGACCAGGCCATTCTTCTGCTTAAGAATCCTCAGTCCTTTGCCCTGAGGATTACAATCAGCTTCACACAAAAAAATGCATCATAATTTCACTTTCTTCTTTTCATATTTTTTTATCTTGTTGCTGCTTTACACTTAACTTTCTGCTTGGCCAGATGAGTTACATACTTGTAGTTTCATTAAGAACAGGCATCCATAGGTCTGTTTTTTCGGTTTCCCACTTTGCTGACATCACCTCCACATAGTCTACTCTTCCATTAAGACTTGACTATAGTGTTCCCTTCCAGGCTGAGCTAGGCTGTGTTTCTCCACTTTCCACCCACCCCCACCCCCACCCCAGTTTTATTAATTAATTCACTTAAATAAGAAGACATAGGAAGTTCTATACGTCAAAACCACAAAACAAAAGTCACACATTTCCTTGTGTAAAGCCATATTGTATAGTAACTTGAGTACTGTTGAGCACAATAGCTAGAATTAAACAGTACAAGTACATACAGAAATTAAATGATTTCTGACACAATACTACATGTGGATGTAGGATACATTTGAGCTCAACAACTTCTGGGAAATTTACATGGCAAAGCATAAACTTTAACACATTTGGTTCAAAACTTTAATATATGCTAAGCACTGCTGCTGCTGCTGCTAAGTCGCTTCAGTTGTGTCCAACTCTGTGAACCCCAGAGACGGCAGCCCGCCAGGCTCCCCCATCCCTGGGATTCTCCAGGCAAGAACACTGGAGTGGGTTGCCATTTCCTTCTCCAATGCTAAGTACTAAGTGTTGATAAAAGTGTTAGTCGCCCAGTCGTGTCCGACTATTTGTGACCCCATGGAGTGAAGCCTGCCAGGCTCCTCTGTCCATGGAATTTTCCAGGCAAGAATACTGGAGTGGATTACCATTTCCTCCTCCAGGGGATCCTCCCAGTTCAGGGATCGAACCCGAGTCTCCTGTGTCTCCTGCATTGCAGGTGGATTCTTTACCTGCTAAGCCATAGGGAACTAATGTAAAATGCAATTAATATTTAGTTTTCTGGTGAGAAAATAAAAGCACATGTCACTATGAATAACATACATCAGGTTTCATTACAAAAAAAGACATACTTAGGCCATTGTTCAGAAGTTGATGTCAATCTTATTGCAACTGCTGCATCTTATTTGGATGAAAGCAGACCAAAAGAGCAACATATTATGTAATGCTATAATAAACCAGATATCAGAAGTTAATGGATCTTGTATTTATCTTACAGAACTTAATTTTCTCCATTTAACCGTAATCTGTGAAATATAGTTTTCTCATCAAGGCTTGAGATTTTTAAAAGGTTATTATTAAAGGGTTAAAGGTGTCTTCTGCTGAATAGGTTTTTTTAAATGGTTCCCCTGTGAAAATGTTAAAAGTAAACTGAGTCCTCTCCCATGACAGTCTCCTACAATATAACACTGACTAATTTAAAAGATCCAGAATGCACCTTCAGGAGTTAATATTATTGCAGACTTTGGTGGAAAGAAGATAGCTTAAATGATAACAAAATAATACATAGAATACATACACATACACACACACACACACACACATATATATATATATACACCATTTCTTTTTTAAAAAAGTGAGTGGTGTTGCTTTCTTCTTTATCACCTCTTCCTTCTTCAACCTTTTTAGAAAATAAAACAGAAAAACCCAGGAATTATTGAAAGGAACTGAAACAGCCTTATATATTGTAGGCCCCTTGTTCCCCTAATTCTTAAGAAAATTGTGCCATATACTTTAGGTGCAGGTGAAACAACTGTTTTGTTGAACTGAAAGCAATGGAATAAAAATACAGAAGCTTCCCTTTTCTTTGAATACTCTTTTTGTGCTGCAGAAAACAATGCCTAAAGTTGAGCTCTTCCGCTGATCGGTCAGGAACATCTAGGGCTCTCTTCACATTTCAAGAAGTTAGGTAGAGTCTGCAAATTCAAGGTTCTTTACCTGGGTTTGCTCTCTTCTTTGTGCATCTAAACAGAACAGGACTATTCCTGGTGTTATTATGAGAGGTTTATATGAGACAGCTCCAAACTACTACATTACCATATAACCTGCTTGCTGACGTAGAATTCTGTGACTCACATATACTCTCTCTACATGAATGTTACTCATGCATATGAACTGCTTGAGGAAAACAATAACCAAAAGTGTGTTAGTTCTTAACCTGCAAATTAAAGAATTTCCAAAAGAGAAACTAAACATTAATATGCCTTTAGATGGAACAGTAGCATTTCATGGCCCTGAGAGCTAACATAAATAAAAGTCCTCAGCCATTTCCAGTGAAGCTGCACTGGGCAGGTGGGCACGTGGGACTGTGCAGTCTGCCCTATAGGAACTGGTAAGACACATTTCTCCATTTCTGTTCTCCATAATACCTTGCTCACTGGTCTACTAGGGTACTGGCCTCCAAGGGTTGGAATTGTTAAATCTCTTCTCTCTTCTTATACACCATGAGTTCTTTGAGTCAAGGACTATGTCTATTCATCTTTATAGATGTAGAGCTTTGCATGTTTTCTTGAAAGTGAAAGGCATATGATTGGTGCAACTTATCAGAAGCAAGTTTTATTTTTGACACTGTTTATCTGAGTAATGTATAGGGAAAATAACCTGCTTTCCTGCTTTGTTTGCTTTTACTTGAAAGTATACTTTTCTTAATCTTGTTGCCAAAAATTCTGAGGTCTGTACTTGAGGATTATGGCTCAAATATAGTAGAGTGCAAATGGCACGTTTCTTTGCTTAAGAAGGTGGTCATTGGAGTCCAAATGCTTGTGTTTGAATCTTGGATCTTTAATTTCTTAATTGTATGTCTTTGAGCAAGGTAACTTCTCCACCTCTTTGGTTTTCCCAGCTATAAAATAACAGTGTTTGTCACATAGAGTTGTTGGAGGATCATTTAAGATAATCTTTATTTGGCACTTAGGGTATTTGGGAGAGAGCAAACACTTAATAAATGTTAGGTTAGGTATTAACAATATTCTGAGGGTCTGCCATTACTGTCCTGGGGGCTGTTTGTGGTCTTTGGAACTAGACAGAAGCATAAGACAAGGTGGTGCTAAGGATCAAGAGCAGGAACATCAAAAGGTGATAAAGGCATGACCCAATTTATATCAAGTTACAAAGTAAAAATTTGTAGTTTCCATAAAGAAGTGAGGGACAAAGTAACTCAGGCATTTAAAAGAAGGAGAGATTAAGGAAGGAGAGCTTTAGCTAGAGCGAGGGATTTCAATCTTGGCGCTGTTGACTTCTTGAGATAGATAATTCTTTTCTATGGGGTTGGCTTGTCCTTGTAGGAGGTTTAGCAGCATTTCTGGCCCCCACCAATTAGATGCATGTAGCTCAGCCTCTAGTTGTAAAAACCAAAATGCTTCCAGAGTTTACCAACCACCTTCCAGCATGAGTGTGTGGGTAGGGAGCAGAGGAGACAAAATTGCTCCCATTTGAGAACTCTAAGCCAGGGGAATTTGCAAAAATTTAGCCTGGGTATGCTGGGAATTGTGCAGTGAAGTCAGGTCAACTATGGGAAAGTAATTTTCAAATGAATAGCAAAGATCAGAAGAGGTTTTGAAAATTCACCTTTGGGAAATCTTAAAAAATCTGATTGATCTTTATCTGTCTAAAATGAATTGGGTATTGAGTTTGAGGGAGCAATGGATTTTCAGGGTTTATTATTAACATTTGCCACTCCCAGAAGGTGATACATCATCTGATGTAGTCTCAAGGCATCAAAAGACTAAACAAGAATGGTAGGCATGAAAGTGTGAAGCATGGCTTCTGACACCAAGAAACTTGTTTATTATCAAGCTTTTAAATGCAGAGGTTATATTTTATGAGACAAGTTTACAAGACACATTAAAAAGCACTAGAGAGTTAGATATGCCTCTATTTACATAACTATTCAAGACAATAAAAAAGGAAACTTTTATAAGATTAACAGCAAAATTTTCCAGGAATTTTGTGGAGGAAGGAGCATTTTTTCAGACTCAGTAGTAGAGGAAGATTTTATCCTCTACTACTAGATTTTATCCTCTATCCAAAGTGGCATATCAGCAATGCCTTGAAAATGGGTGGGATTTAGGTGAAAGATGGCAGGTATATCAGGAAAGTAAGTCCTGAACAAAGAAATGGAGGTAGAAAAGAACAGGGAAGGGTTAGCAGTGAAAAATCTGTGCTAGAATTGAGGGTTTGGCGAAAAGGAGGAGATAAGGCTAAAGAGATGTTTGGGTTCCAATTGTTGAAGACTGTGTATTTCCATTTATGCAAATTAGTAAAATGCTGTTTGGGGTCTTTGACATGATGCCTTTGATTCTCACCTGCTGTAAGCCACTTCAGGGACTTTGTGCAGGACTCAAGGGATAGACAAAATGCCACCTTAGTCTTGGGCATATGGCTTTCTCCATGGTGTCTGGTGAATGAGTTTATTTTGATCCTGTGTTCCCGTCTCTGAAACTGTGACTTTCAGAGAACCATGTGACTCATACCCATAGAAAATGTTTCAGTTTCCAAAGCTGTGTTCTTTCTCTGCTGCTCAGATTCCCATTGCTTTTGTTATTTAGGTTGTGGCATATTCATCCTCCTTCTAAGCAGCATCCATTGATTCTGGGCCACTTTTGGAATCATAGCAATAAGCAGAAGAAACCAGCTTAAACATGGATCACACACAACTAAATGCTAAGTTTATTATCACACCCACTTATCGCAGTATCTAAACAGAGGTGCAGAAATCAAATCAAATGAACAACAAAATAACCCTAAAATTTAAACATATAATCAGTGGCAACCAGAATCCTCTCTTTCTCTCGAATTTAAGCCAAGGTAGTTGTCTACAACTTCAAAGATGAAGATAATGCCAAATTTAAAGATATGAAACCACATCTAAGGGGATACATTTAAAAAATCTTACCCAGATTTCTTTCCTGTTATCATTTGGACAAAAAGTTCTGTATGGGACACTCTCCAACTTTGAATGTTTCATGTCCAGTGTTTTCTCATAGGGAATGCTGAAATTGATTCTTATAGTCCCATAGGGGTAAACATGGGTCACTCACAGAATCTATGGTGATGTTTGTGTCTAAATGTGCTTGACAAAAACAGAGAGAGACAGAGAGGGAAACATAAAATACATCCACAGTCAGAAAACCTCTCATGCTCAGCAATGTGCTGAGCTCTCTTAACTGAAAACTGAAATAATAATTCTAATAATTTAGACTTGAAATTTCCCATTCTGGGACTCAATTTCTAGCAGGTAAAAGCTTGCAATATTTGCAGGAATATTTAAATCTTGATGGCCCATGCTCCAATTTCTTGAAGAGAAGGAAATCAGTCTTTTCCTCGCAGGAAATCTGCCTCCCTAAATGCTAAAAATAAATCCTCATCTGTGTAGCCAAATGGTCTCTTATGTTCCATCAACTGAGGATCTGGGTAAGATCATTTTCCTGTGGGAGGAGGGACCCCCAGGAAGAGGAGAGAGTTTCACATTTTTTTTTTTTTTTAGAAACAGATTCTGCAGCACTGGATTCCATTCCCTCTGCTGCCTGTTGGTCTCCGGCTCTTTTTCTGCACTGACCACCCTCAGTCTGTTGGCCACTGCCTCTGCTGCTGCTTGTCCTGCTGGGCTGTGAATCTTCAGGGCAGTTCACACCTGCCCTTGCTGCTGCTGGCTTCCTCCAAGCCACCCACTTTTATCCACTGTGACAAAGCCACTCTGCTGCTTAGCAACACTAGACAGCCAAATCCTCCCATTCTGCTCCCTCTCTGGTGAGCAGGAAAGCATCTGCCATCCTCCACATTCAGCTCTTAGAGAAGGTGTTCCCCTATACAGATTTATGCTCCCAGATTTAGGACACCCAGGTCAAGGAGTGTCCAGGATACTGAATGCAGCCTGATGCTCATTCTTCACTATTTTGTTCCCTTAAGGAACAAGCTCAGTCTCTCCCTTGGAGGTCACTTTTCCTTGAGGTTCTCCAACGTGTCAAACACATCCGCACATGTCAAAACTCCTTGTCATTTAATTTCTGCCTTCTAGCCTCTACTCTTTGCCCCTAATTTAATTGATTAAGATCATGTTCCAAGATCACTTCACAATTTGTGAAGTTTTCCACAAAATGGTATGATATTTAGGAGCACTGTTTGCTCAAGCATACAAAGAGGCTCTAGGAGCAGTTTTGCTAAATTCAAAGGCTGCCTGACTCAGTCAAGATCACCAGCTACAAGGATGAAAAACTTGTATGTAGGGATTGCATTTTACTTGCTGTTGGTCTCTGTACCTCAAAATGTATTGGTAATCCTTCAAACAAACTATTTTTGGATAAATAGGAATCCCAAAAATGCTTTACTATTTTATTATAAATTTTTATCAGAATATAGTTGCTTTACAATGTTGTGTTAATTTCTGCTTTGCAGCAAATAGAATCAGCCATACATATACACGCATTCCCCTCTTTTTGGATTTCCTTCCCATTTAGTCACCACAGAGCACTGAGTAGAGTTCTCTGTGCTGCACAGTAGGTTCTCATTAGTTATCTATTTTATACATAGTGGTGTATATATGTCAATCCCAATCTTCAAGGCATCCCACCTCCCTCCCCACTTTGAATTCCATACATTTGTTCTCTATATCTTTGTCTCCATTTCTGCTTTGTAAATAAGTTCACGTGTATTAATTTTCTAGATTCCATATATGAGCGATACTACATGATATTTGTTTTTCTCTTTTTGACTTACTTCATTCTGTATGAAAATCTCTCTTATCCATGATTCTGCAAATGGCACAATGTTGTTCCCTTTTATGCATATATATATTGCTTCTTCTATGTAAATTTCCTTTATTCCTAAGACGCTTGTAATCATAGGGGTATAACAGCTTATCTATTTATCTAAGCTATTTCTGAGCTTTAGAATTGACAGAATAGTATTGGTGAGTTATGGGATAAACACAATGGAGGGAAAATATAGAGACAAGGCACCTACATCTCTTGACCCAGGACTGTGCTTGTGATAAGCTCTCTATAATTGTTGGTGGATGATGACAACAACAAAGGGGGTCTTAACATTCTCTGCAGTGTGATTAAACTTCAGACAGGCTTCCTTCTGACTCTGGGGTCCTGTATTCCCTTTTCTTAGAGCATTTATTTTAGAAATTTGTAGTTGTAATTGTAAATGCTTTCTCTGTTCCCTTGAGAAGTCAATCTTTTTAAAAGCTTGTTGCCAGTTTTACAACCCAGGAGTATTCTCTCAAGGACCCTTTGAAAAGTTATCAGCAGCCCCATCTCCAGGCTCTGTGGGATGGTAGGTATCTGACTTGGTTAGGGGACTTGCTTCAAGTTGTATAAATAACTCCTGTTTATTTTGTCATGGGAGAAAGCCATGTATAAGACACATTTGACTTGTAATATCTTCCCAATGCCCTCCACTAATATGGTTTTCCATGAGCTCATGCTGTACTTAGTTGTACTTAATCATCTCTGACTCTTCCCAACCCATGGACTGTAGCCTGCCAGGCCCTCTGTCCATGGGGTCCTCCAGGCAAGGAAACTGGAGCAGGTACCCATTCCCTTCCTCAGGGGATCTTCCTGACCCAGGGATCAAACTTGATTCTCTTGCATTGCAGGCAGATTCTTTTTATCATCTGAGGCATCAGAGAAACCATGCCAGGACGTATGAGCTCATGCTAGGACTTGAGGGCCCTCTCAACCTTTGTTTCAGCAGAATTGAGCTCAGACTGATTTCTGGTCTCTCTTTTCTATTGCCATAGTTAACAAAGTTTTCCTTTGTTTAATTTTGTTCAGTGTAATCTTTGCTTTGATAATTATGATGGTTTTCTCAAATTTGAAGTTCAGGTTCAAATGATACCAGTGGAATGACACCAGTGGAAATAAATAGGGGGAGAGAAGGGCAGTGGGCCTTATGGATGGAGGAACTTGTTGAATTTAGATATTTGGGATTTGAGGTGGTGATTGTAATTCAAGTGAAGATGTGCCCCTGGAAGATCGACTTGAAAGTCAGGCAGCATAGCAATGATATTAAAGCTCTGATAATGTCATTTTTTTCTGAAGGAGCAGACACAGAGAGAAGGGGTAGGGGCATAATGAAAGCTTTGCAAAGAGTGAAGGAGCACTAGGAGATGTCAGAAGAGAAGATAAAGGGGTCTCCAGTAAATAGCAGAAATAAGAATGAAAAAAGAGCTTGTGTTTGAGCTGAAAAGTGATTGGCTGATTCCTATAAGAATATTACATCAGTAGAGAGGTGATAGAAAGGACTTTAAAGGAGGAATATATAGCCATAGCCAAGAACAGCATCAGAAAAAGTACACAAATCACTTGAGAATTTGGACTAAATTAAAAAAAAAAGTTAAGTAGGAGCTTAAAATTCTTTTTCCTAAAATGGATAAGACTAAAGCATTTATTAAAGATAGACTTGAAAGCATAACCAAAGAGATTGGCAATCAAGGTACTAGATAGTTATTTTTGATGGATAATGATATCCAATAAGTGAATGATTTGAGTATGTGATGTGTTTAATATGCAACTTTGTTAATATGATTTCCTTGATGTGAGAACCAATTTTTGTCTTTGGAAAGGTGTCTTATGAAGTTGGTTATTTATTTTCTTTTAACAGTACACTGATAAAGAAAGATGAAGAAATTTTTATAACTTTGATTTTTTTAAATGGATAATTACTCATAAAAGAGGGAAAAACTTCTTCCATGTCCATAAGTACCTTCAGATAACTCAAGGCAAATATCTGTTAGAGAAAACTAATGGGCAAAGCGCTTTTCTTTTAGAAAGAAAGTGCTTCACACTGTAAATAAAGGGAGAGAAAGAAGGTAAATAACATTTTTGTTGAATTTTTGACTTTTAAAGACATAGTAGGAATGAAGATAATACTATGGACTCTTTGGGCTGTATATGCACATTAGTTTACACTCACATAGTGCTTCCCATGTGTTAGGCACTTTTAATTCATTTAACACACTGAGCCTGTGGGAAATTATTATTACTATTTCCATTTTACTCATGAGGAACTTCGCAGGTTAAGTAACCTGCTTGGCATTGCTTACCTCAGCAGTAGAATCAGAGTAGAATCCAGGCAATCCAGATCCAAATCTATGTAAACTGTACTTGAAAGCCTCTTGTATTGGAGACAGAAAACAGATGGTGCAAATTCCCAAATGGGATCTGACTCTTCAAAATATATTGATCAGCAACACATTTGAGAGGAATTGGATCAAATTGTTAAAAATGATTAAAACCAATTTTTTGCTTATGCTTTCTGTATTTCCTTTATCATATATTTTTCTTAAAAAGATGTGGATAGAAATTTGCTTAACAGCTGATCCAAGAATATTCTCATTGAGCAAGATTAGCCTCATGTAGAAAATATTGTAAATGTTCTACTTTCTCTCATTTTCCTGATGACACGCTCCAAAAAATTTTACTTGGCTGATGGGAGTATATAACTTTTTGAGAATGTAGCAAAATAGAGTATACCACATAAATATAATACTGAATTTATTAATAACTGTTGATGTGTGTGTGCACACATACTCTCAGGACTAATGGTCTACATAGCACTTTGTACAAATTAGGAAAAAATATCCTCTCTGCCTGGACAGATTAGAAAAACAGTCCTAGCTGAGCAATGAGAGCCTGGTATGGCTGCACACCAGGGTGTCTGGGTTTTAATGCTAGCTGTGCTTCATCCTTGTGAAAATACTCTGGTAAATTATTAGTTTCTCTGTACTTCCATTCTATCATTTGCAAATCAAGGACTTTTAGTGCTTTTTCCACAAGTAATTATGTGTATTACTTGACATGTTAAGAGGAGAGCATCAGTTCAGTTCAGTTCAGTCACTCAGTCGTGTCCGATTCTTTGTGACCTCATGAATGGCAGCAGGCAAGGCCTCTCTGTCCATCAACGACTCCCGGAGTTCACTCAGACTCACGTTCATCGAGTCAGTGATGCCATCCAGCCATCTCATCCTCGGTCGTCCCCTTCTCCTCCTGCCCCCAATCCCTCCCAGCATCAGAGTCTTTTCCAATGAGTCAACTCTTCACATGAGGTGGCCAAAGTACTGGAGTTTCAGCTTTAGCATCATTCCTTCCAAAGAAATCCCAGGGCTGATCTCCTTCAGAATGGACTGGTTGGATCTCCTTGCAGTCCAAGGGACTCTCAAGAGTCTTCTCCAACACCACAGTTCAAAAGCATCAATTCTTTGGCGCTCAGCTTTCTTCACAGTCCAACTCTCACATCCATACAGGATGTGAGACCTGTAGGAAAAACCATAGCCTTGACTACATGGACCTTTGTTGGCAAAGTATTATCTCTGCTTTTCGATATGCTATCTAGGTTCGTCATAACTTTCCTTCCAAGGAGTAAGCGTCTTTTAATTTCATGGCTGCAGTCACCATCTCCCGTGATTTTGGAGCCCCCCAAAATAAAGTCTGATACTGTTTACACTGTTTCCCCATTTATTTCCCATGAAGTGATGGGACCAGATGCCATGATGTTAGTTTTCTGAATGTTGAGCTTTAAGCCAACCTTTTGACTTTCCACGTTCACTTTCATCAAGAGGCTTTTTAGTTCCTCTTCATTTTCTGCCATAAGGGTGATGTCATCTGCATATCTGAGGTTATTGATATTCCTCCTGGCAATCTTGATTCCAACTTGTTCTTCCAGCCCAGCGTTTCTCATGATGTACTCTGCATAGAAGTTAAATAAGCAGGGTGACAATATACAGCCTTGACGTACTCCTTTTCCTATTTGGAACCAGTCTGTTGTTCCATGTCCAGTTCTAACTGTTGCTACTTTTCACTTCTCTTCTTTTCACAGCTATTTGTAAGGCTTCCCCAGACAGCCATTTTTCTTTTTTGCATTTCTTTTCCATGGGGATGGTCTTGATCCCTGTCTCCTGTACAATGTTATGAACCTCTGTCCATAGTTCATCAGGCACTCTATCTATCAGATCTAGTCCCTTAAATCTATTTCTCACTTCCACTCTATAATCATAAGGAATTTGATTTAGGTCATCCCTGAATGGTCTAGTGGTTTTCCCTACTTTCTTCAATTTAAGTCTGAATTTGGCAATAAGGAGTTCATGATCTGAGCCAAAGTCAGCTCCTGGTCTTGTTTTTGTTGACTGTATAGAGCTTCTCCATCTTTGGCTGCAAAGAATATAATCAATCTGATTTCCGTGTTGACCATCCGGTGATGTTCATGTGTAGAGTCTTCTCTTGTGTTGTTGGAAGAGGATGTTTGCTATAACTAGTGCATTTTCTTGGCAAAACTCTATTAGTCTTTGCCCTGCTTCATTCAGTATTCCAAGGCCAAATTTGCCTGTTACTCCAGGAGAGCATAGTTCATAGAAAACTTTCACTAAATATTAGTTATTTGTCTTTTGAGAAATTATATATGAAATCAGTTTGAAGTAATGATTTTTCCTACTTACTTATTGAGCTTTTTCCACTCATACTTAGTATCTGATTTTATCTTCCTTAGACACATTTTTGAATCAGTTAAAACAGTGTTTCAGGGACCTATACCTTGAAACCCAAATAGTCTCAACACAGGACTATTTTTCATGTTTGATGTTGTCATAGAAAATTTTATCCCAAGCCAACATCACTGCTCACAGGATATAAGGACATGTGTTTTCCCATTCTTTTGAGTGTGAGATAACTTTATAATGTAACTACTTTATGTTTTCCTTTCTTTTTTTTTATTTTTAAAATGGGATGAAAAAGAATCAGTTTATTCTGTTTAATGGTATTTACTAAACACACACCCACAAGCATAGGTGTACAGGTACACACACTTATATAGGTATAGATACATATGTGCTGTGCTGTGCTAAGTCACTTCAGTCATGTCCAACTCTTGCAACGCTATGGACTATAGCCCAATGGCTCCTCTGTTCATGGGATTGTCCAGACAAGAATACTGGAGTTGATTGCCATGCCCTACTCCAGGGGATCTTCCGAACCCAGAGATGGAACTTGGTCTCTTTATGTCTCATGCATTGGCAGACAAATTCTTTACTTCTAGCACCACCTGGGAAGCCCATAAACACACATGTATGCAGTTAATTTGCATTAATTATGTTCTAGAAAGTCTGGCTTGTTTTCTAAAGGGCTGTTTGAAGCGTTTGTAAACAGTGACATCCAATGTTCCTTGTTATGAATCCATACCCAAGGAGTAATTATTAAATCTGAGGTTTCTCTTCTTCTTATGAAAGAGAATCTTTTTTTCTATCTCTTCTTTTTTCTTTTTAATGTCAGATGACTCAGAAAGAATCACAAAGTGGCATTGATTGAGGTCACTTTTGGCTAATGTGTCTTCTTCAAACAGTATTTTATGGTTCAAACCAAAGGAACTTAGAGAGCCCTTCATATTTGATTATACATTCAGAAAAATTTTCCAGCTCTATCTTACATTGACAATCTGCTAAGGTACAGAAGGAGATCCTAAGAGCCATGCTCTAGGGAAAAATAGATGGGTTTAAAATTTTCCTACTAGGAGTAGGGGGCCCTGTTCCTTGAAAGTTGGTACAAAACACTACATCTTACATAGAAAACAAGCTTATGGTTAACAAAGGGGAAGAAAGGGGAGGAACAAATTTGGAGTTTGGGATTAACAGGTACACACTACTACATATAAAATAGATAACCAACAAGAACCTAATGTATAGCACAAGAAATGCTTGTGCATTGAATATATTCAGTACCTTGTATAATCTATAATAGAAAAGAATTTGACAAATTGTGTGTGTGTGTGTGTATAACTAAATCACTTTGTTGTACACCTGAAACTAACACAACATTGTAAATCAGTTTTAACTCAATTTTAAAAAAGTATAAAAGAAATATTGGAAAACACTTCAAATCATGTGTGCCCGGACCTTGTTTTATTGTTTACTTATAACTATTAATATTATTGCTTACTGTAAAATATAATAGGCATTTTTAAAAAGTCCACTAAGTCTTAAAGTGTACTCTCAGGTTTAACTGCATACAGGGCTACCACATAGAGGCACCATTTCTTGGAGATGGGGCCTAGGAGTGTGCATTTTAAGAGGGTCTTTGAATCCAAAATGTTTTTATCCACACTAAAGTTTGAGTGGTTTTGCTCTGTATGATAGAGGATATGTGTAGTAGAAAGGAATAAAAAGAATAGTGGGAGAAAAAGAGAGCAAAAATACACTAGCTAATTAAGACAGGGAGATGGGAATTAGGAAAAAAGCTATTGAAGATGAGCAGGACCTGAGGGGGATTCCCAGGGACAGACCCTGCTGTCCCTGCCTCTTATTTATAAGAAAACTTTCACCTTCCCTGAGTTCCAAAGGGCAAATTTAGAGAAGTGAGAAAATGCAGAAGCAAAGGAAAATGGTCAAGCAAGAAAAAAGAATAAGTGTTTTGCCATAAAACAAAGTCAAGGATCTTTAGTTTTTCCTCAAGGGCTATACATAATATATTGAATCATATTCTTGAGTTTTGCAGAAATTGAAACCCCCACCATGTGCATGCTGACCACCAACATGTAGACTCCAGACCAGCTGGAATCAGAAGTTGATGGTTGAGATTCCCTAAACACCCACCCTGGGATCTCAATATCAACCAATCAGAGAATTGTGCTTGAGCTGATCACTTCCTTAAATCCCCCTGGTTCACACTGCCTTTGAATATGCTTTCCTGAAAACTTTTGGTGAGTTTGGGTCTGTTGAGCATGAGCTGCCCATTCTTCTTGCTGGGTCCTGCAATAAATATTGCACTTTCCTTTACCGCAACCCAGTGTTAGTAGATTGGCTTTTCTGTGCACTGTGTGTTGGGTGAGTGAACCCTAGTTTGACTTGGTAACACTAGTAGAGACTGCTTTTAATGAAATGTTTATTGTGCTGCATTAGTCTGGGTTTCCCAGTGAAACAAAAGCAATAGAATGTCTACCTACCTACTTATCTATCTAATCATCTAATGAGAAAGAAAGAGAGAGGTTTATTATAAGAAATTGGCTCATGTGATTTTGTAGGATGAGAAGTCCAAGTTGGAGATGTAAGATAGCTTTTGTTGTTTTCAGTCACTAAGTTGAGTCCAATGTTTTGTGATTCCATGAACTGCAGTATGCCAGTCTTCTCTGTCCTTCACTGTCTCCTGGAGTTTGCTCAAACTCATGTCCACTAATTCAGTGATGCCATCCAACACTCTTATTCTCTGTTGTCCCCTTCTCTTCCTGCCCTCAACCTTTCTCAGGATCAGGGTCTTTTCCAATAAGTTGGCTCTTCAAATCAGGTGGCCAAAGTACCGAAGCTTTAGCTTCAGCATCAGTCCTTCTAATGAATATTCAGGACTGATTTCCTTTAGGATTGACTGGTTTGATCTCCTTGTTGTTCAAGGGACCAGCAAAAGAGTCTTCTCCAGCACTACAGTTAGAAAGCATCAATTCTTAGCCTTCTTTATGGTGCAACTCACATCTGTACATGAATACTGAGAAAACCATAGCTTTGACTATTCAGACCTTTGTTGACAAAGTATTGTCTCTGCTTTTTAATATACTGTGTAGGTTTGTCATAGCTTCTCTTCCAAGGAGCAAGTGTCTTTTAATTTCATGGCTGCAATCACTGTCTTCAGTGATTTTGAAACCCAAGAAAATAAAATATGCCACTGTTTCCAGCTGATGACCATTCAAATCTGAGGGCCTGAGAACCAGAGGAGCCGATGGTGTTAGTTGGAGTCTGAGGAGTTCTGATTCTAAAGTCAGAAAACAACCAATGTCTCAGGTTGAAGAAAGTCAGGCAGGGAGAGAAATCTTTTTTTCTCAGCTTACTGAAGTAAGGCTTTTAATAGACTGGAGGAGGCCCATCTTCATCTGGGGAAAAAAAATGCTTTATTGAGCTTACGTATTCTAATGTTAATCTCACCCACAAACACCCTCATAGATATACTCAGACAATGTTTAACCAACACCTGGGAAATTTTAGGCTGACATATAAAATTAGCATCACAGGTGTGATGATGCCTCTTGCTCTCGTGCATTTCAACTTTCAGTGGAATGCTGAGATGCCACAATTTTATGTGCTTGTTTTGTGAGAAGCTCTTTAGAAGTCAGGAAGCTCTTCTTTGACCAGGTGAGAGGAATTCTAAACTTCTCTCTCTGCAGTAGGTGGTCAATTGGCCATTGGGTTATATGCTATGTATGAACTCTGAATACATGATTTGATGTGTTCAGCTACTATTACCTATTGTGCTAAGTTGCTTCAGTCGTGTCTGGCTCTTTGTGACCCTATGGACTGTAGCCTGATGGGCTCCTCTGTCTATGGGATTTTCCAGGCAAGAATATTGGAGTGGGTTGCCATTCCCTCCTCCAGGGGATCTTCCTGACCCAGGGATTGAACCTGGGTCTTAGGCATCGCAGGCAGATCCTTTACCACTGAGCTATCTGGGAAATCCATATTAGCAGTTCAGTATGCTTAAATACACAAATACGATTTTTGTTTCTGTTCTCAGAGAGTTTATACTCTGGTAAGATAGGAAAACTCTTAGTAAAAGATACTATGGCCAGAATTAGAAGTAAAAAGAAAATAAATGCTTATCACAGTTTTCAGAAAGGATGAGTGGCCAAATACATGAAGAAAGAAGATTATTGATAACAAAGACATAAATATTCATAAAGGGATTATGTCATGTACTGGATGATATTAGATAACCGTTTTTACTACTCCAGAACTTCTGCTATGCTTTCATACAAAAGATACACAAAATGACATATTTCCTGAAGATCACAGAAACATGTTTGACAACACTGTCAAATGGTCAGTTTGTAATTCACATACTTGACCTTCTCTTTCTTATTCCCATTTTCTCATAACAGACTCCTCCCTCACTTACATGGGTCCAGTGCCCCAGTTTTTTCTGTCTTTTCTTTTATTCTAAGTTCTTTTAATGCAGTGTTTGATAGATTAAACTTTACTGCAAATGAACTTCACTGCTTTCACTCCCATTGGAAATCATTTAGCTGGCCACAGATGACCAAGTTGGGGTGGGAGAGTCTAGGAGTAATAACATAGAGAGATTGGGAGTTACATGTCCTTGTCTCCTTTCCTCTTCCTTTAACCCTAGCCTGAGACTTTCCAAAGAGAATGTTGATCTTTCCTTGACTAATGTCAAGAGAAAATTGCACCAGATAGAGTTAAACAGGCAAGGAAGACTGTATTTAAGACTATTGAAATAGGAGTGAAGACCATTCCATTAGGGAGAAAGACTGAACTTAACCTTGAGTACAAGGCCAGTTTGGTGAGAGAGTTACTGAATGGAAGCTACTAAGAGCAACTTTGTTTAATATAGAGGGAAGGATGAGAGGAACTTGATTGGATATTAAAGGTTGAAAGAATTCTTGCTGAACAGGCTCAGTAGGATTACTGCTAAAACTAGTTTCAGTAGGATTCTTTGCTCAACATAGGCCCAGTTGACACAAGTCAAGTCCTAGCTGAAAATACCTCTGAGAGGAGCCTGACTAAAGTAAGAATAGACGAAGTCCTTTTTATAACTGAAAAAAGAGAAGTTCTTGTCAGCAACTTGAGTTGTTGAGTGCAGCTGAAATATATGAGACAAAAAGAATGGTATAATTTGCAGACTTCATTCGGCCAAAACTTTAGGTATTTGAAGTTCTCTTCTTCTTTCTCTTCAGTAGCAATTGTCACAATAACTATCACTTCCATATAGTCCTATGACCTAGTACATTTCACCTTCACAACATGTCCATAAGTCCTTCTACCATCTCTTAGTCATATATGAGATAAATGGAGCCTAGTGAGGTGGAGTCTATTAGCCAGCATCACACAGCTGAGGGGTGAAATTCAGATATCAGAGACCATGCTCTTTAATTCTAAGATATCCTGCCTTATTGTGAGGGTCCTACTTGACCAAGGCAGGTTCCCAGTGCCCCATCTCTCCTAGATCCCTTCTCTCTTTTGTGGAGAAGAGTCCTTGATTTTAGTCTATTCTCCCATCTCTGTCTGGGTCTCCACAACATTCTTCTCTGCAACATGGCAACCACCAAGGCTGCTGGGAAAGCCCTCCACAGCCAATGGACCAATCTGAACTCTTTACATACTAGTAAATCCCGCAGAAAAGCATGATGCGGTACAGAAAGCATCTCCTTTAAATGGGAAAACAAGAAGACATCATAATTGCATTCCTGACTTTTGAACTATTACCTATAAATGTGTCAATGTATTTGAATTCCACATTGAATAAAACAACAGGAAAGTAGGTGAACATTGAGGGAGATTAATGATACTGAAGAACTAATAACATAAAAAGAGAAAAAGTGTTATTAAAATTTGAATTGTCAAATTAATACCAAATTCCAAATTGGTTACTATGTATGCTGTATATACAAAGAATCAAGATCTTTATTTAAGGAGGAAGGACCTTGGAGTCCTCTTTGTAAATAACTAAATGGCAGGATTTCATGTGCACTCAGATAATTGACCTGGGAAGTATAAAAAGCTTTTTAAAGAATGAAATGTTAAATACTATTATTTGCCCATGACTTCATAAAAATGACAAAAATAGTTTAGATAAATGAAGGAATAAAACCATGTATGCTCAGATTAAGCTTTATATGAGCCTCAGAGAAATAAGATTCAATGTCATTTTTGTCATTTTGAAAGTGTGCCTCTCTCTTTTTCTTCCTCTCTTCTTTCATTTCTAAAGGATAGTCAAGAAATGGCTTAAATTTGTTCACCTGAAAACTGAGTTAGAACCTGGAGATGAACCATTTTGCTGAAATCACTATTTGCAGAAATATACAACTCCATAGCTGGGTGAAGATACTCTTGTCATGATGGAAAGCAGGTGTGACACAGCAGGAAGGCAAGGGTTGCCATGGTCACAGCCAAGACCTTCACACAGTATGGATGCTTCAGGAGAGTTGGCCTGCCAGTATAGGTGTAGCTCCTGATCCTTTTGTAGCCACAGTGGATGACATTCCCCAGGGAAGTTCAAGTGCTCACCACTGTGAGGGGCTTTCACTGCTTCGTGGATTCAAGTTTAATTTGGCAAAATAATCCTGTAGCACTTGATTTTAACCTTGTGTTTTAAAGTCAAAGCAACTGACATGGGTTGAGAACACTTCTGGTGTTTGGGGCTTTTGAATACATTAGTGACTCTTACTTGTTCTGTTACCGAATCAAACTTGGGTCCAATTACCTGTGCAGTAGAGCCAGTCTACTGATACTTGTTTGTGGTAAAGGATCGTACAGTGTTTATTGCAGGTACCAAACAAGGAGTTCAGACAGCTAGTACTTAAAAGGTCTGAACTCCCTGAAAGCTTTTAGGAAAAAAAGGTTTTTAAAGACAGGTGAGGAAGGGGAGTTGTGGGTTGTGTGATCAGCTCATGGACATTGTTCTGATTGGTTGGTGGTGAGGAAATCGGGAGTCAACATCATTAACACTCTGGTTCCAACTAGTCTGGGGTATGCATGATTGCAGACAGCATTCAGTTAACATCTTCATCTGGTGGGGGTTGAGTATTTGCAAAACAGCTCAAAGGACATGGCTCAGAATGATACCTATATCCCTTGAGAAGGACCTAATTGTCTTTGACTTTGTTTAAGACAAAACTATTATTATTTTGTCTTGTTTGATTATTTTCCTTTGTTTCTGCATTTTCTACCTTCTCTGATTAATTATTTTTGACTAATTTTAGACAAAAGGCAGGCAGAACTCTGTTATGGGAAGGTCCCATAAGGTCCTGCTCAGTTATAGTTTTAGCAGAGGGAAAGCTTTGTTGTTCAGTCACTTAGGCATTTCCAACACTACCCTTTGTTATTCCATGGACTGCATCCTGTCAGGCTTCCCTATCATTCACTATCTCCCAAAGTTTGCTCAAACTCACGTCCATTGAGTCAATGATGCCATGCAAACATCTCATCCTCTGTTGTCCCCTTCCCCTCCTCCTCTTAATATTTCCTTGCATCAGTGTCTTTTCCAAAGAATTGGCTCTTCAAATCAGGTGGCCAAAGTAATGGGGCTTCAGCTTCAGCTTCAGCATCAGTCCTTCCAATGAATATTCAGAGTGGATTTCCTTTAAGATTAATTGGTTTGATCTTCTTGCTGTCCAGGGGACTCCCCAGAGTCTTCTCCAGCACCACAGTTTGAAAGCATCAATTCCTCAGTGCTCAGCCTTCTTTATGGTCCCACTTTCACATCTGTACATGACTACTGGAAAAAAGATAGCTTCGACTATACAGACCTTTGTTGGCAAAGCGATATCTCTGCTTTTTAATATGCAGTCTAGGTTTGTCATAGATTTTCTTCCAAGGAACAAACATCTTTTAATTTCATGCCTGCAATCATTGTCCATAGTGATTTTGGAGTCCAGTAAAATAAAGTCTATCATTATTTCCATTTTTTCCCCATCTATTTGCCATGAAGTGATGCTACCTGGTGTTTAATTGGCTTCTGGAGTCAGATCACCAGGGTTTCAATGTGGGTTGAAGTATTTTTTAACATGTCTGATTCTATTCTACTTTTCTGTGCCTCATTTTCACTTCCACAAAATGGAGGGTGACAGCATTCCCTCTCTCATGGAAGCTTTTGATGAGGATTGAGTGAGGTAGCAGGAAACATTTCAAACTCTTCTTGATACATACATACTCAGTGAAAGTTGGTTAATGTTTTCTGAAATGATCAATGAATTGAGCTATTCACATTCAAATAAAGAGTCTATTTTCTAAAAATGTTTAATTCCTAAGTTTTTGTGATTTTAAAATATATGGAACCCAGCAGAGAGTTTGTGCATATGTGTACATGTGTTGGATGTTGGGAGAGTGTAGACAATGCAAATCCAGGCATTGGTGATTAGCTCTGTGGTATTGAGAATAGGAAAAAACTAGGGTCACAGCTAAGGAATACTAGTTTCCCTATAATGTATTTTATTTTTTATATTCTAGTTCTAGAGTTAGAGATTTTCTTTAATATTTCTTTCCACTGCAAGTGGGGCATGGAATGAGGTTGTCCTTTGAGAAGGCACAATTTTGGTGACATATTTATGCCCCTAAATTTTATCTAAGAAGAGTTTAATTCTTTGACCCATTTCCCTACTAGTACAACACAGAGAGGAGAACATGAGCAGGGGCAGCACAATATAGCTTATTAAGGATTTCAGCTGTTGATCCATGAAAGAGGAGGACACTAAGAGCCCCTTCTGAAGTTTGTGGTAGGACTTTGGATTAAGGATAGAGGTTCTCACTAGCAATCTTTCTCCCTTTCTCAAGAGAGATTATATCTACCAAGCAAGGACCGGTTTCTTATCCTGAAAATTGTTTCAGCTAGGCAGATCTGACTTGACTGTAGCCATCAGTAGGCTTAAAAGTGAGGCACTCAATGCTTTCTATTTAACTAGGAATAAACAGGAGGGAACTAGGAAAAAATTGAGTTATTTTTCTTGCAGATTAGAAAGCACTGTTGTTGTTAGTCAATGTTCTGTTCTTGTTGTATAATTTGCCTGTTTCTCAGGGGGCCCTTTCTTCTATCTCTTTCTCACATTAGGATACTGTTGGAAAAGTAGCACAGTACAGTGTTGTTTGAAATTAGGTTCTTACACATTATTATTACTGTGTGATTCTTGACCTTAATGAAGCACAACCTCAAACCTTATCTACAAGACACAGACATATTATAGCCAAAGTAATGCATAAATTTGCATAAGGTAATATACCATATTTGGCAAGTTTAAATCTTAATTTTCAGTGGCTACCATATATTTCTTAATATCTTGAAAGCCATAATGTCAAAATATCAGTGGAGATGAAAATGTTAGTGATAAAATATGTAGAATTATAGTATTCTTAGATCTTAGTTTTATATGTGCTTCTTTATTTGAATTTCACCCATACCTCATACATTATTTTATTCCTCTGGCCTGGTTTCATGGCCCTCTAATTTATTCCACTCTTCCAATTCCAAGAAGACAGCACCTATTCATTTCATTGATTTTGACCATCACATCCTCTTTTTGACTATTCTTAGGGATCTGGTTCTGCTCTTAGACATGAAATGCTTCAAGGAGATAGCATTGCTTACACTCTAATTTGAGATTTTTTTATTTTTCAAACAGTTCAAGCTTCATGGGGCAGGGATAAGGGGGTAAGCTGAGGAAGGTACCACTTGCATTATAAGTGAGATTACCTTTTTATTGAGTTGTAAGAACCTAAAACTGAAACTCCAGTACTTTGGCCACCTCATGCGAAGAGTTGACTCATTGGAAAAGACTCTGATGCAGGAGGAGAAGGGGATGACAGAGGATGAGATGGCTGGATGGCATCATTGACTTAATGGACGTGAGTCTGAGTGACCTCCGGGAGTTGGTGATGGACAGGGAGGCCTGGCGTGCTGCAATTCATGGGGTCACAAAGAGTCGGACACGACTGAGTGACTGAACTGAACTGAAGAACCTATATGTTAGTCCTTTACTAGATACGTTTTTCAAATATTTTCTCTAAATTTATGACTTGCCCTTTTATTTTCTTTCAGTTCAGTTCAGTTCAGTCGCTCAGTCGTGTCCGACTCTTTGCGACCCCATGAATCGCAGCACGCCAGGCCTCCCTGTTCATTGCAGTCCAAGGGACTCTCAAGAGTCTTCTCCAATACCACAGTTCAAAAGCATCAATTCTTCGGCGATCAGCCTTCTTCACAGTCCAACTCTCACATCCATACATGACCACAGGAAAAACCATAGCCTTGACGAGACGGACCTTAGTCGGCAAAGTAATGTCTCTGCTTTTGAAAATGCTATCTAGGTTGGACATAACTTTTCTTCCAAGGAGTAAGCGTCTTCTAATTTCATGGCTGCAGTCTCCATCAGCAGTGATTTTGGAGCCTAAAAAAATAAAGTCTGGCACTGTTTCCACTGTTTCTCCATCTATTTCCCATGAAGTGATGGGACCAGATGCCATGATCTTCGTTTTCTGAATGTTGAGCTTTAAGCCAACTTTTTCGCTCTCCTCTTTCACTTTCATCAAGAGGCTTTTCAGCTCCTCTTCACTTTCTGCCATAAGGGTGGTGTCATCTGCATATCTGAGGTTATTGATATTTCTCCCGGCAATCTTGATTCCAGCTTGTGTTTCTTCCAGTCCGGCGTTTCTCATGATGTACTCTGCATATAGTATAAAGAACAAAAGTTTTAAACTTTAATTAAGTTTAACTTATTGGTTGTTTTCTTTGATGTCTTTTTGTACAATATTTAAAACACCATTGTCTAACTTAAGGTTACTAAGATTTTTATGCTATGCTGTCTTTTAGAAATGTGATAATTTAAGCTTCTATATTTCAGCTTATGGTTAGTGTTTTTATATAATGTCAGAGAATGGTTGAGGCTTTTGTTTTTCAAAATAAGTTTGTCTCATTGTTCTAGCCCAATTTGTTGAAAGGACTTTCATTTCCCCGTTTAGTTGCCTTGACATCTCTGTTGAATTCCTTGACAAGGTGCCTGTGTATCTATTTCTGGACCCACTGTTAGTTTGCATTGAATTACATGTCTATTTTTATGTCAACATCACACTTTCTTGATTACAGTCTTGTAATATGTTTTAAAATTAGTATAAGTCCTCCAATTTTGTTCATTACTTTTAAAGATCACTTTGGTTTCTTTAGGTCTTATTGAAAGGTTGTGGCTATGAGCTGTGAGCTATGCCGGGATTTGTGACCTCTGGAGGAGAGGATTTCAATCCAGGGCTAGAGATGAGGCTTGATCACTTGAAGCTTTTGTGTAATAAAGTTTTATTAAAGTATAAAAGGGATAGATGAAGCTTCTGACATAGACATCAGAAGGGGGCAGAAAGAGTGCCCTTTTTGCCAGTTTTTAGCAAGGAGTTACATATCTGTTAGTAAATTGCTAATCAGATAAAGAATAACCTCAAAACTAAGAGAGCTGCACCAGGCCCCTCTCCCACAACATGAGGTTTGAGATAGCATTGGCACAGGGTGAGTCATCCCTGGGCCATAAAACAATTGACATGAATCTTAAAGAAGGGCAGATTTCCAAGTAAATCCATAGTTTCATTAACGTAGTTTAAGAGAACATTTCCATGAGTAAGACCTACTGGTTTGTTGAGCCATTATCAATTCAAAATTTCAGTCTTAGGCAGAACAGATTTGAAGAAACACAGATTCCAAGGCAAATACATAGCTCATTAACAAAGCTTAAGAAAAACATTTTCATAAAAAAAACACAGGGTTAGCTCAAGGTTTGAGAAAGTTAAGTTCAGGCAGAACCTGATGTTGTCATGACAACACCGAATTTAAAAGAAAGCTCCTTTTAATTTTGTATAGAGAAAGGAAAAAAAAAAAAAAAAAAAACCCATGCACAAAAAACCCTCTGACACTTGCAGTTTATTTCCTCTGCCTGGGTACCCCTAGCCTTCCTACATGTTACCCTCTCATTATGTACTTGCACATAACTATTAGAGTCAGATGGCTTATTCCTATTAAAAACCTGTTGGCATTTTGTTTGAGATTGTGTTAAATCTGTACATCAACTCAGGTAGAATAAAATCTTAACAATAATTGATGTGAACTGTGAAGATGTCTCTTCTTTAAATTTTCTATCATCAATATTTTATAGTTTTCAGTGTACAGGTATGACATATTTGTCAAAATTTATTCTTATATATTTCAAATTTTTCATACTATTGTAAATGGTACAGTTTAAAATTTTTAATTTGATTACTTATTGCTGGGAAAGAAATGGCACCCTACTCCAGTACTCTTGCCTGATAAATCCCATGGATGGAGGAGCCTGGTAGGCTGCAGTCCATGGGGTCACTAACAGTCAGGCATGACTTAGTGACTTCACTTTCACTTTTCATTTTCATGCATTGGAGAAGGAATGGCAACCCACTCCAGTTTTCTTGCCTGGAGAATCCCAGGGATGGGGGAACCTTGTGGGCTGCCGTCTCTGGGGTTGCACAGAGTCAGACACGACGGAAGCAACTTAGCAGCAGTAGCAGCATTCAGTTCAGTTCAGTCGCTCAGTTGTGTCCGACACTTTGTGACCCCACGAATCACAGCATGCCAGGCCTCCCTGTCCATCACCAACTCCCGGAGTTCACTCAGACTCACATCCATTGAGTCAGTGATGCCATCCAGCCATCTCATCCTCTGTCGTCCCCTTCTCCTCCTGCCCCCAATCCCTCCCAGCATCAGGGTCTTTTCCAATGAGTCAACTCTTCACATGAGGTGGCCAAAGTACTGGAGTTTCAGCTTCAGCATCATTCCTTCCAAAGAAATCCCAGGGCTGATCTCCTTTAGAATGGACTGGTTGGATCTCCTTGCAGTCCAAGGGACTCTCAAGAGTCTTCTCCAACACCACAGTTCAAAAGCATCAATTCTTCGATGCTCAGCCTTCTTCACAGTCCAACTCTCACATCCATACATGACCACAGGAAAAACCATAGCCTTGACTAGATGGACCTTTGTTGGCAAAGTAATGTCTCTGCTTTTGAATACGCTATCTAGGTTGGTCATAACTTTTTTTTCCAAGGAGTAAGTGTCTTTTAATTTCATGGCTGCAGTCACCATCTGCCGTGATTTTGGAGCCCCCCAAAATAAAGTCTGACACTGTTTCCACTGTTTCCCCATCTATTTCCCATGAAGTGATGGGACCGGATGCTATGATCTTGTTTTCTGAATGTTGAGCTTTAAGCCAACTTTTTCACTCTCCTCTTTCACTTTCACCAAGAGGCTTTTTAGTTCGTCTTCACTTTCTTCCATAAGGGTGGTGTCATCTGCATATCTGAGGTTATTGATATTTCTCCCGGCAATCTTGATTCCAGCTTGTGCTTCTTCCAGCCCAGCGTTTCTCATGATTTACTTTGCATATAAGTTAAATAAGCAGGGTGACAATATACAGACTTGATGTACTCCTTTTCCTATTTAGAACCAGTCTGTTGTTCCATGTCCAGTTCTAACTGCTGCTTCCTGACCTGCATACAGATTTCTCAAGAGACAGGTCAGGTGGTCTGGTATTCCCATCTCTTTCAGAATTTTCCAGCAGCATTGCTGGTTTGTAAAACTATAATTGATTTTTGTTTATTGGTTTTGTAAATCTTACTAAACTCTTGCTAATTCTGATTTTTGGAAATTCCTTAAGATGTTTTACATAGAGGACCATGTTATTGCTGGAAGGGGGACCCCTTCCAGTGCCTGAAACTGGGCTCTTGTCTAGCACTCGGAAATGAATTGTCTGAGGAGACACATGTGCTGACAAAGCAAGAGATTTTATTGGGAAAGGGCACTCTGGTGGAGAGCAGTAGGGTAAGGGAACCCAGGAGAATAGCTCTGCCGCGTGGCTCGTGGTCTCG
The DNA here is from genome assembly GCA_006410635.1 of Cephalophus harveyi. NCBI lineage: Eukaryota > Metazoa > Chordata > Mammalia > Artiodactyla > Bovidae > Cephalophus > Cephalophus harveyi. Next base: position 75,919 of record SJYT01033157.1, read on the forward strand.
GGTTTTATGGTGATGGGATTAGTTTCGGGGTGGTCTTTGGCCAATCGTTCTAATTCAGAGTCTTTCCTGGTGGTGCACACATTGCTCAGCCAAATTTGGATGCTAGCGAGAGGGATTCTGGGAAGTGGATGGACACGCGGTGTCTCCTTTTGACCTTTCCCGAACTCTTCAGTTTTCTTGCCTGGAGAATCCCACGGACGGAGAAGCCTAGTAGGTTACAGTCCACGGGGTTGCAAAGAGTCGGACACGACTGAGCGACTTCATCCTTCACCTCTGGTTGGTGGTAGCTTATTAGTTCTGTATTCCTTATCAGGATCTCCTGTCATAAAACAACTCATGTGAATGGTTACTAAAGGGCCTGGCCAGGGTGGGCGGTTTCAGTCAGTGTGTTTCCCTTAACAATGTCATCTGTAAGTTTTCTTTTTCCTCCAATCTGTTTTTCTTTTTCTTTTTTAAAAATTTCCTTCTTTATTATACTGCTGTGGGCTGCCAGGATAGTGTTAAATTATCAGAGTGATTTAGTGAATTTTATGTTGCCTGGTTCTGGAATTTTTGTATTCTTTCACAGATTTTTGAAGCTTATTCTATAATTTACCTAAGTTCTTTGAAAACAGCAGAGTCACCGTTAGCCCAGAGCTAATTTGGCTCTATTATGGTTTGAATACATAACCAGTTGCCTCATACATAAAGAGATTTCTACACTCTAGCTGTTGGAGAGGTGGATTATTTCCAGCCTACAATGATGTCTGGAATTGTTTCACCAACCTCTGGTAGTTACCTCACATGCAAGTGCTAAAAAGTGTTCAGTTGACTATTGTAAAATAGTTCTGAAATGAACTTTTGGGTGCACGTGTCTTTTTGAGTTATGTGTTTTCCAGGTGTAAGCAACCTAAGTGTGAACTGGCCGTTGAATGGATAAAGAAGATTTGGCACATATATACAATGGAATATTACTCAGCCATTAAAAGGAACAAAACTGGGTCATTTGTAAAGACATGGATGGGCCTAGAAACTGTCCTACAGAGTGAAGTAAGTCAGAAAGAGAAAAACAAATATTGTAAGTTAATGCAAATATGCGAATTCTAGAAAAATGATATAGATAATGATATTTGCAAAGAATAAATAGAGACACAGGCATAGAGAACCAATGTATCGATACCAAGGGGTACAGGGGGGCTAAATTGGGAGGCTGGGATTGACACATATACACTATTGATACTATGTATAAAATAGATAACTAACGATAACCTATTGTATAGCACATGTGCGCTAAGTCACTTCAGTCATGTCTGACTCTGACCTTATGGGCTAGCCTGCCAGGCTCCTCTGTCCATGGGATTCTCCAGGCAAGAATTCTGGAGTGGGTTGCCATTTTCTTCTCCAGGACATTTTCCCCACCCAGGAATCGAACCCGTGTGTCTCATGTCTCCTGCACTGACCAGCGGTTCTTTACCACTAGAGCCACCTAGGAAGCTATAGCACAGGGAACTCTACTCAGTGTTTTGTGGTGACCTAAATGGCAAAGAAATTAAAAAAAAAAAAGAGGAGATATATGTATACATTTGACTGATTCACCTTGCTGTATAGTAGAAACTGACATACCAGTGTAAAGTGACTATACTCCAATAAAAATCAATTTTAAAAAAGCACTCAGCTGAGTACTCAAGAGAAACTCCTTGCATATTTTTAGAATTCACTCTCTCTCTCTGTAACTCCCTGTTTTTTATGCTGATCTACAAACTTTAGCTTCTTGGGACTCCACAAACCCTCAGCTCAATCGCTTCAATTCAGGAGGACATTCATTATCTATTTGGTTTCTACTATTCTGAGGCCTAGGAACTCTGCAGATCATAGGCTGGAGAAGTTTTAGGTCTCACTTCATTTATTTCCTTTTTCTCTGAAATCACTGTTTTGAGATAACTTTTGTCCAAAGCTGAAAGCTGTTGTTTTGTACATTTTGTTTATTTTATATTGTTTATGGTGACAGAATAAAACTGATTTGTGTTAATTCACCATGGCCAGAAGTAAGAGTCTAAGGTATATTTTGAGTTTGTAAAATTTGTCAAATTTATCAGGACTCACTCAGTTGACTCATTCAGACTCATTTGGAAACAGAAACCCTATCTGACTTCCTGAAATAGCTAATCTATGGAAAAGCTCACCTAAGTGGGAGGTAAAATGTAGATTTCACAATACAGAGGTTTAAAAATGTGATGAGAACAACCCTCTCTTTTTTCTTCATATCTGTTTGCTTTCATGTATTATCTTGGCTTCATTTTCAGAAAACATTTTTTTTTTTTCATGGAGTCTAAACATGGTCTGGTAGCTTTAATCTTATGTGACACTTAGACTGCTGTTCTCAGAGGAGTTATTTTTCCAAATAACTCTTAATATTATTTGAGGAGATTCTAATTTGCCTATAAAGAAGGCTGAGCACTGAAGAATTGGTGCTTTAGATCTGTGGTGTTGGAGAATACTCTAAAGAGTCCCTTGGACTGCAAGGAGATCAACACAGTCAATCCTAAAGGAGATCAGTCCTGAATATTCATTGGAAGAATGGATGGTGAAACTGAAAGTGAAATACTTTGGCCACCTGAAGCAATGAGCTGAAAAAGACACTGATGCTGGGAAAGATGGAAGGCAGGAGGAGAAGGCGACGACACAGGATGAAATGGTTGGATGGCATCACTGACTCGATGGACGCGAGTTTGAGCAAGCTCCAGGAGTTGGTGATGGACAGGGAAGCCTGGCATGCTGCAGTCCATGGGCCCACAAAGAGTTGGTTATGACTGAGTGACTGAACTGAACTAATTGGCCAGTTCAACTTGCACGTGCAACTATGAAGCAGTCACTGTGGTTGAGGTATTCTGCTTTGCTGGGCTGGTCCAGGCCTCCTTGCCCAGGAGGGAATAAAAGTCAGCCATACCAGGAATGTCATGGATTATGCAGGACTATTTACTGTAGGGAGGGAGCAATTATGCAACCAAGGGACGTTGGGGAAACACATATTTCATGTCTACTATATTTAACAGTACTATTTAGTTCAGTTCAGTTCAATCGCTCAGTCGTGTCCGACTCTTTGCGACCCCATGAATCACAGCACACCAGGCGTAATCATTTATCTCTGCATAACAGATTACTCAAAAATTTAGCAGCTTAAGACAACAAATATTTATTAGCTTATAGTTTCTGTGAGTCAGGGATTTTTAAGTCAGAGTCATCTGTAGCTAGATAGTTGTGGTTCAGAATCTGTCTTAAAGTTACAGTGAATGATTTCCCAGGTGTACTGTCTTCTTAAAGCTTGCCTGGGAATGTGCAAGTGGGATCCATTTCCAAGCCCTCTCCCTTTTTCACTGGCAAATTTCAGTTCTTTGCTAGCTGTTAACTGTAAATTTCAGTTTCCCATCACGTAGGGCTCTCCAAGCTGCCTAAGAGGTCTCACTATACAGGAGTTGAATTCCCTGAGTGAATGAACTAAGTGAAAGATTTTTTTGTATCTAAGATGGAAGCTACAGCCTTTTTGCAACCTAACATCAGAAATGAAATAACATCATTTCTGCATGTTCTACTCCAGGGAAAAGGAGTAAAGTTCCATCTCTTGAAGGGAGAAATTTTAAAAAAAATTGTGGATATATTTTTAAAACTGAGGCTTCCCCAGTGGTTTAAGTGGTAAAGAATTCACCTGCAATCGAGGAGTCGCGGAAGACTCAAATTTGATCCTTGAACCAGGAAGATCCCCAGAGAAGGAAACAAGAAACTACTCTTGTATTCTTCTCAGGAAAATCCCATGAACAGAGGAACCTGGTGGGTTGTAGTCCATTGAGTTGCAAAGAGTCAGACATGACTGAGGGACAGAAGCATGTTTTTAAACCACTATGTAACTTTTATTAATATAAGTAGAAATTAAGACTTACAGTAATCACAAGGATTTATAGTCTTTCAATTATTTCTTTACATATAAATTTACCTGATTTGTGGTCTGAAAAATGAAAATATCTTACTGTCTCAAAAAAGAAAATAATACTGAACTTTGGAAATACTCTTAATATTTTTTGTAATGATGGTTATAATTAGTTGATTATCTGAATTGATTTAAAAATAGAAAGAAGTTTAAAGATATGCTGATAAGATTATATTTTAAACATTTTGAAATATTTAACACAAACTCAGAAAACCATATAGAATGAAAAAAAAAATTGCAAATTTTTGCCTTCAGAGATTTAATGTAAGCTTGAGTCTGTAAGCTTCAACTGAGGTTACTGCCAAGTTCACTACAGTGTGAAGGAGATGAATTATACATGATATCTTTTATTGCATTTAAAGTTATGGTCTGTAGACTCCTACTCTGATAAATTTTATAAATAATTTTCTATCTCATGTAGATATTCTAAAAATGCCCACGTGGTTATATCTTTAGAAAGATAATAGCATTACTATTAATTAAAGTTACTATTTGTTACTTCAGTTGTTTCAGGTTTCTAACAATGAAATATATACCTTGACTGTAACCTGCAACCTTTTCCTCAAACTTAACATGCTTACTGTGAGAAAGGGCAGAAAATGTTTAGAAATGTTCTCTTTTCCACCTGACTGAATTCTTATTTTCCTTTATTTCAGCATGGAAATTAAATGAAAAAAATTTACATGAGTAATAGCTGTGAACATTTTGTTAGCATTAAACCTGAGGATTAAAGAAAAAAATCTACTCTTGTCAAAGACATTCACAGAAAACCGATTCTAATAGTACACAAGGTTATATCAACAGTAAGCTTTGTTTTCACTCTGGGCCCCTCCTGCTTCTGTTCTCTTGCCTAGAAAGAGCAATTCTTATGGATTCCTGTGTGCTTTTAGAGGGTAGTCTCTGCATCCAGAAGGATGAGAATGTGTCTGTGCATATGAAAGAATATTGTGTGTGTCTGTGCATGCATATATGCACTGTTTCTCTTTTAATTATATCAGTGGTTCTCTATCTTCAGCATGCTTCACAGTCATCTGAGGGCTTGTTAAAGCACAGTTTGCATTAACACAGCACCCCTCAGGGTTTCTGATTCGCAGGTTAGAACTGAGATTTGAGAATTTGCTTTTCTAACAAGTTCCCAGGTGGTGATGATCACACTTTTAGAATCACACCTTTACAATCACTGAATTTTATTAATGGCAGTAACTGGCTTTGTTCCTTATCTATTGAAGATTTGTTCATGTCATTTTGTTTGAAACTGCACCATTTTCTTTTGGACACTTGAGCTCTATGAATATATTATAATGTGCTTAATGCATCCCTGTTGATGGATGCTTAGGTTGTTTCTAATGTTTGAAAGTTTAATGAGTGCAGGTAAATTGGTCAATATTCAATCTTCCAAAATTGAAAATTTACCTAATATACAGTTTTCAAAGCAATTCACAGAAAGTAAAGTTCAATTTGTAGAATATCTAATTTGATGAACTTACCAATCATAGTCTTATCAGGAATGTTTTGATGGTTTTAACAAAAATGATTTAAAGGAAATGGCAACCCACTCCAGTATTCTTGCCTGGAGAGTTCCATGGACAGAGGAGCCTGGCAGGCTCCAGTCCATGGCTTTGCAAGAGTCGGACATGACTTAGTGACTAAACCACCGCCACCACGATAAGAAGGCTCAATTTTGGTGATTGGTGACACATAATTTTCTTAAGATAAATTAAAATAAGATTGATATGTTATTGATGAAATTGGCTAGAGAATCTTAAAACTACTTACAAACTACTGAAATAGCAATGAGTATATTCACAGGGATACCTTGGAGACATTGTGGGTTCAGTTTCAGACTGCCGCAATAAAGTAACTATCTCAAAGTGAAAAAAGGAAGTTGCACACATATCTGTTTTCTCATATAAAAGCTGTTTTTATCCTATACTGTAGCCTATTAAGTATGCAATAGCATTATGCCTAAAAAACGTACCTATCTTACTTTTAGGATACTTTATTGTTAAAGTAGGCTAACCATCATCTGAACTTTCAGTAAATATTAATCTTCTTGATGGAGGGTCTTGACTCAGTGTTGACAGCTGCTGACTGATAAGAGTGGTGGTTGCTTAAGGATGTGGCAATTTCTTAAAATAAGACAATAATGAAGTTTGCCTCACTAATTGACTTTTTTTCAGGAACAATTTCTCTGTCGCAGGTAATGCTGTTTGACAGCATTTTACTAGCAGTAGAACTTCTTTCAAAATTGCAGTCAATCCTCTCAAACCCTGCTGCTATTTTACAACTAAGTTTATGGAATATTTTAAATCCTTTGTTGCCATTTCAACAGTCTTCACAGCTTCTCTTTACCAAGAGTAGATTCCATCTCAAGAAACCACTTTCTTTGCTCATTCATAAGAAGAAACTCCTCATCTGTTGAAGTTTTATCATGAGATTTCAACAATTCAGTCACACTTTTAGGCTCCACTTCCAATTCTGGTTCTCTTGTTATTTCCACCACATCTGCAGTTACTTCCTCCCATGAAGTCTTGCCCCCTCATAGTTATCCTGATGGTTGAAATCAACTTCTTCCAAAAACCTATTCATGTTGATAGTTTGACCTCTTCACATTAACCACAGATATAGGCACTTTCCATAGTCTAGTGGCTAAGGCTCAGGGCTCCCAATGCAAGACGCCCAGGTTTGATCCCTGATTAGGGAAGTATATCCCAAATGCCACACTAAGAGCCCACATGTTGCAAGGAAGGTCCTGTACTTGGCAACGAAGATCTTGAGTGCTATAACTAGGATTCAGCACAGCCAGCAAACAAACAAAGAAAAAAAATGCATTTACTGCACTGATTTTTTTAAAAAAGATAAGCAATACTATTTTGAGTCTTTTTTCCTGAGCAGTATTTTAACAGTGGCCTTGAAATATTCAGTAAACAGATTGGTAGTCATCCAGGTCTTGTTTCTGAGGTCTTGTAGAGCACAGGCAGAATAGACTTAACATAATTCTCAAGAGCCTTAGGGCTTTTGGAATGCTAAATGAGCACTGGCTTCAACTTAAGTCACCAGCTGTGTTAGCTTCTAACAAGTCAGCCAGTCCTTTGAAGCTTTGAAGCCAGGTATTGACTTCTCTCTAGCTATGGAACAAGTCTGTTTGTTTGTTTTTTTTTGTCTGCTTAAAAGTCTGCTTTTTAGTGTAGCCATCTTAATGAATTATCTGAGCTAGATAATCTAGATAACTTGCTGCAGTTACCAAATCAGAATTTGCTACTTCTCTTTGTACTTTTATATTATAGATATGGCTTCTTTCCTTAAACCTCATGAACCAACCTCTGCTAGCTTAAACTTTTCTTCTAGTTTTCTCACCTCTCTTGGCTCTCAGAAAGTTGAAGAGAATTAGGGCATGGCTCTGGATTAGGCTTTGGTTTAGGGAAATGTTGTGGCTGCTTTGTTCTATTCAGACCACTAAAACTTTTCTCGAATCATTAATAAGGTCGTTTTGCTTTCTTATTATTAATGTGTTGTCTGGAGTAGCATTTCTGATTTCCTTCAAGAACTTTTATTTGCATTCACAGCTTGGATAACTGTTTGGCACAAGAGGCCTACCTTTCAAGCCTATTTGGCTTTTGACATGCCTTCCTCACTGCGTTTAATCATTCCTAGCTTTTAATGCAAAGACAGAGATATGAAATTCACTCTTTCACTTGAATACCTACAGGCCATTTTAGGGTTATTAATTGGCTTAATTTAGATATTTTTGTGTCTCAAAGAATCCAAAGGCCCAAGGAGAAGAGAGACAGAAGAATGACTGATCAGTGGAGCAGTCAGAACACACATGCCACTTATCAATTACATTTGCTGTCTAATATGGGCATGGTTGGTGGTGTTACCAAGTACAATAGTAACATCAAAGATCACTGATCATAGATTATCATGACAAATATAATAGCAGAGGTTTAAATGTTGCAAGAATTACCAAAATGTGACACGGAGATATGAAGTGAGAAAATGCTGTTGAAAAGTGGCACTGACTCAGACATAAAAAAGAATAAAATAATATCATTTGCAGCAACATGAATACACTTACAGATTATCATATTGAGTGAAGTAAGTCAGACAAAGAGAAATACATATCGTTTATATGTAGAATCTAAAAAATAATGATACAAATGAACTTACTTACAAAACAGAAATAGATCCACAGGCATAGAAAATAAACTTATGGTTACCAAAGGGGAAGAGGGGGAAGGGATAAATTGGGAAGATGGAATAAACATATGTTAAGTCACTTCAGTTGTGTCCGACTCTGTGCAACCCCATAGGCGGCAGCCCACCAGGCTCCCCTGTCCCTGGGATTCTCCAGGCAAGAACACTGGAGTGGGTTGCCATTTCCTTCTCCAATGCATGAAAGTGAGAAGTGAAAGTGAAGTCGCTCAGTCGTGTCCGACTCTTAGTGATCCCATGGACTGCAGCCCACCAGGCTCCTCCGTCCATGGGATTTTCCAGGCAAGAATACTGGAGTGGGGTGCCATACACACCCTATATATAAGATAGATAACCAACAAGAACCTACCGTATGGCAGAGAAAACCATGCCCGATATTTGTCCTAACTTAAAAGGGCTTCCCTCATAGCTCAGTTGGTAAAGAATGCACCTGCATTCTTACAGCTTTGAAAACCTTAAAATATTGACTATTATTTAGTGAATTCCTCAAATGATATAACAATTTTATTTTATGTCTAGCAAATAAAACCTTAAAGATAATTATGAATACTGTTAAATTTTTATTAATTTATCAATATAAGTTAAATAAAGAACTTAAATTCCAAAGAAACTGAAGGAAACAGAAATAGCTAAAATAGCCTTATCGTATATAGAATATCAAAATTTTAGTTTTAAAAAACCAGTAGTTGAGAACCATTTTAGGGTTATTAATTGGCTTAATTTAGATATTTTTGTGTCTCAAAGAATCCAAAGGCCCAAGGAGAAGAGAGACAGAAGAATGACTGATCAGTGGAGCAGTCAGAACACACATGCCACTTATCAATTACATTTGCTGTCTAATATGGGCATGGTTGGTGGTGTTACCAAGTACAATAGTAACATCAAAGATCACTGATCATAGATTATCATGACAAATATAATAGCAGAGGTTTAAATGTTGCAAGAATTACCAAAATGTGACACGGAGATATGAAGTGAGAAAATGCTGTTGAAAAGTGGCACTGACTCAGACATAAAAAAGAATAAAATAATATCATTTGCAGCAACATGAATACACTTACAGATTATCATATTGAGTGAAGTAAGTCAGACAAAGAGAAATACATATCGTTTATATGTAGAATCTAAAAAATAATGATACAAATGAACTTACTTACAAAACAGAAATAGATCCACAGGCATAGAAAATAAACTTATGGTTACCAAAGGGGAAGAGGGGGAAGGGATAAATTGGGAAGATGGAATAAACATATGTTAAGTCACTTCAGTTGTGTCCGACTCTGTGCAACCCCATAGGCGGCAGCCCACCAGGCTCCCCTGTCCCTGGGATTCTCCAGGCAAGAACACTGGAGTGGGTTGCCATTTCCTTCTCCAATGCATGAAAGTGAGAAGTGAAAGTGAAGTCGCTCAGTCGTGTCCGACTCTTAGTGATCCCATGGACTGCAGCCCACCAGGCTCCTCCGTCCATGGGATTTTCCAGGCAAGAATACTGGAGTGGGGTGCCATACACACCCTATATATAAGATAGATAACCAACAAGAACCTACCGTATGGCAGAGAAAACCATGCCCGATATTTGTCCTAACTTAAAAGGGCTTCCCTCATAGCTCAGTTGGTAAAGAATGCACCTGCATTCTTACAGCTTTGAAAACCTTAAAATATTGACTATTATTTAGTGAATTCCTCAAATGATATAACAATTTTATTTTATGTCTAGCAAATAAAACCTTAAAGATAATTATGAATACTGTTAAATTTTTATTAATTTATCAATATAAGTTAAATAAAGAACTTAAATTCCAAAGAAACTGAAGGAAACAGAAATAGCTAAAATAGCCTTATCGTATATAGAATATCAAAATTTTAGTTTTAAAAAACCAGTAGTTGAGATGTGTTGACTTGAGAGCAGTTTGCAGAAAGATTGTATGAGAAAGGACAAAATCATTCAGAAAACCAGGAAAACATGAGGTGCTATGGAAGGAATTACACAGCAAGTGAATAAAATTCAAGATGTTAATCATAACTTGACGATTTTGAAACTTGTACTTTTTGCCTAGGATGCAAAAAGTTGAAAAGAATGTTTCCAACCTAAAGACAAGAAAAAGTCAGATAAATTACAAAATCAGAACTTGAGATCATCAGAGAGCTCATGTCAAAGGGAGCTCAACTGAAAACCTATAGGCATTCTGCTCCAAGGAGAAATGAAGTGTAAGCAGTGACTTACGTGGCAGGACATGGTGAGGAGAGATAGTGGATGCTGTTGAGCTAAAGTTTTTAATGAATTTCTTAAGGCCAAGTGAGAGTATTGAAATCCTGGGAATCATAGACACAAAGAGAGTCTACAATTACTCACAAATTCTTATTCACAAACTTCCAGCGGGTGCTCATGAGTAAAACTAGGAACCAGGAGTCAGAGATGGGCAACAGTGACTATGAGAAAGACATGAAGCTCCTCCTAGAAATTTCTCTTGTATGGTACAATATATTTATAATGATAGGGAAAGAAAAATGAATGCTGTAATTCCCAAGGAACATATGAAGTTCCATTGCAACTGGGAAAAGGCAAAAGGAAAAAAGGACCCTTTTACCTCAGGGGGAAAGACAGAAAAATTCCTGGTGCTAGGATCCTATACTAGCTCAATTATGCATGGAAAGAGGAATCTGGTGGGCTACAGTCTATGGGGATGCAAACAGTTGGACATGACTGAGTCAATAGGCATGCATCCACAATACTTGGGCAATGGGCAGGAGGCGCTCTTGCAAACAAGGCTCACCAAATATTCAAGTCAGAGTATGGTTGCAATGTGAAAAAAAGAGCATGATTATTAACAAAGCTCCACTCCAGAGACTTAAGCCCTGGGCTTGCCTAAGAATGAGGGTGGACCAAGACCACAGAGAAACACCTGTCTCCCTGTGCACCTGGGTAGCAAGCAAGAGCAGTGACTTATGAAAAAAGCTCCTGCGTGATGCCAGGACACAGGATGTTTTGCCAAAAGTTTTCACTTTCATCTCAGGCTCAAAGGATTTGTTAACAAAATAAGCCACTCATGATATACAAATAAATATTGCAGATATTTATTAGAAAATTGTCTAGTTTACTTTCAACATACTAACATTAAATGAAAACAGAAATAGAAAGAGCAGAGAGTACATTACCAAATTGGGTTTTGACCAACATCCAGACTTAAACAGCACTGGGAAGTCCTGTGTCACCACATCTGGAGTCTCAATTGGGAAAGGGTCCCAAGCGGTGCATCTGTGGGTGAGACTTCCAAAATTGCAGTTCGGGGTTTCCGCTTATAATCCCAGGACAGGTGCAAACTGATATCATTATCAATCTGTGATCAAATTGCAAGCCTAGTTTCCTGTTAATGCTATTTGCTTTGTTGTATAAAACTTGGAATGTAGTTAAGCCTGGGGCTGGGTTGACCAGACCTGCTCCAGGGTCTCCACAATCTCAGGATTTCTCCCCCATCTTACCTATGGTGCTGCAAGTCTTGCACCCACGCCAGACAGTAACTCACAGTCACTCCCAGTCAGAGCAGCATCCAGGCAGGTTGGAAGCAAGGTCAGAGGCCTGCTCTGCTTTATCTTTGAAGCCTAAAAAAGACTATTCATTTAATTTCCCTAACAACATGGAAGACTGAAAGTTGAGAACTAGCATAAACAATCAAACTAGCAAAAACAAAACCCACTGGAAATATTGGTCCATTTCTGCCTGAAAACACATGCTATAGTAAGTTGAAAGTAAGTGGTACAGTGAAAGTTACCATAACAATGCCAAAGCAAATTTAGGTCAAGCCCTGACCAAACTGACTCACCCCTTCTCACCTTTTCACATTAATAGACTAATGGAGGAAGAGGCATGCACATTACAAGCATAAATATCATTTACCTGAGTCTCTACTGGTCCATATAATATGTGTGCAATGCAGTGAAAAGTTATATGATGTAAACACACACACGCCAACACAAAAAACCCACAACTATCTGGCCAAGAGACAAAATAATACAATCAGTCTCAGATACAACCTGGATGTTGAAACTGTCAGACAGGGATTTTGACGTAACTGGCTAACATGTTAAAAATCTGTAGTGAAAAAAGTGGACAATAGCATTTAATGTGTAAGGGATTTCAGCAGAGAGATAATTATAAGGAACAAATGTAAATGCTAGAACTAGAAACACAAACTGAACCACAAAAGAAAAATAAAAGTGAGCAGAATGTATCATGGCTCAAAGGCTGGGGGACAAAATCAAACTTTAATATATTCATACATGCAACTGGAATCTCAGATGGAGAAAATCTTTTGATTTGAGACAATCCTCTTGATAGCATAAACATTTAAATGTTGTAAGTCTCTCTCTTGGCAGTGCTGTATCTGCCAACCACAAATTTTCATATGCTGAATTTTCATTCATCAATATACTTTTTTTTTCTGTGATATTCTCTTTATCCCATAGGTTATTTAAAAGTATGCTGCTTAGTCTTCAAGTGTTTGGAAATTTTCCTTTTATTTTACTATTATTGTGTTCCAGTTTGATTCCATTTTGGTCAGAAAAAATAAACCATATGATCTAAAGATGGTGACTGCAGACATGAAATTAAGAGATACTGACTCTTTGGAGGAAAAGCTATGACAAACCTAGAACCGTGTATTAGAAAGCAGAGACATGACTTTGTTGACAAAGGTCCATAGAGTCAAAGCTATAGTTTTTCTAGTAGTCATGTACACATGTGAGAGCTGGAAGATTAAAAAAGGCCGAGTGCCAAAGAATTGATGCTTTCAAATTGTGATACTGGAGAAGACTCAAGAGTCCCTTGGACTGCAACCAGATCAAGTCAGTAATCCTAAAGGAAATCAACCCTGACTATTCATTGGAAGGATTGATGCTAAAATTGAAGGTTCAATACTTTGGCCACCAGATGGGAAGAGCAAACTCATTAAAAAAGACTCTGATTGAAGGAGAAATTGAAGGCAAAAGGAGAAGCAGACAGCAGAGGATGAGATGTTTAGCATCATCAACTCAATGGACATGAATTTGAGCAAATAGTAGAAGACAGGGTGGCCTGGCATACTGCATGGGGTCGCAAAGAGTCAGACTTAGTGACTGAGCAACAACAACAACAAAATGATTTCTTTTTAATCAACTGAGAATTTTTTATGGCCCAGGATGTGATCTCTCTTGGTATATATTCCATGGATAGTTGAAAAAAAAAAGAATTTACCATTGTTGAGTGAAATGTTGTATAAATGACAATAAGATTTTATTGATTGATTGTCTTTATTTTACATTCCTGATGATTTTCTGATATCTGATCAATTGTTAAGAAAATGAGTGTTAAATTCTCAATTGTGGAAATACTGTCTTTGTCCTGAAATCAACTAATATAAAGTTGACTTCAGGGCAGAGAAGATAAATAAAAGATATTCATGCTTTCATATGGCTGAAATATTTACATTTTCTCTATATTTGTATTTTATTCCTTTTAATCTACATATATCATTATATTTGAAGTGAGTTTCAAGTTTTCAATTCACTTTGCCAACCTCTAGTTTTTAATTTGTGTATTTAAACTATTTATATTGAATGAAATTATTGATGACAAGGCTTAAATTGGCCATTTTAGTTTGTTTTCTTTTGTACTCGGTGTTTGTTTCCTTTTTGCTGCTTTTTTTTTGTGGGTTATTTAACACTTGTAATACTCCATTTTGATTTACCTTTAGGGTTTTTGAAGTATGTTGTCAGCATTTTCTTTTTTAGTGGTTTCTTTTGGTTTACATTATATACACATGTATTATCATTTTATCAGTTCAAATGAATATAGCAATTCTTCCATCCTCTACATCCCTTTACCATCTATTTAAAGTAATATCATTAAAATAATATCATTTTAAATATGACTCTATATTTAGAACCACCATATTATAATTATTGCATCAGCTGTCAAACATGATTCAGAATACTCTAGAGTAGGAAAAAAGGCCTCTTGTATTCACCCATATTTCTATTTGCTGGGTTCTTTCTTACTTCTGGATATAGCAATGTTCCTTCTTTTTTCTTTTCCTGCTGATTATCATTCTGTTTAACTTTCTCTGTTGCTATGAAATTTGGTGATACTATTGCTTACCTCAGTCTTGAAGGGGTGTCCTTAGTGTGTGAGCATTCCTACGCAGTTGTGTGTACCCAGTGGCTTTGATGGGAGAACTGGGTCTGAAGTGAGCATGGATCACATCTTCTTCCAGGGTGTGCTAGCAGCTATCACCTTGGTTGGAGGTGGGGCTGGAGATAGAATGGTTAGAGCCAGTGCCAGGTGTGAGCCAGCCTTCTCCTCTGCTCAGGGACCATCATTTCCCTGCTCTAATCAGGATCAGAACTAGGGCCCAAGGTGCTGGAGCAGAAGCTCTGGGAATTGGGTCCTAGGTAGTTTCTTTCCCTTTAAGTGTGTACTTTCTCAGCAAGGTCACTTCCCTCCCTCTCCCTCCGACCAGTGGAGGGCAGAGGCAGAAAGGGCTCCAGCAGTCACCTGGTGTGGCCTCGGGTACATGCTGGGACTGTCCCACCAGGCTTGTCAGAGCCCCAGGCAGTCTCCAAGACACTGCCTCCTCATGCTCCCTGGAAACAGTTGCCATGGTGCCATTCAGAAGCATTGTCATGTGTAAGCGGGCTCTGCTTCCTCCATGTGTGCAGTCCTCCCCTGGCAAGGATATCTTTGCCCCAGTGGAGAGCAGCAGCAGTCCTAGGGGCTGGAGCTGGCAGCCAGTGTGCATTGGGGTGCACCCTGTTGTGATTACAGGAAACCGGCCTGAACTCCAGGCTATTTCCAATCTGCTGCCCATGCCTTATTCCCATGAGTAAGCAAGTGTGTGCCTGTACATTTCAGGAGTTGAGTACTGGCTTCTTACAGCCTTCTGATAAGCCCACTGGTTTTCAAATAAGCTAAACACCGAAGAGAGTTAAACTTCCCAATGTCAGACTCCACAGCTGGGGAGCCCAGGCAAAGTGGTGTGTACTTCCGCATTTTTGTTTCTGGACAACATTTCTTCTAAAGCATGTCTAGTGGTGATGAACTCCCTCAGCTTTTGTTTGTTTAGGAAAGCCTTTATTTGTTCTTCATATCTAAATCACAACTTTGCTGGGTAGAGTATTCATGGTTGACAGTTTCTATCTTTCAGTATTTTGAAAATGCTATTCTACTTCCTGTTGGGCTGTAGTATTTCTGATAAGAAAACTGCTGATAGCTTAAGGGGGTTCCATTGTAAGTTACCATCCATTTTTCCATGGCTCCTTTTAAAATTCTTTCTTTGTCATTGATCTTCTGATAATTTAATATAATATATCTTGGAGAAGGTCTTTTTACTTTGCAGTAACAAGCTGTTCTCAGGTTCATGGACTTGTGTGTCTAGTTCTTTTCCCAGGTTTGGGAAGTTCTCAGCTATTATTTCTTCAAATAAACTCTCTGCTTCTTTTTCTCTCCCTTCTCCTTCTGGGGAACCATAATCTTAATGTTACCCTTTCTAAAAGAATAGAATAGCTCTCGTAGATTTCTTTGTTTAAAAAAATTTAATTTTCTTTCCTCTTCTAATTGCATCATTTCTGGACCTCCATCTTCAAGATCACTAATTCTCTCTTCCTCCAGGTTTGCTTTATTTGCAGTGATTTTGAATGCACTGTTCAGCTTTTTATTGAGTTCTTCAGCTCCAGGTTTTCTCCTTAGTTCTATTTTAGAGTTTCAGTTTCTTTGGTAAAGTATTCCTTCTGTTTACTCTGTTCATTAATTTTACTCCTGAGCTCACTGAACTGCCTTTCTGAGTTTTTTCATGACTACTACTTTGAATTCTCTGTAACTTCAAGTTTGGTTTCTGAAGACTTATCTTCGTGTGCATATTGAGGGAAAGTATAGTGTTATTGTGGTTCCTCATGGTGCTTGATCATTTGTTTGCCTGCTGGTGCACTTGAAGGTAACATTTTTCTTAAAATAAGGATTCAACAGATTAGAAATTAGACTCTCTTCTGTTATTTCCAATAGGTGGTTTTATAGCATAAGTTTTTGATTGCTCTTACCTGCATTGTCTCTGATTATTTTTTTCAGACAAAATAGACTTTCTTTTTCACTTTTTCCATTTGAAATTTATTGACAAATGCACAATTTATGCAGATTGTGTTGAATTAAGACATAATGTGTCAAGTGGGTATAGAATTGACCTAAATACATAAGATGATCAACCTCAATAACCACTGGGGAAATGCAAATCAAAACCAGAGTATAATACTGCTTCACAACCACGAGCATGGCTATGGTCTAAAAGATTGAAAACAATAAATGTTGGTGAAGATTTGGAGAAATTGGAACTTCCATACATTGCTAGTTTGATAAACATAGTAGCAGGATATGACCCAGCAGTTCCAGGTATATACTCAAGAGATATGAAAACATATGTTCCTGATCTTTAGTAGAAGTCTTCAGTCTTTCATTATTAGCAATGTAGTTTTCTAGATGCCCTTCATCAGATTGAGGAAGATTCCTTTCATTCCTAGTTTGTTGTTATTGACAAGATGTTAGATTTTGTCATATGCTTTTTGTGTTATTGAGATGATCATGTGGTTTTTTTCCCTTGATTTTACTGATACGGTGTATTACATTGATTGCTTTTCATATGCTGAACCAACCTTCATTCTTGAGGCAAGTCCCCCATGGTGATGGTTTACAATCCCTTTCATAAGTTGCGTGGTTTGGCATTTTGTTGAAGATTTTTGTGTCTATATTCATAATAGATATTGGCTTAGTTTTCTTTATTGTAATGTCTATATCTGATTTTGGCACCTGTCTCTGATTATATTTGAGAGTTGGCACTATTGACCTTTCACTGCCTTGTCAGAGATGTCACCAAGTACTCCTGATATCAGTGCTTGAGCCTCCAGGTTTGTTGGTGTCTTGCAGCTGCAAGTGTTGCTTGTGTTGCAGCTTGGAGCACTGGAATGACAGACTTGTCCGCTGTGCCCCTAATCTGCAGGCTCTGTAGCTGTGGCGGGAGGGATTCAGGACAGGAGGATCTGGTGTCATGGATACTTCTGCCATGTCATGTGTTTTTATATTCATGGATCTTTCTGCTTCCAGTGGGGGGGTGGAGGATTGGAATTGTTGGCACCCTTGGACTTCCTTTGTGGCTCAGGTGGAAATCCATCTACAATGTGGGAAACCTGAGTTCAATCTCTGGGTTGGGAAGATCCCTGGAGAAGGGAAAGGCTACCCACTCTAGTATTCTGGCCTAGAGAATTTCTTGGGGTCACAAAGAGTCCAACATGACTGAGTGACTTTCACTTTGCAACTGAAGGGATGGGGTTCTAGACTCTACTGCCATTGCTCCCCAACTGCTTGTGCCAGCAGGCTGGTGTTGAGTGAGCTACCTTCCCTGCTTCCACCAGGTTCTATAGGGCTGTGGGCTCTCAGCTATAGGGTTGGAAGCCAAGATTTCAGGCACTGCCTCCAGTGTTCCCCTAGTCCTGCTTCTCTGTGTTCTTGTCCACCCACTGTAGGTGTGCAGATAAGTAGAATTCTCCTGTGTTCTGGTATAATGGGCAGAGGCATATTTTTGGAGTTGTAGATTTTTTACTTTTAGATTGAAGAGGAGAAAAAAGGAGCATCTTACTCTACTATCATGCAGAAACTTCTCTTACATTTTATCTCTTTGCTGAGGTTTTTTACTTTTTCATTTGTTTTCCGTATTTGCTTATTAAAGTGTTTTAATTATGACTACTTTAAAATATTTGTAGATCTAACAACTTTGTCATATTTGTGTTGGCATCTATTGACTTCTTTTTTTCATTCAGTTTTATATCTTCCTGTTTCTTGGTATAAGTAGCAAGTTTTGGTTGATACCTGGACATTTTTTGTATGATATTGTGAGACTATAGCGTATTTAAACCTATTTTAGATGGATTTATGTTGACACTACCTTAGCAGGAGAAGATTTGCCTTGCCACTGACAGTTGGAAATAGAAGCACAAGTTTCTTAAAACAGTGTGCTCTGATGATACACGGTTGGAGAGTCCTCATTATTGCTTGGCAAGCTTAGGAGTTTGGGACTTGCAGTTCTCCATGTGGTCTCCACTAACGCTGCAGGGTAGGCTTGTCACTACCAGCCAGGAGAGATGAAAGGCTTGTCTCCCTACTTGCTTATCTCTGAAACCATCCTGGCAGGGAGGGGGTTGGGGTAACTTTTATAGTCTTATAAGGATGAAGGTGTAGACTCCTCACTTGGTTTTTGCTAGCATGATTGAGGTGGAGCCACACTTCCCCCCGCCTCCTTTGGTGTTTGAATGAATGAAGTTGAGAAGGTATATATATGTGTGTGTATATATATATATATATATATATATATATATATATATATAAAAAGTCTTCTCTTTTGCTAGGCTGCCCCTTTCCTGCTTCCCTTGGCTCTTATTGTCCAGTCTCTAAGTCATGTCCAACTCTCTGTGACTCCATGGACTGCAGCACACTAGGCTTCCCTATCCTTCACTATCTCCCGGAGTTTGCTCAGATTTATGTGCCTTGAGCCAGACTAGAGAGAGAGGCTTTTGTTGGAGTTTCTTCTTACATGTGCCTATTGGTAGTTCCAGTTTGCCAGTTTCTTTGGCTACATGTCTGGGATATAAGATACTCCAAGGAACTCACACTGTGTCATTCTGTGGGTCTTATGGTGCCTAAACAGTCTTTCTTCTCCTTTCTTCTTCATAAGTTGTCCTTATTGGGAAGAATAAGAAGTACATTTACTCTGTCTTCCCAGAAACAGAAGTCTCCTTGTTTTTTTCTTTTTGTTTACATTTTACTCACTGGTTCTTTGTCTTTACTATTTTCTTATCTTCTAAATTCATATTTTTTTTACTGATAAACTTTCAAATATAAAATATATTCCCTTAGGATAAAATTATTTGAGGAAGATGAAACAGAGGTACAAGTTTAAGGAGAAACATGACAGATGTTAAATTTCTGAATGCTAAAGAAAAGCTTGATTAAGTCTTTTCAAATAAAGGATGTTTGGTTAAAAATGTATTCTTATATTCATATTCCTTAGACATGTAAAAAGAGAGATGTAACAATTTTATTTAATAATGCCATATTTATCTTTAACTGGGAATTAACATCCTTCAGAACTATTACAAACACTTCTGATTAAAGATGATAGCCAATTTAAAAATTGGTAAGAAGGTTTATCACTTTCAAAAATATTAAGGGACTGTGTTAGCAGGAAAGGTTAAATCCATTGCTCTGGGATATGTGCCTGAGGATGGGGAGGCAGCTGGACCCACTACTACGGTGCTGTGGTCCGTGTCTTTGCCGCCTGCTAACTCGCATCCTGCTTCCCTCCAGGTGGGTCCCCGTGTGAAGACAGCAGCTGACAGGCTACATGAAAACGAGATACTGGCGTCAGTCAAGAGTGAGGCCGAGCCTCAAGGGCAAACTTGAGGAGGAGAAGGCCAAGCTGCCCGGATTGGAGCTGCACCAGGTGGCCAAGCACGTGGAGGCCCCAGAGCAGTTTGTCATGAAGACCAGAAGGACCCTCAAAGGCCATGGGAACAAGGTTCTGTGCATGGACTGGTTCAAGAATAAGAGGAGGATGGTGACCTCGTCTCAGGATGGGAAGGTGGTAGTGTGGGATTCCTTCACTACTAACAAGGAGTGCGCAGTCGCGATGAACTGCAAGTGGGTGGTGGCGTGTGCATACGCCCCGTCGGGACGTGTCACTGCATGCGGTGGTTTGGATAGTAAGTGTTTCGTGTATCTACTGACGTTTGACAAAAATGAAAACATGGCTGCCAGAAAGAAGTCTGTTGCTATGCACACCGACTATCTGTCAGCTTGCAGCTTCACCAACTCTGATGTGCAGATCCTGACGGCCAGTGGCGACGGCACGTGTGCCTGTGGAACGTGGAGAGCAGGCGGCTGCCGCAGCGCTTTTTATGGGCATGGGACCGATGTGCTCTGTTTAGACCTGGCCCCCTCAGAGACCTGGAATGCCTTCTTGTTTGGGAGATGTGACAAGAAAGCCGTTGGGTGGGACATGCACCCTGGACAATGTGTGCAGGCCTTTCAAACACAAGAATCGAACATCAGCAGTGTCTGATGCTAACCTGGGTGGAGATGCCTTTGCTTCGGGATCAGATGATGCTGTGTGTTGCCTCTATGGCCTCTGGGCAGCTTCCAGCTTGGACTTCTTCCTCAGTGTATCCTGCTGGATACAATGATTATACCATCAAAGTCTGGGATGTCCTCAAGGGGTCCCCAGTCACCTCTTGTTTGAACATGAAAACCATGTTAGTACTCTATGAGTTTCCCCTGATGGGCCTGCCTTATGCTTAGGATCATGAGATCATACCCTCAGAGTCTGGGCTTGATCGCAGTGCTCATAGGTACCTGGGGATAGAATTTGAAATCATCACATGTAAATAGACCCTGCTTCTATAGGATCTGAGAGTTCATTGCAACTTAGCTTACAGGAACAGCTCCATGACAGAAAGTTCACCAAGCGTTTCCAACATTACTATCGAAACCATTACCCTGGAAAGATCCCAAGGTAAGCCTTCAGCACTAGGAAAACACCCTCAAGTATAGTGTTAATTATTTTGAACTCTTTAAAAAATATATCTATTTTTAAAGTTATTCTAAATTATGTGAGTCTCAACTCAGTTTTGGTGCTGTAGGCTTTGTTGGTTGTTCAGTGGTAAAGAATCTGCAGGACACACAGGCTCAGTTCCTAGGTTGGAAAGATCCCTTGGAAAAGGAAATGGCAATCCATTCCAGGATTCTTGCCTGGGAAATCCCATGGAAAGGGGAGTGAGGCAGGCTACAGTCTATGGAATTGCAAAAGAGTTGGACTAGCCTTTAGAGAATGTGAAATTGTCTTCCAAAATGGTGGTGTCATTTTACAGTCTCATCAGTAGTGCATGCCAGTTCTCAGGGTCTTACAGTCTTGCCAGCACTGATGCTATCACATTAAAGAGAAAAATTTTTTGACTATAATCAGGATAAAATGGTGTCTCACTCTGAACTTTGGTTCTAGTTTGGATATCCCTGATGATTGATTGAGGTGGTGCTAGTGGTAAAGAATATACCTGCTAATTCAGGAGATGCAGGAGATATTGGTTGGATCCCTCAGTTGGGAAGATCCCCTGGAGGAGGAAGTGGCAACCCATTCCAGTATTCTTGCCTGGAGAATCCCATGGACAGAGGAGCCTGGCGGGCTATAGTCCATGGGGGTCACAAAGAGTCAGACATGGCTAAGCAACTGAGCATGCACGATGGCTGATGAAGGTGAGCACCTTTAAAGTCTCTATTTTCATTTTTATCTTCTTTTCATATAAGTGGCTAGAATTTCCAATACTTAAATTTCCCCCCAAATTTTCTACTGGTTTAATTTCAATTTTCACATTGACTTGAAGGCATTCTTTATGTCTTCACTAACCTTTTTTCAATTATTATGGTGCATTTAATTTCTGAAAGCTTGTGGGTTATGTAGTCACTCTTGTTATAATATTTTGGATAAGCATAATTTTAATTTCAATGAAGACTTATATATTAGTCTTTTCCTTTGCAGTTTGTTTTCTTTTTGTCTGAAAAAAGAAATTTTTCTTTTTGTTTGAAAAATTTCTTCTTAACCCCCAGGTAACAGAGATAGTTCCCTTTTTCTTCTGAAATATTTTGTAACTTTGACATTCATGTTTAAATCTCTAATTCATCTGGCATTGATCTTTGTATGACAGATTATGCAAGATTCTGATTTCATTTTTCTTCTATAAAATTGTTTACATACCATTTATTGAATGATTCCCCTCTCCTTCACATACTGTCAATGTCACTTCTACTAAAAGTTTAGCTTTTATGCATCTGTGGGACTGCTTTCGGGCTTGGTCCATTGGTCTGAGAGTACCATAGAGTTTATCTACTGATTTTTTTTTTTTTTTTGCTGTTTTTAGAAAGAAAAGTCAGGGCAAGAGTTTATAGAAAACTTGAACACAAGGGACATTTGAATGTCTTTACCTATTTTCTTTGGGATTATCAGAAGTATTAAGAAGTTGTATATGTGCTATGTATGTGTGTGTGCAATTTTAAAAAAAAATATTTATTTTTAATTGATTGATGATTGGTTTACAATATTGGTTTGACTTCTGTCATACATCAACATGAATTAACCATAGATATACATATGTCTCCTCTCCTCAAACATACTTATATGATAGTGACCTTCCTGTTTAAAGTTGTTTTGCTTATCTCTAGTGCTGGCTATTATAAATTAATTATTACTTTTTAATGACTAGAGTTCTTTTCAGTTAGCTGCTATAGAACAGATGATATAGAACAGGAACCAGACTTAGTCTGGGCTAGCAGGAAATCTCCCTGGTTCTCAGTGGAATGCCATAGGATAAAAAATTGTGTGTGTGTGTGTATGTGTGTATGTTTATCCTTGACAAAGGGATGGTGGCACAGTGATTTACTCAGGGCTTCTTCTCTGTCTTGCTGCAGTAGTTACAAAGAATGTGTCTATTTCTTCAGCTCTGGTTCCCCTGCAAATTCATTTTTCAACAAGGTAGCAGAAAGCTCTTGTAACTGGTTCCATCCCTTCTGTTGTAGGTGATCCAAACTAGGGTTGTTGGTTTTAATTTCCTCTCTCTACCTGAGCTTTTCAGTGGTGAATAGCTTGTCTCCTCTTTCCTTTTTTTCCATTACCTTGGTCCAAGGTGCATTCCACTCAGTAGCCCTTTTTCCTTTATTTTGAATTTGAGTATCAAGGGTTTTTGTTGTTATAAAAGGAAATTTCCATTTTATTTCCTTTCTCTTCTTGCTTTTGGTTGATTTCAGAAAGAAGATGGCAGCTCAGAGGTTTTTACATATCCAGCCTGAAATGTTAGCTTGATGTTTGAAGTCACTGACATAATTTATGTATCAGGCTTTATCTTTGATTGATATCAAACTCTAGAGACTATTTGCCTAGGGAAAAAAAAAACAATATTACCTACACTGTGGAAAAGTTGTAATAGATCACAATGCAATCAAAAGTTTAAGATAGAGTATTTTTGCAAATTTCAATTTCATTTTACAAAGTGCCTTTGCAAAAAGGTTTACTGGCATAATATATTTTTGAAATTCATGAATAAGTCCTAACATATTTATTGAAATATGCATCAGAGGAAAATCTAATATAATTTTTTATCATTTTCTATTTTTGGCAGCACAATATAGGCAGGAAGTATTTATTTAAGCATATACCACATCTCTAGTGCTGAGTATAAAGTAAGTCAGGAACTGACATTTTAGCACTACAGAAGAAAATTACTAACTGGCTAAAACATATTGAGAATCTCAAAAGACCTACTAGAGATTATCTTTTAATATTTTGAAATATTTTACTTGAAAATAACCAGGAATATGTATTGAACAGTGGATACAGGTTTATAAGCTCCTTATTTAATATGCTACTTATTTTAAGGTGATAAAATTCCACAGAAGAGGAAAATTTGAGGTGAATTGTCTCAGCAAGGTTTCTTTATTTTGGGGGGGGGGTCCTAGATTTTAAAATACTCCTTAATCTTGTGATCAGCTCTTTATGATTGGCTTCTTTCCTTATTGTCCTGTATCTTGGTTCAGTTAACTCCAGCTCTCTCTTTAGTTCTTTAATGCTTTTTTTGTTTTTTTCTAATTTTGTCCAACATTTTACTTCTTTGGGGGTTGCAGGGTTAATCTGAAATGTCTTGCTTACTGATACTGGATATGATAGCCTTGTTATATTTTATAAGACCTAGAATTTTAATGGCTGTCCTAATGACAATAATGCCCTAATAGTTGTCCTAATGGAGGTTGAGATTCCAATCATATGCTATAAAAAACTACGTGGAGTCTTTAATCTTTTGCAGTGGCTAAAAAGCATTCAGAAGTATTTTTAAAGGTACATTATGAAGAAATCTTAAGATTCAAGCTCTTATTTATGAATAAAGTTTTATATCTTATGAATATTCTATGGTTGGGTAATATAATTTTTTTCTTTTTTTAGCTGTAATTAATAAATGATTACTTTTTGCTCAAAGAGCTATCATTAAATCAATGGTATTCATTGCTATTGGTGGTGTCATAGTAGAAAAGATACTGTATTTTTGTATAATATATCTGGCTATAACATTTGCCCTTTATGAATATTCAACTGAATCTTCTAGTTAAGTTGTGTTAATTATTGTCCTCAGAGAGCTATTGAATTCAGTGGTACCTGTGTAATGAGATCTTAAAGTATTCCTAGTGATGAGATCTCCCGAAAAATTCCTGAACTAATCTTATTTCCAGCCAATAATAATTTCTTCCAAAAGAAGTCATTTACTTTAGAACACTATAAAACAAAATCTTTAAGAGTTATAAAGGTTTAGCATAAAGGATACTATTTATCTTTGATTTAACAAATATTTAATTGTTATGAAAACGTTAGGCACTGTAGATTTTCAGTAAATAAAGCAAATCTTGCCTCAACTTATATATATATATATTTGGCTTAGAGTCTATTATAATTTCACTGCTGCTGCTGCTAAGTCGCTTCAGTCGTGTCCGACTCTGTGCGACCCCACAGAGGGCAGCCCACCAGGCTCCTCTGTCCCTGGGATTCTCCAGGCAAGAACACTGGAGTGGGCTGCCATTTCCTTCTCCAATGCGTGAAAGCAAAAAATGAAAGTGAAGTCGCTCAGTCGTGAGCGACCCCATGGACTGCAGCCCACCAGGCTCCTCCATCCATGGGATTTTCCAGGCAGGAATACTGGAGTGGGTTGCTATTGTCTTCTCCAATAATAGTCTCTAGTAAAAATTTATCAATTTTTGTCAAGTCTAATTAACTCAAGATTCAGGATTTCTCATAAAACTATAATATATTCCTCCTTGGACTTAAATAGTATCTAAGAGCCTAATATCTTTATGAGAATTAATTAGCTTTATTACTGAAGCATGGGACTGCTTAACTTGGTATGAAGTTCCCAGTTTCAGGTTCTGTAATTCATGATATTGTAATAGTTAGATTCTTGCTTTTTAGTATCTTAAGGCTGTTCTTATCTTTGTGAGAAGATGGGAATGAGTCTTTGTCAGTTCTTGTGGACCTAGGGAGTATAGGAGGCAAGAAGCAGATGTATTTTAAGAGACAGAATGAAGCAGTGGAAACAGCAAAGGTGTGGAATCAGGCAAGGACTGAAATTCTTGCAGTGCCACTTATTGAATGCATTTCAACAAATCATTTAATCTCTTGAGCCTCACTTTATTTTTCTATAAATTAAGAGTTATAATGCTACCTTGGTGGGTTTGAGAGTACCAAACAATATAATGTATATGAGTATATTGCTCATGGTAACAGTTATAAATATCATAACCGCCACCACCTCCTTCTCTCTGCCCCCCAGCCCCAAGGTGGTACCAAATCACAAGTTCCAAACCAAACATGGAGAAATGTTGTTTTCTCCTTTCTCTCATTCTGAAAACTCTTTTCTAGGCTTTACATTAAGGCACCTGATGAAAGTGTTGCATTCTCTGCCAAGAAGACCATTAAAGTTATCTAGTTGGAAATTAAATGATAAACTTGCTTCACTCTGGGATATGAAACTTGTGGATAGGAGGTCAAATTTCTCTTGTTAGGAAAAGAATAATAATAGCTCTTGGCTGTTTAGGTTGAAATAATATGTTTTCTCTGATAGTTAATCTGATAATAAAAGGCTGTGGCTAGTTCTTATAAGAGTCAGGTAAATTTTGCAGACTAAGAAAAGCTCTGTTTGGTGGTAACAGTTCAAGGTTGAATAACTTTATACTGATGTAGCAAGAGCTAATTCATCAGAATTCAACTAAACAAATTGGCAGTCTGTGAATTTGATGTAACTGGTGATTTTACATTTAAATATATAATAAGGTGGAAAATAAATTGCTACTATATCATAATTTGCTTTGGAGAAACTGAGTTTGAACAAGCTGGTCTCAATTTGACTCTTGAATTTATTGCTGGTTTATCTAATTTCAAGAAAAATTACGGACCCAAGTTCATTGGAGGAAATTATTTTCCACACCATGAGCTCTTTTTCAGACTACTGTTCAAATGAACTACAACAAGGTAAATGTTTTTCAAGAGAACAGAATAGAGCACTAGAGAGAAAATTAGTAATTTTTCTAATGTCTATAAAGTGAAAATATATTTTAATTATGAATTTAACTTTAAGAATAACTTGATCACATTTATAAATAATAGTTCAACAAGAGTTCAACTTAGTTTTTAAGAGTTGAATGATGAACATTAAAAAGCCATTTTTGACAAATGTTTGGCATAGGGATTGGCATGAAGTTCTTGTTATTTTTTCAGCTTTTGGTCTGATTCTGCTGGTAATCTTTCTTATGACTAAGCAAAGAATCTTTCTATTATATGCTCTCATGTTTAAAATCAGCATATGCCATATAAATAAATGATTTTAACATCTGATAGCTATGGGCTTGAATTGATTTAAGTCCATTATTTACTAGTTGTGTTATTTTAAATTTATTTTTAAGAGTTAACCACTGTTATTTCAGGTACTTTTATGTAGCAGAGTAAGACGTTTAAATATTCTACATAGATATAAATGCAAACATATGAAAAACATTGACATACATATGGTAATTCTATACATGTAGTTTTTGTTTTTTGTATTCTGCTTTTTTTGTAACAACATTTGTAAACATGTCTTTCACTAGATATTTTTGTATTATATTTATTCCTAGTTTTTGGACATACTGGTAATTTCTAACTTTTTTATCCCCCTCAGCTTTATTGAGACATAATTGACATATCAATATAAAATTGTAAGTTTAAGGTATACATTAGTTGTTTTGATATAAGTGTATATTGCAAAACAATTACTACAGTAAGGTTAGTTAATCCATTGCCTCACATAGATATAATTTTTCGTTGGTAGTGATAAAAACTTTAAATCCTTTCTCAGTATTTTCAAATAAGCAATAACATATTGTTAACTGTGGTCACCATGCTCTGTATTACTTATTCATCCCCAGAACTTATTCATTTTATACTTAGAATTTTATACCTTATAACTCCCTTCTCCTATTTCCCACACCTGCACACCTGGCAACCACCAATTTATTCTTTAGTTTTTTAGATTCCACATGAAAGATCACATAGTATTTCTATTTCACCATCTGACTTATTCCACCTAGCATAATGCCTTTAGACTTCATCTAAGTCTTTGCAAATGACAGGATTTCCTTCTTTTTTAAAAGGTTGAATAGTATTCAGTTGTATGTATTTACCACAACTTTGTCCATTCATCCATCAGTGAACTCTTAGATTCATTCTAGTCTTGGCTATTGTAAATCACTGTCGGCTCTAGGTGAGTGATCACACTGTTGTGATTCTCTGGGTTGTGAAGGTCTTTTTTGTACAGTTCTTCTGTATTCCTGCCACCTCTTCTTAATATCTTCTGCTTCTGTAAGGTCCATACCATTTCTGTCCTTTATCAAGCCCATCTCTGCATGAAATGTTCCCTTGGTATCTCTAATTTTCTTGAAGAGATCTCTAGTCTTTCCCATTGTATTGCTTTCCTCTATTTCTTTGCACTGATCACTGAGGAAAGCTTTCTTATCTCTCCTTGCTATTCTTTGGAACTCTGCATTCAGATGCTTATATCTTTCCTTTTCTCCTTTGCTGTTTGCTTCTCTTCTTTTCACAGCTATTTGTAAGGCCTCCTCAGACAGCCATTTTACTTTCTTGCATTTCTTTTTCTTGGGGATGCTCTTGATCCCTGTCTCCTGTACAATGTCATGAACCACTGTCCATAGTTCATCAGGCACTCTATCAGATCTAGTCCCTTAAATCTATTTGTCACTTCCACTGTATAATCGTAAGGGATTTGATTTAGGTCATACCTGAATGGCCTAGTGGTTTTCCCTACTTTCTTCAATTTAACTCTGAATTTGGCAATAAGGAGCTCATGATCTGAGCCACAGTCAGCTCCTGGTCTTGTTCTTCTGTGCAAGAATACACAGAACTGTACAAAAAAGATCTTCATGACCCAGATAATCGTGATGGTGTGATCACTCACCTAGAGCCAGACATCCTGGAATGTGAAGTCAAGTGGGCCTTAGGAAGCATCACTATGAATAAAGCTAGTGGAGGTGATGGAATTCCAGTTGAGCTATTTCAAATCCTAAAGGATGATGCTGTGAAAGTGCTGCACTCAATATGCCAGCAAATTTGGAAAACTCAGCAGTGGCCACAGGACTGGAAAAGGTCAGTTTTCTTTCTAACCTCAATGAAAGGCAATGCCAAAGAATGCTCAAACTACCTCACAATTGCACTTATCTCACACGCTAGTAAAGTAATGCTCATAATTTTCCAAGCCAGGCTTCAGCAAAACATGAACCGTGAACTTCCAGATGTTCAAGCTGGTTTTCGAAAAGGCAGAGGAACCAGAGATCAAATTGCCAACATCCGCTGGATCATGGAAAAAGCAAGAGAGTTCCAAAAAAGCATCTATTTCTGTTTTATTGTCTATGCCAAAGCTTTTGACTGTGTGAATCACAATACACTGTGCAAAATTCTGAAAGAGAGGGGAATACCAGACCACCTATCCTGCCTCTTGAGAAACCTGTATGCAGGTCAGGAAGCAACAGTTAGAACTGGACATGGAACAACAGACTGGTCCCAAATAGGAAAAAGAGTATGTCAAGGCTGTATATTGTCACCCTGATTATTTAACTTATATGCATAGTACATCATGAGAAATGCTGGGCTGGATGAAGCACAAGCTGGAATCAATATTGCTGGGTGAAATATCAATAACCTCAAATATTCAGATGGCACCACCCTTATGGCAGAAAGTGAAGAAGAACTAAAAAGCCTCTTGATGAAAGTGAAAGAGGAGAGTGAAAAAGTTGGCTTAAAACTCAACATTCAGAAAACTAAGATCATGGCATCTGGTTCCATCACTTCATGGCAAATAGATGGGGAAGCAGTGGAAATAGTGACAGACTTTATTTTGGGGAGCTCCAAATCACTGCCAATGGTAACTGCAGCCATGAAATTAAAAGATGCTTGCTCCTTGGAAAAAAAGTTATGACCAACCTGCTGCTAGTGCTAAGTTGCATCAGTCGTGTCTGACTCTGTGCAACCTCATAGACGGAAGCCCACCAGGCTCCTCTGTCCCTGGGATTCTTCAGGCCAGAACACTGGAGTGGGTTGCCATTTCCTTCTCCAATACATGAAAGTGAAAAGTGAAAGTGAGGTCGCTCAGTCGTAACCGACTCTTAGCGGCCCCATGGACTGCAGCCCACCAGGCTCCTCTGTCCATGGGATTTTCCAGGCAAGAGTACTGGAATGGGGTGCCATTGCCTTCTCCAATGACCCACCTAGACAGTATATTAAACAAGCAGAGACATTATTATGCCAACAAAGGTCCATCTAGTCAAGGCTGTGGTTTTTCCAGTGGTCATGTGTGGATGTGAGTATTGGACTGTGAAGAAAGCTGAGCAACAAAGAATTGGTGCTTTTGAACTCTGGTGTTGGAGAAGACTCTTGAGGCTCCCTTGGACTGCAAGGAGATCCAACCAGTCCATCCTAAAGGAGATCAGTCATGGGTGTTCATTGGAAGGACTGATGCTGAAGCAGAAAGTCTAGTACTTTGGCCACCTCATGCGAAGAACTGACTCATTTGAAAAGACCCTGATGCTGGGAAAGATTGAAGGCAGGAGGAGAAGAGGACGACAGAGGATGAGATGGCTGGATGGCATCACCGTCTCAATGGATATGAGTTTGAGTAAACTCTAGGAGTTTATTATGGACAGGGAGGCCTGGTGTGCTGCAGTCTATGGGGTCGCAGAGAGTTGGACACGACTGAGTGACTGAACTGAACTGATTGTAAATCATGGTGCAGTGAACACAGGAGTACAATATCTTTTTGAGATAGTGATTTTGTTTCCTTTGGATTTATACCAAGGAATATATATGATTGTTAAATCATATGGTGGTTCTATTTTTAATTTTTTTGAGGAATGTACATACTATTTTCCATAGTGTCTGCACCAGTTTACATTCTCATCATCAGTACATGAAAGTTCTGCTTTCTCCACATCCTAGCAAAAGCTTGTCATTTGTTGTCTTTTTGATAATAGTCATTCCAAAATGTGTGAAGTGATACCTTCTGGTTTTGATTTGAACTTTCCTGAGAATAGTGGTGTTAAACACCTGTTTACCTGTTGGTCACTTGTATGTCCTCTTTAGAAAAATGTCTGTTCATTGAAAGACTCAATAATTTTAAAAGATTAAAAAAACACTGAGATGACTGCAGAGAAAAAAACATTTAAATATGCAATTAATATCAAAAATACTTTAACAATCTATGTATTTGGAAATTAAGTGTCCACTTTTAAATGATGAGTGGGTGTATCTAAGAAGCTATAGCAAGGAAAATTAGAAAATATTTGTAACAGAATAAAAATGAAGAGTATTTATCCGAAATTTTTGCAGCTGAAGCTGCTCAGTGTAACTAAATACAATGTGGAATCTTGAATAAGGTCTGAAAACAAATACCAGTCACTAGCATGAAAGTCTGTGAAATTCTGACAAAGTCTGGACTTTAGTTAATAACACTGTATTACATGTTAATTTCCTGTTTTTTTTTTGTTGTTGTTGTTGTTGTTGCTGTTACAACATAATATTTCTTTATATTCTCAGAATTGGATTTGAAATTTCAAGCTTCAATGGCTAAGTCAAAGATATCTCTTGGTAATGTCACATTACACTCTAAAATATGTGGGTTATTTTCAAATGTTTTTTGATACTGATTTCCCACATAATTCCACAGTGATAATAGACTTTGTATGATTTCAGTACATTTTGACCATGAAATTTTTGCATTTTGTTTTATGTCTTTGGATATGTTTCAGTGTATTCTGGTTTATAATCTGTGGGAACTTGAATAGAATTTGTTTACTACAGTGTGTAAATTGTATAAATCTTAATTATGTTGCATTGGCTCATACTGCTTTTCAGGTCTGACTACATCCTTCTACTTTTCTGTCTATTCATTCTATTAATTTTTGAGAGTTTAATGTAGAAACCCCAACTTTAAAATCTTAAATCATCCTCTTAAAAATTGTTATAGTAGAATTATATGTAACTTTGTTCTTTATTTTCCAAGTCTCCTATAAATGTGTTATCATACTTTCATGATTTAAACAATAGAAAAGAGAAAAAGAAGCCACTTGTGTGCTCAGTCATTCAGTTGTGTCCAACTCTTTGCAACCCTATGGACTATAACCCACCAGGCTCCTCTGTTCATGGAATTTCCCAGGCAATAATACTGGAGTGGGTTGCCATTTCCTAATCCAGGGGATCTTTATGACCTGGGGATCAAATTCAAGTCTCTTGCATCTCCTGCATTGCGAGGTGGATTTTTTTTTTTTTTTTACCACTGAGCCACCTGGGAAGCCCTCATAATTTAAAAATGAAAAAAAGAAAGAAAAAAAGAAAAATGTCTATTCAGATCCTTTGACCATTTTTAAATTGGATTATTTACTATTTGCTATTGAGTTGTATAAATTCCTTGTATATTTTGGACATTATTCCCTTATCAGGTGTGTACTTTGCAAATACTTTCTCCAATTGTATAAGTTGCCTTTTCATTTGGTTTATTTTTATTTTGATATGCAAAACTTTTTAGTTTTGATTATTATAGCTTTGAAATATAGTTTGAAATCAGGAAGTGTGATGGGTCCAGTTTTGTTACTTTTGGTACCAGAATGTCTGTGTGTATTAGTCACTCAGTCATGTCCAACTCTTTGTGACCCCACGAATTGTATCCAGTCAGGCTCCTCTGTCCATGGGATTTTCCAGGCAAGAATACTGGAGTGGGTTTCCATTTCCTTCTTCAGGGGATCTTCCCGACACAGGGATTGAACCTGGGTCTTCTGCATTTCAGGCAGGTTCTTTACCATCTGCTCACCAGGGAAGTCCTTTTTATATCAGGGTATATGATAACCGACTCAAGATATCACATAGGGATTTTTTGGGCAGTCCAGGGGTTAAGACTCTGAGTTTCCAACATAGGGGACATCGATTTGATCTCTCAATAGGGAACTACTATCCTGTGTACCTCTTGGTGCCTCCAAAAATAAAAAATAATATTTTTAAAAGATAATTGGCAAAATAATTGAAATTCAAATAACAAAAAGAAGAAATCACATCAGGCAGGGCAGCTATAATTGGAGTCACCACCTAGTTAAGATGATGATCATACACTGTCTTTCTCCAGTATCCTAAACAACCCCGAGGGATGGCCAGATGTGGGATTATATGCTGATTTTTGGCCAGTTATCTAGTTGGACAGTCAGGGATTTTAAAAAGACATGACTGGAAAATTGGTGACAAGGAGATTTAGGGAAGAGGTATGTAGATAGTCCTCCATGAACAGGTAACAAATGTGAAGATATTAGTGTTCCATGTGAGTGCTCACCAAATGGTGACCCTAGTAGAGGATGGCTTTAATAATAAAGTGGATAGATGACCCATTCTATGGATACTTATCAGCCTTGTTCCCCATTCATCCTTGTCACCCAGTGGGCTCGTGACCAAAGTGATCATGGTGTCAGGGATGGAGGTGATGTGTGGGTTCTAGCACATGGATTTCTTCTCAGGAAGGTCTGCCTGGTTCCAGGCACTGCTGAGAGTGTAATTCAGAAACAGCAGAGACCAACACTGAATCCCCAATAAGGCATCATTCCCTGGGTGATCAGTCAGCCACCTGGTAGCAGACTGATTAATTCAGACTCCTTCTACCGTGGAAAGGCCAGTGTTTTGTTCTTACTGGAATGGACACTCTGAATATAGATTTGCAAGCCCTGAACTCAGTGCTTCTACCAAATTGCCATCTGTGGACTTATAAAATGTCTTATCTACCATCATGGCATTCCACACTGCACTGCTTCCAATCATGAAACTCACTTCCCAGCAAACAGAGCACAGCAGTGGGCCCATGTGCACGGAACCCACTGGTCTTACCATGTTTCCATCAATCCTGAAGCAGCTGCCTTGATAGCACAGTGGAGTGGCCTCTTGAAGACCTGGTTACAGTGCCAGCTAGATGGCAAAACCTTGTAGGTCTGGGCAAGGTTTTCCAGAAGGCTGTGTATGTTCTGAACCAGCATCCAATATATGGTGTTCTTTCTCTTGTAGTCAAGGTTATTGGGGTCCAAAAATCTAGGAATGGCATCACTCACTATTACCCATAGTCACCATTAGCAAAATTTCTGTCCCCTCAGCTTGATGTTCTGCTGAATGCTCACCTAGACGTCTTAGTTTCAGAGGGAAGAATGTTTCCACCAGGAGACACCATAATGATTCTACTGAAGAAGAAGTTAGGACTACATGGCCAATTTGGACTCCTCATTCCTCTGAATCAACAAGCAAGGAAGGTAATGAGTGTGCTGGTTGGGGTGATTGACCTTGACTAGCAAGGGGAAATTGGAATACTGCTACACAGTGAGAGTAAGGAAGAATACAGCAGATCCCTTAGGGCATTTCTTAGTGTTACCATCGCTGTGATTAAGGTCAACAGAAAACTGCAACAACTCAAGTCAGGCAGCACTACTAACGGCTCTGACCCTTCAGAAAGGAAGGTTTAGGTCTCCTTACCAGTTATAGAACTGTGACTACCTGAGATGCTTGCTGAAGTCTGAGGGAACATAAATTGAGTAATGGAAGAATGTAGTTCCACTATGTATACTTTTCCACACACACACACACACACACACACACACACACATATGTCACACACAAATGTATTTGCAATGCTTCTGTTTTCTTTCCTCTTTTATACCCTTATCATGTAACATACATTGATTTTATATTGTCGTGTTTAAACATTTTTAATTTTACCTCATAGTATTTTACCACCTCTTCTGGGAAAAGAGTTTGTGTGATTTTTATTTGTATGCTCGCTGTTGTATCATGTTAGGTAGAATTATGACCTTGGTATTATTTTTATTTGGAAATAAGGGCATGTGTTTGAGTGTCAAGTTGACAAAGGGTGGATTTATGATGACTAATTTTGTGTGTCAACTTGACTGGGTCATGGAGAGCCTGGATAGATGGTTAAACATTTCTGAGTGTATTTGTGAGGGTGTTTCTGCATGAGATTAATACTCGAAACTGTATACCTAGTATGGGTGGGCCTCATTCAATCCATTGAGGGCTTAAATAGAACAAAAAGGCCAAGTAAGAAAGAATTCACTTGCTCTGTATCTGACAGCTTGAGTGCGAGCATAGGTTTTCTCTTGACCTTGGAAAGTGAAAGTGAAAGTCACTCAGTCATGTCTGACTCTTTGTGACCCTATGGGCTATACAGTCCATGGAATTCTCCAGGCCAGAATATTGGAGTGCATAGCTGTTCCTTTCCCAGGGGATCTTCCTAACCCAAGGATCAAACCTAGGTCTCCCGCATTGCACGCAGATTCTTTCCCAGCTGAGCCACCAGGGAAGCCCCTTGCTCTTAGACTGGGACTTATATAATGGGTTCTCCTGGTTCTCAGGGCTTTGGATTCAGACCAGAATTTACAGCACTGGCTCTTGGTTTGGACTTGGACTGAAACTGCATCATTGGTTTTCTTGTTTCTCAGAACTTCAGCTTATATCTGGAACTCTGATTCTCATGGATTTCAACTTTGCTGATTACAGATAGTGGGACTTCTCAGTTTCTATAATCATGTGAGCCAATTCCTTATAATAAATCTCTTTATATATATATATATATATATATACACACACACATGCATGTAAAGTTACATGTTATTAATATTTAATAATTATATTATATAGTGATAAAATTATACATTGTAATATATTAAAAGGAATATATACCATATGAATTATGTATTATAATAAATCTATATATATTTACTTATTTATTTTTATATGTATCATTTTAGTTCTGTTTCTCTAGAGAACACTGAGTAATACAGTATTTTTTTTGTGGAAGTCTTAGATTACATTATAAACTTTTTTGGAGAGATTTATCTTATATAATTCTTTGCATCTCCAGTTTTAGCTTACTCCTCACATTAAATGTGGGCTGAGAAGTTTGGTTTGCACAAACCCTGTGTCAAGTTTTAAAATTATTAGATGGAGCACATCTTGGAGTTTTTCTTGATGTTGTCTCTAACCGTGTAATTGTTGAATATGTAGTGTCAATAAATGTTGGAAGCTTCCTTAAGTACATTATAAATAAATATTTACATTTGAGACAAAAGATATGCTGGTAGGAAATCATATCTGTTCAATGAAGCCAGAAAATTCATTAGGCAATCTTCTATTAGTTTAGTTCCAGACACATTATTCTCTAGAAAGAGTCTGCCAATATTAAACATTTTACTAATTCAGAATGCCTTCTCAGGTCATGTTAATAAGTTTTATTGAAAGAGGAGAATGTATATGATACTCAAAGAACTGCTGCTATAGGATGTTTAACTTTCTATCCATATGGAGGTCATGGCCATGGTTTAGGCATTTTACAAGGTTTAATTTTTTGTTTCTAAAAATAAAAACAATGAGATGCATTGACATTCATAGCTATTATGTGTGAAATGAAGCAAATGAATTGTGACTTGTCTTATCGTAATGAAATATTTATGTCCTTTGGCAGTCCCAATTACCATGCCTCCCCCTAACCCCTTAAGTGTTTCAGAAAATGAAATAAAGAAAGAAACAGGATTGGGTGGTTAGAAGATTTTATAGCGTAGAACCAAAGCCAAAGTCACCTCAGAGGGCACTTGGATGTCGGGTGATGCCATCTCCTGCCCCCTAGGGAATCCTGTTAGCTTCACAGGCAGAACTGCCCTGGCAGATGGCCCTCTCTTTGCAGAGGCTGACTGCAGTGAAGGAAGAAATTTAGAGATGAATTCCTAGTTACAATGTGGCCAACGGAGAGTTTATAGCAAAAGGATAGGGCTGTCATGCATGGTTTGGCATATGACAATGGCAATTGTTCTTAGGATGCTTATAAACTGTTCTTGCTGGATGTGAATGGTCCAGCCAACCGGGGAAGTTTTCTCACACTTGGAGTCTGTCCACTTTCCTGCTGTGTGGGAAAGCAGTTATTCACTTTCTTTTTCTCTTTCTATTCTATCCTGGCAGCCTATCAGATTAAAGTTATGAAGCCTCATAGTTTAGTTAATGCCTCCAGCTAAGCTTGGGGAAGAAAGCAGGAGGCAGGAACCTGTCTTCCTAAGCAGAGTTAAAGGGGGTGGGGGCACACTTACCAGACGGAGTTTGACTCATGGAAAAGTCAATTGTTGCCTTTCATTTTCAGCAGGTATTGAGAAGAGTTGGATGAAGAGTTCACAGAGCAGCCTGGATAAAATGCATCTGAGTGTAGAAAGAGGGAACAAGGAACTTCTGAGCCATGACAGATCAAAGGATGTTTGAGGCTGGGTTAGCACTTCAGAAGTATGACGTGAGCCACTCTGCTCATCTCCAGCCTCAAATGTTGATCCAACATTCTGGGATAAGCTTTCATATGTAAAGCAAAAATGAGAACTATCTTTCTCATGAAATGCCTTGTTATTTCCAGTCTTTCATTAAGCTGGGACCTGTGAGCACAGAGAGAGGAAAAGTACAATGATGAAGTTAAGCTGATATTTTTTTTGTGGAGCTGGAGCTCTTGTTAAAATTCAGATGCTTAAGTGTGAGTAGTGACTGTTTAAAGCAATTATTTCAGATGGAAGCTTGCTTCTCCCTACTGAACTGATTTGCTGATCTGAGATCACTCTGGTTTGGAATTTTCTGAATAAAGAAATGAATGATAAAGAAAGAAGAAATGGAGGAGTACATGAATAAAATACCATTGCTGGAACTTCAATGCTATGAGCTTGCAATGCCATATTGAACAGGCACAGAGGAAGAAGAAAGCTTTCTGTTCGGTGACCTTTTGAAGCTCACCAGTGTGCAATACGTTTTCATCACACTGAAAGCCTCTGACAATAGGACTGTGATATGCAGTTTCTTTCTTGCTCTCTCTCTTTTTTAAATTGAATGGCTGAGGTATATCATTCTGCTGTGTCTTGACCTTGGCTAGAAAACACTTGGAGTATTTTAAAGCCACAACAGATGGAAGGGCCTCACTAAACTGAATAAAACTGAAGAGGTTTCTGATTTCCTGAGTAAACTTATTCACAGGAAGAGAGGAAGAGACAACCATCAAAAAACTGAAAGTGTATTTGTCTCAATAAAATAAAGATGTTTGAACACAGCAGCAATTGTAATATTGTAGTCAAGTTCCTTTTTAGAAATATTAACTGACATTAAGACAAATACAGAGCTGAAACTGCATTCCTTCTCAGATGGGACTCAAACCCAGATGCCCCTCAAGCTGGGACTTGAACCCACAATCACTGACTTGGGAGGGGATTTGAATCCCCTGCTGTCTCTTAACTGAAACTGCTTCACCTGGTGTCAGGACTGAAACTCAGGTTCTTTGTCTCAGTACAGACAGAATTCAGCCTGAGGCAAAGTAATAGGCAAAGAGTGAGTTTATTAGCACAGGACATGTATGAGAGAGAGACATAGGCAGGCAGGCAGGCGAGGGAGTGCAGCCCAGAGAACCCAGAGGACTACATCTTTATAATCAAGGAAAAAGGGGGAGGTGAGAAGACCACTTTCTTCCTCATTTTGGGGCAGATGTCAAGGCTTATATCATTGATTTCTCCTTTGACCCTATATGATCTAATGGGAACTGTCATGTGCTCTTTAAATCACATGTATATTTGCAAAGCGGTGATGACATATACCAAAATATGGTAATTCATCTCAGGTTTTGGTATAATGTCCCCTTTCAGCAAGTTTCTTTTCCCTTTCACATGTATTCATATCTTGGCTACATGCAGAAATGCTACTCTTCAAGGACTGTTAACTCCCTGACTTCATGTAACAAGATTCATACCCCATATCTATTATCTTCTGTGTTAGCTATCAGGGTTGATGACTTCAGTGTGGTTGGTGCTTGAATGCTCCTGGTCTTCCTTCAAGATAATGTAGATTGTTGCTAGGTTACTGGGTTATTTTCTTGAGTGGTCATTAGCTTACAACAGTCTCCCAAACCTCTAAAAAATTCTTTTTGTCTTTAATCCTCTAGTGAGATGTCTAAACTAACTATTTAATTATCCTATTCTATTTCTATCAGAACTGGTTGCATTAGATTCAAAGATTCACATTTCATTCTGAGATACTGATAAACTCATTCATAATTCATTTTCACTGAAAGGCAGGCTGACTCAAAATTCCTGGTGAGACTCATCCATAGTTTTGATGATAAAGGTGCATAGGTGAGGCAAATTTTTAGACCTCATTTATCTTGTTCATCTCGAGGCATCGGTGCTCAAGTACATGGCCTGTAGCATGAAGCAGCTTGCTGAGACTGTCTGCTGTGATGTTTAAGGTCAGAAAATTTCAGGGGTGTGTGTGTGTGTGTGTGTGTGTGTGTGTGTGTTTGTGTATGTGTGTAGGACAATGAAAGCGTAACTCTTGAGATAAAGTTAGTTTTTAGAATTTTAGATAACTTCTGGAAAAATCCAACCACACACACTTCTATTTAACTAACATCTTTCCCAGATCATGATAGAGACCCAAATGCTATAATTCATCATTTACTTTTAGTATTTTGTAAAGATATTTATGCACACATTGCTGAAGTACTATCCATGTTTTCAAAGGCCCAGTTCCTCTTATACAGTTACTCTTAACTGATGATAAAAAATGCTGTGAATTCTATAATGTGGTGTGTATATTTCTTTAATATATTCTTTCCTTGATGAAAAACAGTTGGAACCTGAGCACCAAAGAAAAAGAAGTGCTTCCTGGTCTTCAGTACTGAATAAAACTTCTAAATTATGATGTCTGACTTTTGCTTATGAAGAGTGATGTACTTGACTTACACAAACCCCAACATTTTTATCCTTCCTGAGCATCAAAGGGAATACTGATGACTCTTTTACTGGGGAAATGGCCATCAGCATTGCATATCTGGATGGATTATCAGATTTACTTCTCTGAGTCTTCACTTTCTCATCTATAAAGTGGGGATGATAGCGGTAAAACTCAATGGAATACTGTAAGAATTAAGTAAACTATGTAAAGCACTTTGTCCAGTGCCTGAGAAATAGTACACATTCC
Organism: Cephalophus harveyi; assembly: GCA_006410635.1. Lineage (NCBI taxonomy): Eukaryota > Metazoa > Chordata > Mammalia > Artiodactyla > Bovidae > Cephalophus > Cephalophus harveyi. The sequence continues at coordinate 115,315 of SJYT01033157.1, forward strand.
TGTTCAAGATTCTGTTGCTGTCTTTGCTGTACTTATTTAAGCTTTAACATCCTTGTGATAACAAATGATGCTTTTAATAATAGTGCTATTTCATCTTTATGCTGTGTGCAAGCTGTGTGCAACGTTGCACTCTTCAGAGAATTTGTTTATTCAAAGATACTGTTTCATGCGACCATTGTTCTAGGATGCCATGGGAAGCATGGAGGAAGAATAAGGATGCATAAGGAAGTTTCCATGGAGGAGGTAATGTTTCAGCTCAGTTTTGGTGGATCAGTAGGAACTGTAGGAAGTTAGACAAAAAAGCAGGAAAAATGGTTTGAGGCAGATGGAATGTGGACAGACAAGCACCTAAGGACTAGAATTATGGAGTGGAGTTGATGGCTTCCAGGGGTGAAGGGAAGGGAGAGATGAAGGGTACAAGGTAGTGTTATGTGTGTACTACAAACTGGAAGATTATAAAGAACTTCAATGTAAGGGCAAGTCATACATAGCTGTTAAGAGATTTTAAAAATGTGACAAGATAGCTTTATCATGCTTGTGATTTAGAGTAGGGGCTAGATTGGGAGGGGTGGGTAAGCATAATCAGGGAAATCTGGAAACAAATAGTGCAGAGTTTTATGTAAGAGATGATTATTTGAGATTAGCGCGTAGACACTATTATATATAAAATAGACAACCAACAAGGACCTACTGTATAGAATAGGGAACTGTACTCAATATCTTGTAATAGCCTGTAGTGGAAAGAAACCTAAATATGTAACATATATAGATATAATTATATATATAAAGCTGCATATATATATATTCAGTTCAGTTCAGTCATTCAGTCATGTCAGACTGTTTGTGACCCCATAAATCGCAGCATGCCAGGCCTCCCTGTCCATCACCAACTCCCGGAGTTCACACAAACTCATGTCCATAGAATTAGTGATGCCATCCAGCCATCTCATCCTCTGTCATCCCCTTCTCCTCCTGCCGCCAATTCCTCCCAGCATCACAGTCTTTTCCAATCAGTCAACTCTTTGCATGAGGTGGCCAAAGTATTGGAGTTTCAGCTTTAGCATCAGTGCTTCCAATGAACACCCAGGACTGATCTTCTTTAGGATGGACTGGTTGGATCTCCTTGCAGTCCAAGGGACTCTCAAGAGTCTTCTCCAATACCACAGTTCAAATAATCAATTCTTTGGTGCTCAGCTTTCTTCATAGTCCAACGCTCACATTCATACATGACCACTGGAAAAACCATAGCCTTGACTAGATGGACCTTTGTTGGCAAAGTAATTTCTCTACCTTTTAATATGCTATCTAGATTGTCACAAATCCTGAAAGATGATGCTGTGAAAGTGCTGCACTCAATATGCTAGCAAATTTGGAAAATTCAGCCGTGGCCACAGGACTGGAAAAAGTCAGTTTTCATTCCAATCCCAAAGAAAGGCAATGCCAAAGAATACTCAAACTACCTCATATTACACTCATCTCACATGCTAGTAAAGTAAATCTCAAAATTCTCCAAGCCAGGTTTCAGCAATATGTGAACCATGAACTTCCAGATGTTCAAGCTGGTTTTAGAAAAGGCAGAGGAACCAGAGACCAAATTGCTAACATTCACTGGATCATGGAAAAAGCAAGAGAGTTCCATAAAAACATCCATTTCTGCTTTATTGACTATGCCAAAGCCTTTAACTGTGTGGATCACAATAAACTGTGGAAAATTCTGAAAGAGACGGGAATACCAGACCATCTGACCTGCCTCTTTAGAAACCTATATGCAGGTCAGGAAGCAACAGTTAGAACTGGACATGGAACAACAGACTAGCTTCAAATAGGAAAAGGAGTATGTCAAGGCTGTATATTGTCACCCTGCTTATTTAACTTATATGCAGAGTACATCATGAGAAATGCTTTGCTGGATGAAGCACAAGCTGGAGTCAAGATTGCTGGCAAAAATACAAATAATCTCACATATGCAGATGACACCACCCTTATGGCAGAAAGTGAAGAGGAGCTAAAGTGAAGAGGAGCTCTTGATGAAAGTGAAAGAGGAGAGTGAAAAAGTTGGCTTAAAGCTCAACATTCTGAAAACTAAGATTATGGCATCTGGTCCCATCACTTCATGGGAAATAGATGGGAAAACAGTGGAAACAGTGTCAGACTTTTTTTTGGGGCTCCAAAATCACTGCAGGTGGTGATTGCAGCCATGAAATTAAAAGATGCTTACTCCTTGGAAGAAAAGTTATGACCAACCTAGATAACATATATATATGTATATATATACACACATATAAAATATGTATGCATAACTATCACTTTGCCATACACCTGAAACAAACACAACATTGTAAATCCACTATATATATTTCAATAATTTTTTTAAATGTGAAAGAAAAAGAAATGATGAGACACCAACTTAATACTATAGAAGTGGAAATAAAGAGGCAGGGTTCTATAGGAAAGGGATGAAAGATAGTGTCCTGGAATTTGTGGCAAGAGAGAAGCTTCTGTGCCTGAAAGACAGTAATACAGTAATACAAATGAGTAGACAAAAAGAAATGTGAAACAAGTATGGCAGGAGCAGTTTATATTGGATATGCTGAATCTGAAATGCCTAAAGGATATTCCCCCTTCATGGAACACAGCTTTGTCATGGCAAAGGGACTTGCATAACTCAATGAAGCTATAAGCCATGCTACACGGGGCAACCTAAGATGGATGGGACATAGTGAAGAATTCTGACAAAACATTTGGAGGTAATGGCAAAGCACTCCAGTATTCTTGCTGTGAGAACCCCAGGAACCATATGAAAAGGTAAAAAGATGTGAAACTGGAAGATAAGCCCCCATGTCAGTAGGTGTATAGTATGCTACTGGGGAAGAGCAAAGGGCAATTACTAATAGCTTAAAAAAAAAATGTAGCACCTGGGCCAATGCAGAAATGACACTCAGTAGTGGATGTGTCTGGTGGTGAAAGTAAAGTCCAATGCTGTAAAGAACAATATTGCATAGGAATCTGGAAAGTTAGATCCATGAATCAAGGCAAATTGGACATGGTCAAGCATGAGATGGCAAGAGTGAACACTGATGTCTTTTAGGAACTGGTGAACTAAAATAGATGGGAATGGGTGAATTTAATTCAGGTGACCAATATGTCTACTACTGTGGGCAAGAATCCCTTAGAAGAAATGGAGTAGCCATCATAGTCAACAAAAGAGTCTGAAATGCAACACTTGGGTGCAATCTCAAAAATGACAAGATAATCTTGATTTGTTTCCAAGGCAAATTATCCAACATCACTATAGCTGTTGTTGTGCTTAATTGCTCAGTCATGTCTGACTTTTTGTGACCCCATGAACTGTAGCCTACCAAACTCCTGTAATCCAAGTCTATGCCCCAACCACTGACTCTAAAGAAGCTGAAGTTAACTGGTTAACACCTTCTAGAGCTAACATTGAAAAAGATGTCTTCTTAATCAGAGGGGATTGGAATGCAAAAGTAGAAAGTCAAGAGATACTTGCAGTAACAGGCAAGTATGGTTTTGGAGTATAAAATGAAGCAAGACAAACTCTAACAGAGTTTTGTTGACACTGGTCATAGCAAACACACTTTTCTAACAACACAAGAGATGACTCAACACATGAACATCACCAAATGTTCAATAGAAAATAAAATTGATTATATTCTTTGCAGCCAAAGAGGGAGAAACTTAATTTAGTCAGCAAAAACAAGACCTGGAGCTGACTGTGGCTCAGATCATGAGCTCCTTATTAGAAAACTCAGGCTTAAATTGAAGAAAGTAGATAAAACAACCAGGCCATTGTGGTATGACCTAAATAAAATCCCTCATAATTTTACACTGGAGGAGAATAATAGATTCAAGGGATTAGATATGGTAGACAGAGTGCCTAAAGAACTATGGATGAAAGTTGGTAACACTGTACAGGAGGCAGTTATCAAAATCATCCATAAAAAAAGAAATACTTAATGGCAAAGTGGTTGTCTGAGGAGGCTTTACAATAGCTGAGGAAAGAGGAGAAGTGAAAAGTGCAGGAGAAATGGATGCAGAATTCCAGAGAATATCAAGGAGAGATAAGAAAACCTTCTTAAATGACTAATGCAAAGAAATAGAGGAAGGCATAGAATGAGAAACATTAGAGATATCTTCAAGAAAATTGGAGATATCAAGGGAACATTCCATGTAAGGATGGGTAAGGTACAGAACAGAAATGGTAAGGATCTAAAAGAAGCAGAAGAGATTAATAAGAGGTGGTGATAATAAACAGAACTATACAAAGGTCTAACCACAATGGTCACTCACCTAGAGCCAGATATCTTGGTGTGTGAGGTCAAGTGGGCCTAAGGAAGCATTACTACAAACAAAGCTAATCAAGGTGTTGGCATTTGAGCTGAGCTATTTAAATCCTAAAGGATGATGTTGTTAAAGTGCTACACTCAATATATCAGTGAATTTGGAAAGCTTAGCAGCGGCCACAGAACTGCTAAAGGTCAGTTTTCATTGCAGTCCCAAAGAAGGGCAACTCCAAAGAATGTTCAACCTACTGTAAAATTGTGCTCATTTCACATGCCCATAATGTGCTTATGTGCATGCTCAGTTGTGTCTGACTCTGTGAACCCATGGACTATAGAACATCAGGGTCCTCTGTCCATGGAATTTTCCAGGCAAGAATACTGGAATGGGCTGTCATTTCCTACTCTAGGAGATCTTCTTGACCCAGGTTTTGAACCCATGTCTCCTGCATTGGTAGGCCGATTATTCCTCCTTGGAAGCCCTCTCATGCTAGTAAGGTTATGCTCAAAATCCTTCAAGCTAAGCTTTAGCAGTATGTGTACTGAAAAGTTCCAGATGTACAAGCTGGATTTGGAAAAGGCAGAGAAACCAGTAATCAAAACACCAACATTTGTTGGATCATAGAGAAAGCAAGGGAATTCCAGGAAAACATCTATGTCTGCTTCATTGACTATGTGAAAACCGTTGACTGTGTGCATCACAACAAACTGTGGATAATTCTTAAAGAAATGGGAATACCAGACCACCTTACCTGTCTCCTGAGAAACTTATATGTGGGTTAAGAAGCAAGAGTTAGAACTGGACATGGAACTGGACCATGCCAGATTTCCCTGTCTTTCACTGTTTCCTGGAGTTTGCTCAAACTCACGCCCGTTGAATCAGTGATGCCATCCAATCTTCTCATCCTCTGTTGCCCCCTTCTCCTCTTGCCCTCAATCTTTCCCAGCATCAGTCTTTTCCAGTGAGTTGGCTCTTTGCATCACATGGCCAAAGTACTGGAGCTTCAGCTTCAACATCAGTCCTTCCAACGACTATTCAAAGTTGATTTCTTTGAGGATTGACTAATTTGGTTTCCTTGTGGCCCAAGGGACTCTCAAGAGTTCTCTTCAGCACCATAATTTGAAAGCATCTTTTTTGGCGCTCAGCCTCTTTATGATCCAACTCTCATATCTGTACATAGTTACTGGAAAACAAAACAAAACAAAACAAATCATAGCTTTGACTATAGGGACCTTTGTCAGCAAAGCGATATCTGTGCTTTTTAATAAGCTTTCTAGGTTTGCAATAGTTTTTCTTCCAAGCAGCAAGCGTCTTTTAATTTCATGGCTTCAGTCAATGTCCATGATTTGGAGCTCAAGAAAATAAAATCTGCCGCTATTTTCACTGTTTTTTCTTTATCTATTTGCCATGAAGTAAAGTGATGGGACTGGATGCCATGATCTTAGCTTTTTGAATGTTGAGTTTTAAGCCAACTTTTTTACTCTCCTCTTTCACTGTCATCAGGAGGCTCTTTAGTTACTCTCCACTTTCTGCTGTTAAGGTGGCATCATCTGCATATCTGAGATTATTGATATTTCTCCTGGTAGTCTTGATTCCAGCTTTTGATTCATCCAGCCTGTCAATTCATATTACATACTCTGCATATGAGTTAAGTAAGCAGGGTGACAGTATATAACCTTGATGTATTCCACTAAGTTTTACACACGTGTTACCTGCTCACATGTCCTGTTCCTGCAGCAGCTATGGCTCTTTGGCTCATACTTATCTAAAGAACCTGTACATGTTTGATACACAGAAATGGAGAGACCTTTACGAACCATAGTGTTCCTAGCATCCCATGGGAGAGAGAGATGGAATCTCAACCCACACCTCTCTTAGATGCTTGAATGAGTTAAAAAACATCTTTTTTTTTTTTTTTAAAAAATTGGAGTATAGTTGTTTTATAATTCTCTGCTTCTGCTGTACAACAAAGGGAATCAGCTATACGTATACATATATACCCCCTCTTTTTTTTTTTTTTAATTTCTTTCCCGTTTATGTCACCACAGAACATTCAGTAGATTTCCATGTACTGTATAGCAGGTTCTCATTAGCAATCTATACACTTGTGTGTGCGTGTTAGTTGCTCAGTTGTGTCCGACTCTTCATACCCCACAGACTGTAGCTGACTGAGCTCCTGTCTGTGGGATTCTCCAGGCAAGAATACTGGAGTGGTTTGCCACGTTGTGTTCCAAGGGATCTCCCCAATCCATGAATTGAACCTGTGTCTCCTGCATTGCAGGCAGATCCTTTACCATCTGAGCCATCAGGGGAGGCATTTTATACACAGTAGTGTATATACTGTCAATCCTATTGTCTCAATTCATCCCACCAACTCCTTTTCCCGCCTTGGTGTCCCCCTTGGTGTTTCTTTATCTGTGTCTCTATACTTGAATAAGTTACTTTTATTAACTCAAATATTTATGAATATCGCCCTGCTTTCCCCCACCCACCAAGTCTTTCTTCTTCTATCATGATGATGACCTTAGTAACAAAAGAAGTAGGAGAGGATTATGACATTTGATTTATTCAGAAGCCTTGCATTTTCTACCTAAGTCTCATAGTTTATAACCTCAACAAACAGGCTAGGAGAGAACAAGATGGTGAAGGAGTAGGTGGACATGGAGTACATCTCTCTCCACGGATACATCAGGAAGACAACTTCAGACACAGAAGTGCATGCAGATCACCAGCTGAGAGTGGACAGGAGTACCTGACCAGTGGAAAAGAATATAAAGAACCACAAAAACTCAGTAGGACAAAGGAACTAGGGGGAAAAATGGGAGTGTTAGTAGGACTGGACCTCCCCTCAGCGGGTGGGGGAACTGAAGCAGGGGTCCAGTCCCCACAGTGGGGCAATTGTCTGAGTCAGAGGGGAAACATTTAAGGCTGAGAGTGAAACAACTGATCTGTGGCAGCCTAAATGGAATGAGAATCAGACAGTCTTTGTCCTAGACAGGGACGCAGGTCCCCTGGAAAGTGCAGTGGCTGGAAGCTGGAGTTTAGGGATTGTGGAGGAATCCCAGGGTGAGAGCTACTGTTGACTACAGAGGGACTAATCGAGGGGATGTGAGGGAGGAGATTGTGGTGGGAAATGCCTGAGGAGGAAAGCTTGCTCCTGGAAGCAAGGAGCTACTGCTGAGTCATGTGTAAGGGGTGGAGCCATCACCATAGCTTCTCTCTTCCTACAGGACGGCATTGGCAGCCGAACAATAGAGAGCCTGGCCCATCAAACACCTGATGCCCCGAACTACAGAGTAGGACCCCACGCAGGGTGCCCCTTTAAGATCCTGATGCACTGATCTACGGAGTAGGACCCCAGCCAGGGGACCCCCTCTATGTGCCTGACTCGAGAAACAACAGAGAAGGACCTCAGGGAAGGGAGCCCTCTAAGTTCCTGAATGGGCGGGGTTACAGAGAAAGACTGGCCAAACAGGCCTTCTGAACGCCAGCTACTAGGGGCTCAAAAAAAGGCTCTGACAGGGCCATAACCCCTGTGGTGGAGGCAGTCCATGTCCCTGCAAACTTGGCGCCGCCAGGGTTTCCACAAGCCAAGCAGCTGTGCCACCTTCACGCTCAACTCTCACAGGGGCAGAGCTGCCACAGACAAAAGAAGTCTTGCATCTACGTGCACAGGGTTCCTTCGGTAGTGTTTTTGCAGCCCTGTAGACTGTGGCCTGCCAGGCTGCTCTGTCAGGGAGAGGATTCTCCAGGCAAGAATATTGGAGTGTATTGGCCAATACTGGTTGCCATATCTTTCTAAAGCACTATTTTTCCTGCTGCCCTAGCTGCCAACTCCCCTGAGTACCTGGTGTTGCCAGAACCTCTTCAACCCAAGCAGCTGTGCCATCTCCACAACTGGCCCTCACAGGGGCAAACCCAAGTCCTCCAGGGCAGCCTCAGGAGCAAACCCCAGTGGATGACTCACAAGCAGAGGTGGAAGTAAAACCCCAATTGAAACCCAGGGGCAGTGTGGCTAAAGAAGAAGGCCCAAAACCTTCCTACCAGCTGTACAAGCTGCAGATTAAATCCACATGATCAACTAGGCAGACTCTGGGTCTAGGGAATACATAAAAGGTCATTGAGAGCTCCCACAAAAGAAAATACACTAGTTCTGATAGCTGTGGACATTGGAGGCAAGAACACACAGGAGTAGGACCAGATTAGAATCTGAGCTGCCCCCACAGCAGGTCCAGAGATTAGTACAATGTTGGCAGGCTTCCTAGGGAGGTGAGGTGGACTGTGACTCCCAGAGAGGACAAGAACTCTGACAGCAGTGACTCTAGAAAAACGTTTATTATTCTTACATTTTGATTTGTTCTGTAGATTCTTTTGGATTTCTTTCTTTTCTTTCCTGTTTCCCCCTCCCCCCTCCCACTGTAGTTGTCGATTTTACTGACACAGTTAAATATAGTTAAGCTTTTGAACTTTTCTTTTTCCTCAGTTACATTTTTTATTGTTGTTGTAAACCTCTACCTCTATGTTGGGCTTTTGCTGTTCTGTGGAATTTTCCTTTCTCTCTCTCTCTCTTTTTTTTTTAAATTTTAATTTTTAAAATCTACTGTTATTTTTTGTACATTTACTCCTTTGTTGGCTTTTCCTACTGCTCTTTTCCCCTTGCAGTTAATCTTTAATGTATATAAGTCTTCTTTATCTACCTGTATTTAACTTTGCATATCTATTCTTTCTTTCCTTTTCTCTCAACATATTTGTTAGTTTTATTTTCATTGCTTTATTCCCCAGTTGGCACCTTGCTTTAGTTTTGCTTTCCAGTTTGTGCTTTAGTTAGCTTTGTTATGGTAGATATAATTTTTGATTTCCTTTGTTCACCAGGTCAATCTATTCTACTTTATTTTTGTTGGACTGTTTTGATTTTGGTTATGGCTGTATTTGTATATGTGTATATTCAATCACACTTTTTATTATTGTTATAAACCTCTACCTTTACATTGGACTTTTGCAGTTCTGTGAGTTTTCCTTTTATTTACCTTTTTGTTTTCTCCTCACCCCCCATTTTTTTCTTTTTCTTTTCTCTTTTTTATAATTTTAATTTTTAATTCTTTAAAATTTGTTTTATTTTTTCAATATTTGTTCCTTTGTTTGCCTTTCCTACTGTTCTTTCCCCCTTGTAGTTAATCTTTAATGTATATAAATCTTCATCTACTTCTATTTAACTTTGGATATCTATTCTTTATTTCTTTCCTTTCTTTCCTTTCCTCTCAACATATTTGTTAGTTTTGTTTTCATTGCTTTTTTCCCCACTTGACTCCTACCTTTGGTTTTGTTTTCCAGTTTTGTTCTTAAATATAATTTTTGATATCCTTTCTTGCCGGGTCAGTCTACTGTACTTTATTTTTGTTGTACTGTTTTGACTTTGCTCGTGGGTGTATATGTATATGAGCATATTCCTTTATTTTGATTATTATATTTGCCTGATTTTGTAACTGCCATTTGTCTGGGGTTCATTTTTGGTTTCTCATTTTGGGGTATTTGTTTTAATCTCACTTGTGGAACAAGTGAAAATTCCACAACAAACCACTTGTGGAATTTTCATTCCTGAACAGAGATCAAGCCCTGCGCCTTTGGAGTGGGAGCACTGATTCCAAGACGCTGGACTACTAGAGAACTAACCTTAGGAAGTATCAAATAGTGAGAACTCACACAAAGGAAACCACTTGAATACAAGACCTGGCATCATCCAACCATCAGTAGCACCCTGTGCAGGGTGCCTCATCTAAAAAACAAACAAAACAAAAATACAAACCCAATCATCAGCAGACAGGATTACAATCTCACTCAGCCTTGCTCATCAGAAGAAAAACAAACAAACAAATAAAAACTCAAGACAAATCTCAACCTATACAAAACTTACACAAACCACTGGACCAAGCTTAGTTAGTCAGTTCAGTCACTTAGTGGTGTCCAACTCTTTGTGATCCCATGGACTGCAGCATGCCAGGCTTCCCTGTCCATTGCCAGTTTCCAGAGTTTACTCAAACTCATGCCCTTTGAGTCGGTGATGCCATCCAACCATCTCATCTTCTGTCACCCCCTTTTCTTCCTGCCTTCAATCTTTCCCAGCATCAGGGTCTTTTCAAATGAGTTAGTTCTTTGTATCAGGTGGCCAAAGGATTGGAGTTTCAGCTTCAGCATCAGTCCTTCCAATGAATATTCAGGATTGATTTCCTTTAGGATGGACTCGTTGGATCTCCTTGCTGTCCAAGGGACTCTCAAGAGTCTTCTCCAACAGCACAGTTCAAAACCATCAATTCTTAAGCACTCAGCTTTCTTTATAGTCCAACTCTTACACCAATACATGACTACTGGAAAAATCATAGCTTTGACTAGAAGGATCTTTGTTGGTAAAGTAATGTCTCTGTATTTTAATATGCTGTCTGGGTTGATCATAGCTTTTTTTTTCAAGGAGCAGTAGTCTTTTATTTTCATAGCTGAAGTCACCATCTGCAGTGATTTTGGAGCCCCCCAAAATAAAGTCTGTCACTGTTTACACTGTCTCCTCATCTATTTGCCATGAAGTGATGGGACCAGATGTCATGATCTTAGTTTTCTGACACCATACACAAAGATAAACTCAGAATGGATTAAATACCTAAATGTAAGACAAGAAACTATAAAACTCTTAGAGGAAAACATAGGCAGAACTCTCAATGACATAAATCAAAGCAAGATCCTCTATGACCCACTTCCTGGAATAATGGAAATAAAACAAGTGGGACCTGATTAAACTGAAAAGCTTTTGAACAGCAAAGGAAACTATAAACAAGGTGAAAAGACAACCCTCAGAATGGGAGAAAATAATAGCAAATGAAACAACTGACAAAGGATTAATTTCCAAAATATACAAGCAGCTCATATAACTCAATGCCAGAAAAACAAATAACTCAGTCAAAAAATGGGAAAAAGACCTAAACAGACATTTCTCCACAGAAGACATACAGATGATTAACAAATACATGAAAAGATGCTCAACATTGCTCCTTATTAGAGAAATGCCAATCAGAACTACAATGAGATATCACCTCACGCTGGTCAGAATGGCCATCATCAAAAACTCTACAAACAGTAAATGCTGGAGAGGGTGTGGAGAAAGGGAATGTTCTTGCACTGTTGGTGGGAATATAAAATGATACAGCCACAATGGAAGATGGTATGGAGATTCCTTAAAAAACTAGGAATAAAACTGCCATATGACCCAGCAATTCCCCTCCTATGCATATACCCTGAGGAAACAAAAATTGAAAAAGACACATGTATCCCATTGTTCATTGCAGCACTATTTAAAGTAGCTAGAACATGGAAGCAACCTAGATGTCCATCAACAGATGAATGGATAAAGACGTTGTGGTAAATATACATAGTGGAATAGTACTCAGCTGTAAAAAGGAACGTATTTGAGTCGGTTCTGGTGAGGTGGATAAACTTAGAACCTATTATACAGAGTGAAGTGAGTCAGAAATAGGAAGATAAATATCGTATTCTTACACATATATATGGAATCTAGAAAAATGGCTCTGAAGAATTTATTTACAGGGTAGCAATGTAGACACAGACATAGAGAATAGACTTATGGACATGGGGAGAGGGGAAGAGAGGGTGAGATGTATGGAAAGAGTAACATGGAAACTTACATTATCATATGTAAAATAAATGGCCAACAGGAATTAGCTGTATGGCTCAGGAAATTCACACGGAGGCTCTGTATCAACCTAGAGGGGTGGGATGGGATGGGAGATTGGAGGGAGGTTCAAAAGGGAGGGGATATATGTATACCTATGACTGATTTATGAGGTTTGACAAAAAACAACAAAATTCTGTAAAGCAATTATCCATCAATTAAAAAAAATAAATTAAAAAAGCCCCAAACAAACAAGCTATCATGAAACTTGATATTATCCTTAGACTATACACCATAATCCTGGAATTACAGAGATTTTTATAATCCAGGTACAGAAAACTATTTGAGTAGACTAAAATTTTCAAGATTTTCTGTAACATATTTAGGAAAAACCCAAACAAACTTTTTGGTCAACTCAATATACTGTTTGTTATCTTTACTTTTGTATATATTTTCCCTCACAGGGGCCTTAATTTAACTAATGTAAAGAATGATAAAAGTGGGAGGGGAATAGTCATACATAATTACCTGGAAAGGAAAGTGAAAGTGTGAGTTGCTCAGTCATGTCCAACTCTTTGCAACACCATGGACTGTGGCCTACCAGTTTCCTCTGTCCATGGTATTCTCCAGGCAAGAATACTGGAGTTGGTTGACATTTCCTTCTCCAGGGGATCTTCCTGACCCAGGGATTGAACCCAGGTCTCCTGCATTACAGGCAGATTCTTTACCATCTGAGCCACCAGGGAAGCTAGCTAGAAAGTAACGGAAATGTAATATTGAGGTATTGAATTCTTTTAAATGATATTCCTTCTTTAGGAGATAATGTTAGATTATTTCTCTGGACACAGAAAAAAGTCAGCTCTTGTTCTCTGTAATTTTTTGAAAGATAAGAATTCCTTAATATTTAATGTTAAAACCTATGTATTGTTCACTGGTTTTCTTTAGTAGTTTTGTGTCTTAGCAACTGATCAAGAAATGACCAAAGGTGTGTAGTATGAAACATTTGTTTCTCATGAATTGAGATAGATGAGTAGAACAGGTGATTGTTTTGGGTTCTGCTGGGATCTCCCACATGTTCAGGGGCTGGACTAGGCTGACATAGGGTGATTGAGGTAACTGAATCCCACAGCACAAACTCAGCTTCAAACAGGCTGGATTGGGTGTATTCTTTGGCAAAGGCCAACATGTGAGGCAAGTGGCAAATTTATACCCAAGCACAGTCCAAGTGTCATGTACACACAACAAATAACTGTTGACAAAGTAAAGCACAAATAATGGAGAGCCAGAGAGTGTTCTCAGAGGACTCATTATTATTTTTTTCCACTACATTTGAGCTACACTGGTCATCTAAAAATGCCTAAAGTTTCATGAGGAAGCAAAACTCTTTCATGTCTTAGAGTCCCTGTCCAAGACACCATTCTGCCTGGAACACATTCCTCCTCTTTGTGGGAAGACACATTATTCTTGAGAAAAATTTGGGACCATTAAACATGATTCTTTTTTTTTTTTTACATCTTATGAAAATATAAATTACATTAGTTATTATGTGTATGTGGAAGTGATTGCTTATAAAACATATGTATATAACTTAGCAAATATTATTAATAATTTGCATTTATGATATAATTGATTTAAACTGCCACATTTTAATCACTAAAATTTTTATTCTTGTTCCTTACGGGAGTTTTGAAAGTGATCATGATCATTGAACATGAACATTAGCAAAAATTACATATATCTAATAAAACTCATATTTTTTGCTGCACTTATTAGAACTCAGGGGAATAAATTTGATATGATATTTGTTTAAATCTACAAACTACACCAAGCTTTGGACTGATACAGCACTTTTCTGTCTTGAAATTGCTTGCTCACTTCTTCTTCCAGAAATCAGTAGTTTTGAGTGATGTTTTCTTGCAAGTCTTTTTATTTTTCTTTCTTTATGTAAATGATAGGAAAATATTTTTCTTTTAAATTACTTTGGATTTTGGTTTTCTTGTAGACACTGCTACTTTAGGCTAACACTTTTCCTTGTCAACAAGCAATCATCTGACAGCTCAAACAGTGATATTCTAATGATAAGTCGCCACCCTGTATGTAAATGATTTTCAGTGCTTAAATGGGAGACAGGTGTTTGGGTTATCTTCCACTCAAAGTCTGATCCTGCTTCAAAGATAGCTCCAGAGAACACACATCATCACTACTAAGAGGGGCTCAGTGTCTCCAGCACAGAATCACTCTCATTTCCTGTAATCTCAATTTTGCCATAATAATTGATATTGATATCATAAACGATTCTGGCAAGAGACTGAGATAAGCTTTAGTTGAACTTCTGGTACATGGAGATAATGTTGTTAATATGAATTTTTATTATTAACACATCAAACATTAGCCAAGGTATTATTAATGCCAATATCAGAGTATTGATAAAGGATCTATTTAATTTGCATGATTCATAGTCTCTTTTGATTTAAATATTAATTGAATTTACATTAAATGGCTTCATGCTAACTCATAAATATTAGGGTACGATTTCCAGAGACTCTGAGAATATTTTTAAACATATTAAGCATACTTTGGGGATGAGTTACATTTAAGAATGTTCTATAAAGCAGAGAGCTGTTCCCTGGTGGCTCAGTGATAAAAGAATTCACCTGTAATGCAGGAGACATGCGTTTGATCCCTGGGTTGGGAAGATCTCCTGGAGGAAGGCATGGGAGCCTACTCCAATATTCTTGCCTGGAGAATCCCATGGACAGAGGAGCCTGGTGGGCTATAGTCCATAGGGTCACAAAGAGTCAGACATGACTGAAACGACTCAGCACATACACATGCACAAAGCAGAGAGGAGAACACTAAGTGAGAGTAAGTTTAAATTCAAATTTATTAATATAGCTTTCTTTAGTTGAAATTTGAAAATGAAATGCAGTGTGAAGACTTTTTTCACCCTTGCTTGAGAGAAATCTAAGAGAATTGGGGGTTTTGTACTCCTTGGACCCCATTCTGGGAAGTCCAGCTAAGCCAGTTTGAAGGCTATTTTGGCAAATTTGCTGATTAGGATGGGATTAGAAAACCAAATTCTTAATCTGTTTTTTCACTGAAAGATGAGCAAAGGAAAACTTCTTAACCTTGTCTTAAAACTTGGGAGAAAGGCAGGGGGTGGGGTGTAGGGATGGGGAGAAGTTAGGGCTACTGGAAACTTTGTTAAAAGGTAGTTGCATTCCTCTACCTGACATTGTTATATTTTGAAACATGACATTGCCCTGCTAATCTGCTTTAAAAAAATATATATATATAGTCTACTTAGATTTTTATTTCCTAGTCAATTGAAAAAAGATAATCATGCCCTTTTCAACTTCTTTAATACCAATTTATAATTTGTGTTTTAGTTTTTTTGAATAAAATTCTTTTATCCTCCCTCCCCATTATAAAAATAATATCCTTAAGATAAGGAAAATAGTTTTAACCCCTGAATACTTCTAATATGAGATTATCACTGGCTGTTAACAAGCTGGTATATTTCATGCCATTCTGTTTAGCATGGTTGAAACTGTCCTATTAATAGATATTTTTATCACGATTTTTTTTCATAATATTGTGTCAAAAATTTCTTACCAAGCATTAAATATCTGTGTATCTATGTCTATGCCTGTATAACATTCTAAGTATAGATGTGTCTTTATCTAGGGCAATACTTGAGTTTACTTTAAAATTTTGGTATTTGGCCCTTGTTTTCTTAAGTAGATAATTGTAGCTAAAGTAGTTCTTATTTTATACAATTTTAAGTTATTTAGCAGAGTCCCTTGGACTGCAAGGAGATCCAACCAGTCCATTCTAAAGGAGATCAGCCTTGGGATTTCTTTGGAAGGAATGATGCTAAAGCTGAAACTCCAATACTTTGGCCACCTCATGTGAAGAGTTGACTAATTGGAAAAGACTCTGATGCTGGGAGGGATCGCAGGCAGGAGGAAAAGGGGATGACAGAGGATGAGATGGCTGGATGGCATCACGGACTCGATGGACGTGAGTCTGAGTGAACTCCGGGAGTTGGTGATGGACAGAGAGGCCTGGCGTGCTGCGATCCATGGGGTTGCAATGAGTCCGACACGACTGAGCGACTGAACTGAACTGAACTGAAAGCAAAATTTAAACTACCCGTGAATTCCATTCTGAAGTCCGACTTCTGAAAGCTTTCATTTTAGCCAAACATATATGGCACACATGGCTTTTCTTTAAGTGTATTTATCACATATTCTCAACAAGATTCCCCTTTAAAACTTCTCTATATATGTCACCTTTTGATATTTCATACCAATATATTTTTACCTTCCTTAACAGAAACCAGCCTGTAGACTGTCATGGAAACAAATGATTTGCTATTGCTTTTCTTATTTCATTGTTAAGGAAAGATTTAGAATTGCGACTGGTCATTCAAAAAATATTTGAGGTTCAAACAGATCCTTATGATAAATTAGGAGTTTGGGATTAGCAGATGCAAACTACTATACGTAAAAATCAACTGATGCTGGAACTTCTCTGGGGGTCCAGAGGTTAAGTATCTGTTTTTCTACTGCATAGTGTGTGGACTTGGTCCCTGGTTGGGGAATTAAGACTCCACATGCCACATGGTGCAATCAAAAACAAAAAACAAAACAAAACAAAATAAAAAGTCTAAATAAAAAAGAAAGAAAGAAAGAAAGTTAAAAGCAAACAAACAAATAAACTGATCCTTACAATATCACAAGACTGGTTAATGACCAGAAAACAAACTGTTTGAAAGAATTATTGGTTGACTTTGAGCAAATGAGCTAATTAGCCAGAAATTTTTTTCTTTCTTTCATTAAAAAGATGATCCATATTGCAAAAGCACTTCAGTAATTTATGTGATGTGATACGTGGCACTGTGAAATCTCAGGTTGCTGTCTAAACCTGTGTGTTGCCCAGACCAATGGTGCAGACTTGCCTGCAGGTTTAACCTGGCAATAGAGATGCTCCTACATACAGGACATGACAGTAAAGCCTGGTGCACAGCAATCAGTGGAAATGGATTCTTTCCAGTTCTGCAATTGATTACTTCACTCTGGTAGTATGGTTGTGGAAATGATCCTCACAGACCCACTATAGACCTTGCGGCTTTACTTCTAGTGAGCAAATTCTCTCATCTGATATTTTCCTGAGTGGGCTTTTAGATAGGGAGTCTCAACAACAGGTTAAGCCAGTCCAATGTTGAGTGCAGAGCCTAAAACTTGTATTATGTCCTAAATAAGTACTTGCTGAACTAACACTGATCCATCAATGAATCTTTAGGAGTTTCAGAAAGAGATGGATTTAAAAAAGTGAATTTCTTGGGGGGCGGTCCTAAGATGGTCTAAGATGGAGGAATAGGACGGGGAGACCACTTTCTCCCCCACAAATTCATCAAAAAAACATTTGAACGCTGAGAAAATTCCACAAAACAACTTCTGAATGCCAGCAGAGGACATCAGGCACCAAGAAAAGCAGCCCATTGTCTTCAAAAGGAGATAGGAAAAAATATAAAAGATAAAAAGAGAGACAAAAGAGGTAGGGATGGAGCTCCATCCCAGGAAGGGAGTCTTAAAAAGAGAGAAGTTTCCAAACACCAGGAAACACTCTCACTGCCCAGTCTGTGGTGAGCCTTGGAACCACAGAGGGCAACATAACTGGGAGGAAAAATAAATAATTAAACCCCACAGATTACGTGCCCAATGGTAACTCCCCCAGTGGAGAAGGAGCACAGATGCCTGCATTCACCACCAGCAAGCGGGGGCTGGGCAGGGAGGCCCGGCCTGTATTAGAGTAAGGACCTTGGATTAAGGACCTTAGAGTAAGGACCTTGGATTAAGGACCTTAGAGTAAGGTCCTTAGAGTAAGGACCGGGCCTGAATGCCCCGAGGGCAATCTGAGGGAACTAACTTGGGATAGCAAACCAGACTGTGGGATAAATACCACACTAAAAGCCATAACTTAAGACATCGCCAGGCCCGCTCACAGAACAAAGGACTCAGCAGAGCTAGCAGGCTGCAGGCCGGCCAATCCCCCTCCAGAGAAAGGCAGGTGAGGGCAGCCAGAGCTGGAAGGGGGCAATCACGGCCCCAGAGAGGCATTATCTACCAAACTGCAAGCAGGCTTCGTTGCTAACCAAGACTTCTTGGGATTCTGGACGGTCAACATCCGCCTGTGAAGGTGTGCTGGTTGTACACCCAGAAAACCGAGTGGCAGGGACGGGGGAGGTGATAAGTCTAAGCAACCATGCTCGCCAAACACCTGGACCTGAGCTGCTCGGATCTGGGAAGGGCACAAAAATGCAGGCCCAACTGAGCCTGCACCTCTGAGGACTACCCGAGTACTTGAACCTGAGTGGCTTAGACCTGGGAAGTGCATACAATCCAGGGCCAGCCTCAGACAGTTCCCAGCAGAGCACCTAGAGCCTAAGCAGTGTAGACAGGAAAAGCACACACACCGTGAGTGGGGGCAAACCCAGTGTGGCCGAGACACTGCGAGCATATGCCAGTGTTATTTGTTTGCAGCATCCCTCCCTCCCCACAGCACGACTAAACAAATGAGCCTAAAAAAGTGTCCACCACCTCCCCCTTGTTCAGTTCAGTTCAGTCGCTCAGTCGTGTCCGACTCTTTGAGACCCCATGAATTGCAGCACGCCAGGCCTCCCTGTCCATCACCAACTCCCGGAGTTCACTCAGACTCACGTCCATCGAGTCGGTGATACCATCCAGCCATCTCATCCTCGGTCGTCCCCTTCTCCTCCTGCCCCCAATCCC